>GG745354.1:719634-746347 GCA_000151295.1 Allomyces macrogynus ATCC 38327 | reverse complement strand
GGAGCGTGCGCCGCTGTCAGCGTCGAATTCTCCCACCATTCTTCCAACCGCTCTGTCGGGCCCACCGCTAACACGTCGTCGGCGTCGTCGTCGACGATGCTGGCGCGTCGCTGGCACGCCAGCCCCCTAGCAGTGATCCACAAAACGACACGCCACGATCGCGCGATGGCGTACCTGTGAAAAGGGGACCGCTCACGATACGCGATCTGGCCGATGAAGCGCTGCTGCTGCGGCTTGCCGTGGTCGTTGTTGAGCGCGATCCAGACGGGCACAGCGACGTGCGGGCCAGTACAACGGTTTCTCGAGCTTGGCCAAACGCGGTCCGCTTGCCTGCTTGCCTGTCAGGCTGCCCTGCCGTCGCGGACGAGAACGGTTCGAGATCGAGGAGTCGGGCTGCTTGAGTGAGCGCGAGCGCGAGTGCGAGCGCGTGGGTGGGACCGCGGGACCGGCGACCGGAGCGAACGTCGTCGATGGCGCGACGCGTCAAGGGCGGTGCAGTGCGGGCGGGAGCGGGCGGGAGCGTACGGTATGTTGGCAGGTGGCAGGGGCGCGCGCGCTGGCGGCTTCGCTTCGCTTCGGAGAGAGAAGAATGGCGCGCTGCGCTTCGCGGCTTCTCGGCGTTGGTGCATGTGCGCGGTGGACACGCAGCGCGCGCGGGGGTGGTGGGGCTGCCAGCACATCACGCTTTGCCTCGCTGCTCGTCTCCTCCGCCGATGCAGACAGCGAACGCTGCGCGCGCGGGAACACAAAACGCGCGCCGTTCGCGTTGGACGGCGGCGAGCTGGCGTGGCTCGTGCGCCATCATCACCCATCGTGCCTGGCCGTGCTCGACGCACGGCACGCACGACCCGTGCAGTGTGTGCGTGGGGTGTGAACCGCGTCGGCCCGCGACGCGCCGCTTGCGAGTGGTCGCGGTTCCGAACCGCGCACCTGCGCGCCGCGCCCCGTCGAGGTTCCCGCAGATGGCGGCGCAAGAGCAACTGGGGGACACCGCGCGACACACGCGCGCTTGTGTGCTCGTTGTGCGACGCTGAGTCGGGCAGGGACGGCGCACACGGCATGGACCGGAACGCCTGGCATGATTCAAGGCGAGGTTTCCTCCGCAAACGAGCGCGCCGCCGCCGATGGCGGCAGCTCCCGGTCGGCGGTGTTGGGTGAACGGCGAGCGCGCGCCTGGCACTTGGCAAGGAGTCGCATCCGTCCCGCGGCGGCCACTCGCTCGCTCGCGCTCCTGATCAACCGTCCCCCAAGTGCCAGGCGCGCGCACCAAGGAAAACTGAACAAGGCCGCACGCCGCCGTGGTGATCGATGCCGCGAGCGCGTCGCGGGAGACACTTATACCGCGACGCGTTCTTACCCAACATGCACGACGCAACGCGATGTGGCGCGACACGACGCACCATTAACCCGGGCGGCCGGGAAGGGAAAGCGGACAACGTTCGTGAAGAATGGCCCGCCATTCATCTCAAAGAAGCATGGATCGCCATAAACAAGCATTGCACTTGGGCCGCGCGTCGCCTGCGACCGATGGGAATCCGTCAGAATCGCGCGCGCGCACGCGAGCGTGACTCGATGGTTCCACGGATGCGGTGAGGGTATGGTTCGTGCTCGCTCTCCTGCACTGCACTGTACGGAGGAGCACGAAACCAACGAGCAAGATGAGGAAGGGCGAACGGAATTTGTATTTCGGCGGCACGGTGAGCAGCACCACACCAGAATGGACATGGCCCCTCCAGGCGAGGGTCACGCGACAGCGAGCGAGGCCAAGACAGGACGACGCGGATACCACGTCGCGTCCGTACCAGTGCATGAAAGAATGAGAAACGGTGACGTGGTGTGCGGGGCATCAACGTGATACGGCGCGAAGCACAGTTGAGCAGGCATGTGTGAGAATGAATGGGTATGACGCGCGCGGTGTGCCCTTCAGTGCGGCGCGACAAAAAACTGGCGAGGAGGGCAAGACGCATGCCGCGTCGGTGTATCAAGAGAGAAAGACATGTGCCGCGTGTGCGCTGTGCTCGCCTTGTCGTATGGCCTTTGCTGGCGCGCTCGTCGTGAGAGTCGCTCACCCTTCCACTTCCGGCATTTAGTTGAAGCACCCGCGCCGCTCGTAGTCGTCGGCGATTTGCACCATGAGCTGTGGGTCGTTGGCGAGCGCGTCAACGTCGTCGGCTTTGTGGAACTGTGGCAAGTCAAGAAGAAGGGAACGAGTATGGTAGCGGTCAGTTTGACACGAGCATCCACAATCATGGCTGCCATCAAAGAAGTGAACCGAGAGAACGTACCCATACGCGGTACCCGTGCACGCGCTGACCCTGAATGGTGTCGATCGACCTCATCGACGGCGGACCGATCAGTGACACGTATCCGAACCTACGGTAAGAGTAGATTGGAGGTCAGGCCATGTCGACGTGGAGAACGAACGAAACACAACAGAGAGTACGCAACTGGATGCGCTTGCCTGGAACAAAGTCCGACTTCTGCACGTCAATGTAGGGCACGTCATTGATGCGGCGCAACAGGTCGCGCATCGCGAAAAACGACGACGGCGTCGACGGCGGCAAATTGAGCACCAAGTAGACGGGCGCCGACGTGCGGCGGTCCGGGTTGAGACTGATTCCGTACGTGTCCGGGTTCGGGAGTGAGACCTGAGGGCAGCAGACAAGTCAGTTCCGCTTGCAACATGGCCCAGTGACTTTCTCGCATTCAGTGATCAAGAGCCGTACCCGGATCGGTCGCCCCCACACGACCGCCCCATCCAATGCCAACGCCGCCTCGACATCCCGGCGGCCAATGGCGACCGTCCCACGCGTAACCAGCGCACCATGCGGCGCAACTTCGCGCCGGTCCGGGAACACGGCGCATCGCGGATCCACATCGGTGCGCACGAGTGTAAACACGCGAAACAAGCGCGCCTGCAGTTCCGACTTGTCGGGCATCGTCGACAGGTTGGTCACTTCGAGCTCTACCAGGTTGGCATTCCGCGCGCCCGACTGACCACCGCCCGATGCGCGTTCCACCAAGGACCCAATCGGTGACCGGTGCCGACGCGGTGGAGAACGGTACCGGTCGCCACGATCACGGCCACGTTCTCGCGGCGATCGCGACCGCGATCGGCCGCGGCCGTAGGGCGACCGCGAACGGGACCGGCCGCGTGCTGCGCGCGGGTCGCGCATGCCTGCAGGTCCGGCGGCGTGGTAGTCGTGGTGCGGTTGCGGGTGTGCGGCGGGAGCAGGCGCGACTGCCTGGTTTGTGTAGGCCGCGAGGGATCCGGCGTAGGCCGCGAGTTGCTGGAGCTGCTGCTGCTGTTGGAGCTGCTGCTGGTACTGCTGCATCATCTGCTGCTGCGGGCCTGTGGATAGCGCCGAGAGCAGCTGGCCGAGCAGCTGCGTGTTGGCTCCCGCCGCCGCCGCGGCAGCGGGCTGCGCGGGCTGCGCGACAGCGGCTGGCGTCTGCGCGCGCCGTTTCTGCTCGGCAGGCATGGCGCGCAGCTCGCCGCCCGAGTGTGCGACGAGCGTGGCAAGCGACTCGGGCAACTTTGCGAGGTGCTGCAAGAGCATGAGGGCCGGCGCCGTCGATGCGAGCGTCGGGTCGTGCGTGGCCGTGGCAAGCGGGATCTCCGTGTTGTTGTCGACGACGACGACGGGCCCGTCGAGCTCAAAGTAGGCTTGGCCAGTGGTGGGCACGGGTGCACGCAGTTCAAAGCGAATGCGGAACTCGCGCGGCGCATTGGACGTGGGTGCGGGCGCCGCATTGGGAGTGGTGCTGGGGCCAGGTTGGGGCGCACGCGCACCGGCGGCGGCGGGGGCGGCCGGGTTGTACATGGTCGCGGCGCCGAGTGCAGGCGGTTGCGGGCGGCGCGAGGCAACGGCGGCAAGTCTGGGTAGCACTTGCAGCTGGTCGGTAGCAGGTGCGCCGGCAGCAGCGCCGTCGTTGTTGTCGTCGACGTCGCGGCCACGACCGGCCTTGCGAAAGTGTTGGGCAGGATGTGGTGTGAGCGCCATGCGACGGCACGCGTTGATCACGTGTGGCACGCGAGGCGCCCCGCAAACCGTCCGACCCCGTCTCGCACACGCTGAGGCTCGTCGACGACGACGACGGCGGCGACCATGGCCGCGGCGGCCGTCACTGCTGCTGCATCTCGCCCCGCCCGCGGCGCGCTGTTGGTCGCTGCACTCGACGTTTGACGGCAAGCTGCAACCATTCAAGATAATGCACCCCACGATCTCGACTACTGCTTGCTGCCGCCCCGTTGTACGACGGCTCCTCGCCCTGCCGCACCGTCTCCTCTCGTCTGCGCTGCCCCAAACATGGCCTGTTCTACTTCAGCAGGCGCCGGAACCGAAGCCGCGCCGCGCTTCTGAGCTGCTCGACCCGGCCTGCTTCGCACAAGCTACTGTGCACGACCCGGTCGCCGCACGTGAGGCGCATGCCGCTGCGTTTGACAAGGCGCTCAAAGACCTACAGGAGCGCTGGAGGATGCAAGATATGCGCCGCAAGGCCGCCGTCCTACGTGCCGGCGAGTCGACTGCGAGCAAGCGCGCCGCGATCCTGTCCGCCGCGATTGCCGAAGCGCAGTCGGCATTGGCAGGCAAGGAATCGGCACCCGAGAAGGCTGCTGATGCTAACGATCCGCCACGCATCGAGCCGCCGCGCCCGAGCAACGTGGCCGTCGGTCTGTCCTTTGAGCTGCGCATTGTGAGCCTGCTCAACGACCGCCACGGGTTCGATGTCATGCACATGGGCAAGGCCGGCGACGGCGGGCTCGACTTCAAGGGCCACCTTCTGCCCGACCGGCTCGCGCTCGCCCCTGCCGACCCCGACGTGGTGGCAACCGAGCACCAGTCTCCACCCGCGTCGGTCCCCGTCCTCGGCCAATGCAAGGCATTGAAAATCAAAATGTCGCCCGCGAGCCTGCACTCGTTTATTGCCGTGCTCGCCGACCATAACCGCACGCACCATGGGTCGTCGAGCACCGCACACGACCCGACCAACGACGCTACGTTCCTCGGCGTATTTATGACGGAAAAGGGCTATTCCAAGGGCACGCTCGAATGGTCTGCGCGTACACCGCACCCGCTCGTGCTCATGCAAGCGCCCAACGCCGTCGCCGACCTGGATAGCCATTCCGGCGTCGAGTTTTGTTACATCAACCCAGCTGCGCGCACGCGGTGGCCATGGCTCACGGTACGTTAACTTGATCTCACCCCTCTCCACCCAGTTGCGCTTGCACTCATCCACAGAGGAATGATGGTAGACTGAGGAACTGCGCCGCGCCGAAAAGTCCATGTTTTATCTCCGACTCCTCCCCAACTGGCCCGCGTCAGCTGAGAGCAACCCATCAGCCACGTAACATGGCGGTCCAATTTTTTTGTGCTCAAATACAGACGATCTAGCCGTTTTTGATCGAATTGAAGTCTGGGTCCCCGCGTGCGTCCTCGTTGCTACATAGTTGAGCCCATTCCGGCCCGGAATGACAGGTGCGCATTCACTGGTAGATTGAAGTGAGCAAGCGATCTTGTAGAAAAGCGAGAGCACCCCGAAACCGTCTCTTCGCGCGACAGTCATGTCTTAGCTCTTTCCCATCGCATAGATTACGTTTGTAGAGCTGATGGCATCTTGCTCGGCGCTGTACGCGAATCAGTCCAGCAAGAAAGCAAAGCAAAACAAAATGGTTGGATCGCCTCGACTTTACCAGGCTACAGCACACATTATCTTGAGAGTCTATATGTAGCCACCCAAGAAACCTGCAATGCTCCAAACGCGCTGTGGCCAAAGCGCCAACTATGGGGCCCACAACGCTTTAGTAATGATATATATTCAGAACAGCAACTCGCGCCCCAGGAGAGACTGCGATAGTGCTTCTCGTGAGAAGGCCTGAGGCACAGGGTGGCGCTTTCCCCTACTATAGACGTACTGCTGCAACGCCGCCATTACTTTCCTGTCGCCCTCGTCTTCTCCGCGGCGGCCAGTAGACTGCCGCGGTTCCGGGTGAGATTCTCCACCCTGCTTGAGCGGTGATCAGAGGGAGCATCGTGTGTTCCGATGATGGTGAAATTCATCCATGGTTGATGGTTGGCCGAACTATGCACAAAGGACGATGACCCCTGCACGACCCAAATCCGACCACATACCCTTGAGCTCTTTGGCGAATGCATATTTATGTACCAGCCGTTTCAGTGATCCACAGATTAACACGGTCTTGTTCCATGCGTTCCAACTTGCATTCGCTCACGCCGCCGCCTGCGAACTGGTACCGACCTTATATTTTCCCGACATTTGAAATGCTTTTATATTTCAGACTGTGGAGCATATTTACGGCTCAACGATGGCAAGCCGCACGCGCGACTGGCCTGTGCACGCGTGCAAGAAGGCAAATGCCCAACCCTTCTCCATCCTCGACCGGATCTCACCCATCGTCTCCCGACCCAACCATGTTGTCCGCCTTCATGGTATCGCGCGCCGCCGCCCTCTCCTCGCGGCTCGCCATCCGCCCGGCTCTTGCAAGCCGCCGATTCCTCCGCCGCGCGATTTGCCAACAGTATCTCCCGACCACCACGCACGTCTACCACCACTATGAGCAGCTTGCGTGTCCCCGGCGGCTCCGGCGGCCCGGTCTCGGTGGTTCGCATGGTACCCGCGCGTGCCCGACCATTTGCAGTATTTGCCGTGGTACCTAAAGCTGCCGATGGCCCAAGTCGTCTCTCGGTTGAGAAATTGGGTTGGAAAAGTTCTGACGAGAGTTCTCCACCGGATAGAGGTAGTCATTTGCGGCTGGCTGTTCGGCTTGAATGTCGTCTATTGGGATCTGGAGTTGTTTACGTTGGCGCTGGTTTTCGGTTTTATGCACGCCGAGGATGCACTAAACAGTCGATACCGCGCGGATCTAGGAGCAGTGCCTGAACATGCAAGTGAAGCTGCTGAGGATGTGGTCGGGCTTGGCCATAGAAGCAAGCCATGCTGTGGAGCCCACGAGCCGCCAGGAAGCAGTGGAGAAGGTGCGGCGGAGCGACAACGCGGTTGCGAGGCCCCTGAGCGGTTTCTTGCCAGAAGCAAACTAGGTCTGGGCCGATGATCACGCAAAAAAATCAAACCATTTTGGATGACGTCCTGGCCAAGGAGTGGGAGCAGAATCGTGCAGAATTGAGTCGCCAGTCTGTTGCGCAATATGAGAACAGAGGGAGAACACATACTTGCCGTTGTTGGTCAACAGGGAGCGGTAGGTCCAAGCGGAACGTCACGGCGCGCATGAATGAGAACGTCATGTTGATGTTTGGAGAACGCGCCAAGAAATGTGTGCTCAACCCATTCCTAATTGAGACAAAACACGCCCTACGCGGGCAATGCATTTCCTTTCCACTAGCGCGTTTCCACGAGCAAGGGCACGACACGCCGCGAATCGCATCCCACGTTAGTGGTGATTGACGAGTTTCTGGTAACTGGGCGGCGCAAAATGCAGCTTGGCGCGGTGCAAGACGACGAGCGGGACACAACTGATCGCGGCCATGGCTGCGACCTTGGCGACAAACGCGGTCGTCAGGACAAAACTCATATCTACGGGTGGAGAGGAAAGCACGAGCGTCAGTGGTGTGGTTCGGCCAGCAAGCTTGAGCCGGGGCCAAGGCAGACGCATACCAAACTCGGGCAAGATGGCCATCGACGCGACATACACGGCTACCGTCGCGATCAGCGCGTACGCCATGTACCGATGCCAGGTGACAATCTCAACCATGACCATGACGAGCTCATTCACAATCAATGCTGTGAACGAAATCGCGACCATGTGCACGAGGTCGCGGTCGAACAAGAGCAGCGCGAGCATCATGATGGCGCCGCCCTGATAGACCGACACAAGCAGCCACGCAAAGAAGGTGCGGTACGACAAAGCGCGTCCCTTGACCAAGTCGCGGTACAGTTCCGGGAACAGCAGCGCCAAATCGGCTGGCACGTCGTGGTCGAGAATCAGCGAAAACACGGGCGCGTTCGTGTAGATGGTCGTGTACCCGACGAGCAGCATCCCTTGGAACAGCGCAATCGGGGCAAAGTAATACATGGCGCTAAAAACAGCCTGCATGACCGTGATAATCAGGCCGCGGTGAATAATAAACTGCGCGAGCTTGGCCGACCGCTGGTAACTGTTGCGCCCGTGCCAAAGCAGCAACCGTGTCAAGTGCGCAAACTGCGGCACCGCGAAATCCGCGGCGAGCGCCGCTTGCCGCCCTTCCTTGCCGAAAATCCCGACCCCGACATCGGCCGCTTGGATCATGGCGACGTCGTTGCCGCCATCGCCAATGGCCAAGACGCGCTTGCCCGTCGTCGTCTTGATGAGCGTCGTGATTTGCGCCTTTTGCGTCGGCGCGCACCGGCAACACACGACACACCCGAGCCGCGACGCCACGGCCAAAAACTCGGCGGGGCACGCATCCAGACAAGTCGCGAGCGACGGCCCATCAATGATCAGGCACGCGTCGCCACCCCGCATCGCCGCATGCCCAAGCCGATCCAGTTCCGCGCGCGCCGCATGCGCGTCGCGCACGTCCGTGACCGTATACAGCGCCTGCGTGCGCGCGACGAGTTTCGACGACAGGGCAATGCACGTGGCGGTCTCGACCTTGTCCCCAGTCAGCATCCAGACCTTGATCCCGGCATTGCGCAGGGCCTCGAGCGTCGGGCGCACATCGTCCTGCAACTTGTCCTCGACGCCCGTCACGCCGAGCGGTTCCAAGTCGCGCTCGAGCCATTGGGAGATGACACGCGCTGTCGCCGCGGCACGGTCGGTCAACGCCGTGCGTGCGGCCTGGTACTCGCGCAAGAACCGCGCGAGCGTATCGGCCGTGAGCCGTTTCCGCGCAACCACGAGCGTGCGCAACCCCTCACGCGCCATGTTCCCACACTCCTCGTCGATCCAATCATTGTGCGCAACGAGCCGCGCCATGACCGTGTCGGCGCCCTTTTCGTAAAACAAGGCCTCGCCGCTGCTTCCCTGCGTCGTATCCTGCACGACAATCCCCATGCGCTTCGACTCGGACGTGAACGGGAACACGGCAACAATCGTATACGACCGCTCCTGCCCGTCCGGGAACTTGATCGTCATCGATTGCTGGTCGCGGTGCACGAGCGCGAGCCCCATATTCTGCGCGAACCGCACGAGCGCCATTTCGTCGGGCGAAGCGGCCTGCAACATGACGCTGCCGTCGGTCTCGGAGACAACGGGGGTCACGTTGTGACACAATGCGAGCGCCAGGACGAGCTCGCGCGCGCGTACCGCCATATCGCGCGTCCGCGCTGCACCACCACTGCTCCCGCCGCCCCACGTCGACGGAATGGCCGTCATCGGTGTCGGCGCCGGATCCCCAAGCACGAGCGCGCGCAAATCCTCGAGCGCGTCGCTGCCAAACGCCATGGTACCCAAATGCACCTTTTTCATCTCCATTTCGTTCCTCGTCAACGTGCCCGTCTTATCCGTCAACAAGAACTCGATCCGCCCCAAATCCTCGGGGATCGTCGACGTGCGCACGACAGTCTCGGGCATATCCGGGTCACGTTCCATGCACCGTGCGTAATACGTCTTGGCGAAATCCAGATTCACGCGGAGTGAAATGGGAATAATCGACGAGAACAGGATCAGGAACCGGACGAGGTACACGCCCCACGGCCCGTGCAGTCCAGCGCCATAGACCATGAACCCGGAGAGGGCAAACGTGACGGCAAACAAAATTTTGGCGAGTTGGTTCAGTTCATGGTCAAGCAACCCAATTTTCGCCGTCGCGTGGCTCGTATTACGCACGGCGCGCGTATCGGCACCCGTGTACACGACACAGGCTACGACCGGGTCAGACGCAACCACCGTGTTCATCCAGAGCATGTGGTCGGCCGTGAGCGGTTCCGGTGCCGTCAGGGTCGACCCGGCCGTCACCGACTCGACCGCGATTGTGCCCGAAAACGCATGAATATCGCGCGACGGCGGTTCCGCGTCGACGCGCAGGACAACGTACGCGAGACACGCGTCCGGGTCGCGCGCGCCCGCTTGCTGCGCGACCATCGCGTGTGTCGCGGGCACCGCAACCCGCACTTTCCAATCGGTCTCGCCGTCGAGCTGGTCAGTGCGAATAAAACAGGTCCCGGCGCGCTCGTGCGTGTGCAGCAGGACCATATCCGCGGGCACGCGCTGGTTCTTGGCGAGCCGGACAATGTCGCCAACGGCGAGTTCGGCCGACGGGACCGGGTGGAATTGTGCGGTGATCGCGTCGAGCACGTCGTAGCATTGCGAATTGGCCTCGCGGTCGCGCTGCCGCCGGGCCCAGTCGTCGGCGGCCTCCTTGGCGAGGGTCACGAGCAGGACGAACGCGAGTGGGGCCACGTAGGTGACGAGGTACCCGACTTTGAGGGCCGGCACGAATTGCGAGAGGGCGACGAGCAGGAAGTACAGGTTGAAGAAGAACTTGAACTGGTGGAGAAAGTGCCGCGTTAGCCGAGTACCATGTATCGCGTTGGCGAGTAGTTAACAAACCTGTTCATAGAGTACGAGCGGCAGGAACGAGAACAGCGAGTATTTCTGGTTGCGCACGACATTGGGCGGGAATTCGCGGCGGCGTGCCGGGCGCTGGTCAAGCAAGACTGGGGCGAATGAGATTGGTACACTGGTTCAACGCGCGAACGATTAACAGAGAAGCGATGCGTACGAGGCACGGTAAACGAGCGGGCCAAGTGTGGTGGTGGCCGCCTGAGCGACCGAACGAGCGCATGCCAGGCGAGCCCGGGCAGCCAGCAAGGGAACGTGATGCAGGCACCAAGCGCGCTGGCGAATCGGCGCCATGGTGGGTGGCGGCGTGACGATCGGTACGGCTATTGTGCCCCATGTCAACATCAGCAACTGGATTCTTGATCCATCAGTGAGAAGAAAAAGAGAGCTAAGTGCCATACGTGATCCATGGGTGCATGTGCGCCGGCTGCTTCGCTCGACGATTGTGAGCGCGACCTGGACCGCGATTGCGCCGAGTCCGAGTGCACCGCGGCCAACATCCACTCTTCCTGGTCGAGCGCGTCCGAGTTACGGCGCTTGCCCTGGCGCGACGCGCGTCCACCGCCACCGCCACCACCGCTACCCATGGGCGAGCTGGGCGGTGGCGGTTTTGTCGCCACGGCAAGGGACCGAGCGCCTCCACGAGCTGGCGACGGCGCGCGCGACCCACGCAGCGAGACAGAGGGCGTGCCACGTCTTGTTGATGAGACGGACGATCCGACGCGCGAGCGCGGGTTGCCCGGGGTCAGATCGAGTAAAGGCGCGGCACTGCTGGATGCGAATGCGGCCATAGTCGGGTCTGTGACGTCAAGACGGTAGAGGTCCGGGTCGCTGCCGACGTTGCCGGCGAGGAGCGGGTGGCGCTGGTCGAGGCGCACGGCGCGGTGCGAGGGAGACCCGCCGTTCTCGGACGCGGACGACGCGTTACCGTAGGCTGGGATCATCGTTGCTGGTGGTGTGGTGGAGACGTCCGGAACTAATCCGGTCGGCGCGGGCAAGACGTGAGCGGGGGCTGCGGCGCGGTTCCTTTGCAGCAAGTCGTCAGGCTCTCTGGCGCGCCGGGCGTGCGGTGTGCACGACGTCGTCGACAACGTGGCAAATGAGTAATAATCGCGGGAGCGTCGCATCGGCGGCGACTTGGCCGGCGTTGGTCGACTTGGCGGCTGGCGTCGGCCCTTTGGCGAGCGAGGCGTTGAACGCCGGCGATCTCTTCACGCGAGAGTCACGCCGTACTGACTCGCACGTCCCACACGTCTCGCACCCGGCCAAAGCAGCACACCTCCTTGGGCTCGGGCGACGGCGCTCAACCAGCGCGAGGATAGCAAGTTGATGACGAGTGGAGACCTAGCTGCCGTGTGCTGCTCGACGATTGGCGAGCTGCAGAACCCGCTCGTGAATCCAGCATTTTTCGATAACATTGTCGTGCTTGATGGTGAATGAGAGAGGGCACGGTGCTTCGCAATGATGGCCATGAATAGAACAAAAAGTAGGGCACAACGACTTCACTACAACGAATAAAAATGAGACCAAGGCAAAACGAGCATTCAGGTATCGAAAAGCGCAACCGCATTCCACACATCAAAAACATCCAAAAACATCCAAAACCAAATTCAAAACGGGCCACCCGTCCTCATCTCGGCCCCGGCCCGCGCCCGTCATCACTGCACTTACTCTTCCGATCCGACGACCTGTCTTCCTTCCACCCAATTTCCCGCACCGGCCGTATCAGCGGCGACGGCGGTGCCGGTGCCGGCGTCAGGGCCGCAGGCGCCGTGGCCCCACGCACACGGTACGAACTCGACCGCGACCGCACAACAATCAGCGGAACATGGGCCGGGTCGGCACTCAATCGCGTCGGATCCGTACTCGACCGCGTCGTAGGCGGCGGGACCGGCCCCCGCCGCACCCCTTCACCACACTCGCTACTCCCCCTGCCCAATGAATCGTAATACGCGCCCTTGTTCGACTTGGGGCTCCACGGATCGTCGGACACGTCCTCGGACACGTCGTTGATGAGCGTGGCGGTCGCGGAGGTGACGGCCGATGACGCGAGTCCGGCACGGCCGTCGGGTGGTGGCTGGTCGACGTGCATGACGACCGCGTGGTCGTGGTGAGGATCGACGGCTCTGTCGTGTCGCGCGAGTCGTGGGGAGGGCGGGCCTGTGTCGGTAGAGCGGGAGGGCAGGCCGCGTGAGGAGGTGTGGATTATGCGCGGGCGCATGTAGGCCGGGTTTGCGCCGGCGCCGGTGGAGGTGGTGCGTGGTGTGGGTGTGTCTGTGTGGTCGACGGTCGCGTTGGGTGACGTCTAACCGTGGGAGAGGGAAAGGGTCAGTGGCGTCCGTGAACGTGTGCGTTCCGAGCGGCACCAATGCAACGCACCCACGACGTGAGCAACCGCATCGGCCGCAGCGACGTGGTGCTGGAAAACTCTTCCGTGACCTGATACTTGTACTCGTGGTAAGCCTTGCGCTCGGGCAAGACGTGTAACATCAGCACTTCGACAAAGATCACGGCGAGCCGCAGGAGCGCGAGCGACGCGACCATGTTGGTCAGGAGCGAAATGAGCTCAAACTCTGCGCATGGGTGAGGGTCGAGTGAGTTTGTTGTTACGCGCTTGGAGGCATCGCCACAAGTTAAACGTACGCCCAATGGCCCCGGCCTGCACAAATTTGACGCGAATCCCGTGCAAGTTGAATGACCGCACGTTCGTGTTATTTGGCGTCGCACGCAAGTGGATCTCCTACACGTCGTCGTTGAGCATCAGCAACGTGCAAACATTGACCGCAACAGTCCTGCCCTGCCCTCACGCACGCACCTTGGACTCGGCGCCCGTAATAACGCTGGCGCGGTACGAGTACAACAGCTTGGACGGGTTCAGGAGCTTGTTCTGGTAATTGATCTCGACGACGATCACGATCCCGCCATATCGCAGCGTCTCGTTGGGCTTGGCGCCCGGCGCCTCTGAGAGTGCGTCGAGCGACGGAACGCCTGCGGCTTCGAGCAGCTCACCCACTACAAAGAACGGACACGTTGCACAGGAATGAGCGACGATGGCGGCGAGCAGGAGGGTAGCATTTTCGAGTACGCACCCGAGAAAACGTCGCCCGCGACATTCTTGGGCCGGACCACGGCCTGCGTGCCGGTACGGTTCGCATCCTCAGCGGCAGCGGCCTTATCCTCGCCGTTCAAGGCGCTCGGCAGGTAGGTGCGCCACGGCACGCCGTTCTTGTAGAATGTGCCAACGAGATCGCCGTTGCGCTTGGAAATGGCCGTTTGGAACCCACGCACGGTGTGCTCGACCATAATCTACACACCATCCTTGATTAGCGCCCTCCACAAGGTGGACATGATCCGGAACATGCAACCGCACCGTAAAATTCTCGATCCCAATCGGGTAATAATCAATGGTCGCGTTCGGCAAGAACAGTGGCGCGCAATCGGCACTTGTCGGTGTCTGCCAGTCGCAATCCGACCGGTTACTCGCGGTCGTGGCCGTGGTTACCGACGCGCGCGTCGCGAGAAACATCCCGGCCTCTTCAGGGCGCGGCATGACTTGTTCAGCCGACCAGTAGAGGCACCCGCCCTTGACGGTCGAGCAGTACGGCTGTTGGGCCACGGCCACGGGTGGCCGTTGCAGGGTCGTGCGCACCGAGCCTGGTGGGGAGGTCGTTAGTGGTGAGGAATGAGGAAGGGCGCGAGTGAAGGGGTGGGGAGGCATGTACCGCCAATCACATTTTCCTTGGACAGGTAGAGCTGCTTGGTGATGATCGTCGAAATGATATACCCCAGTATCGTCGCGACGAGCGTCTTGTGAATGAAGCCGAGCCTCCTATCTCGGACCCTGGCAAGCGAAACGAGCAACGAGAACACAGTGGCATCGTCCGCGTCAGCAACCAACGACACCACAGAAGCAGATCATTCAAGTCGGAAATAACGCCACGCACTTGACCGTCCTAGAACATTCACAACCGCAGCAACAGCACAGCGTCAGCTTCGGCCTCCATTTTCTGAAGAAACGTCAACCAGGTCCCAAATGATCAAATACTTGAACGTCTGGTAGGCCAGCACCTCGTCCCAATCGGGCCACCCGATCCCGCAACTCGGTGGCCACAGCGACCAGGCCATGGTGGACGCAAATTAAGAGCACCTACGCGCGTCGCAGGAACGAGAAACGAGATGGCGGGGTTCTATTTCCGGGGTTGCGAGCGCGGCGGCGCGCGGCGGGTCTGCCTGCGTTCAGCAAACAGCAGAAAGGGCGCTTGGAGGCGCTTAGATGATCGGCTGGCCAAAGAGTGTGCGCGGTTGCAACTGAGTTGTTCGTTGTTTGGGCCGGCCCGACCAACGCACGCGCTGAACCAGCAGCGGTAAGTAGGTGCGCGAACGAAGTGACCCGGCCAACCGCGAGTCCGTCGATGCGTCGGGCGCGATAGTGTCGACTGGGCGAGTGTTGGCACACGCGCGATAAATTTTTCAGTCCAGAGCTTGGCCACCCGGTGTTGGTGTCGACGGTGGCGGGGCGTGCAGCAAAAGTGGTTGCGAGTGGTTGTGCAAGGAGCTGAAGTCCGGCGCTGTCGTGCTCGCCAGCGGAAATAGAAATTATTCAGAGGACGGCGGCGGCCTGTTTGCGACGTGGTCGGCAGCCGTTCGCGCGCGGTTCGTTCAGGTGCAGGCCTCCAGAACGGAAGAGGATCGGCCGGCGGTTTACGTGCAGGCGCAGCTCGCACGCCGGCATGTCGCCGGGGGCTGAACGAACGTTGCTTGGACCTGACCCGCCCATTCATTTTTCGGACCGTGATCTGAGGCAAACACATGGTCAGGACTGGTCAGCGAGAAGCTCAACTGTCTGTTTGATTCTTGTAAATATCGCTACACGTGGGTCCGAGCGGAAAGCGTGGAACGGCACCATCCTTTCGTAACTCGCGCAAACAGAAACCGTCAACAAACAAGAAAGCCGGCCCACCGGCGGCGCCTGCATCGTTGCTCGCTGCGCCCGCCTGAATCCCCGCTTCCGTCCGCTCCGCCCGCCTCCTCCCCGTGTCCGGGCACATGTCGAGGTTGAGCAGGCCTGCAGTGTGGAGATTCATTTCCAATGTGCGCACCCCGTGTGGCTCGCCCGCCCGCTATGCCCCTCCCATACTCGCCCCCGCATCCGCTCCCCTCCCCACCCCTGCCTCTACCTCTGCCGCGGCCGCTGCAGCGGCGGCAGCCAATCCCTCAGCACGCGCCTGCGCCGGGTCGCGCACGACCGCGACCACGACACTAATATCGTCCGTCTTCCCGCCCTGGAAATACAACCCTTCGTGCAACGCGCGCGTCTGGAAGGGACTCGCACACCGCACGTCCTCGGCCACGTCCTTGGCCCGGCGCGCCAACGCCTCGGCAATCCGTCGCGGATCCGCCGCAGCGGCAGCCGCTACGGCAGCCGCACGCGCGAGAGCGACTTGGTCCGCGACGGATGCGGCGCGGCACTGGTCGGCGAGCGCGAGGAGACCCGTGTACGCGGCGGGGATCGCGTGCGGAGGGCCGAAATCGGGCACGGCGGCAGCGGCAGGATCGGTCGCGCCCGCGCTGGATACGGGCGGGAGAGTGGGCACGTCGTGCCCAAGCGGGTGCGCCGACGGGTCCGGGATCGGCGCGACTGGCTCCGTGGCCGGTGGAGGAGGAGGGGGTGGCGGTCCCGCCACCGCCGCGCGCACCGACTTGGCGAGGGACGACGCGGGTGACGTGAGCCATGACGCGAAGCCGCGCGGATGGCTACTGGCCGTTTCGGCGGTCCCCGCGGCCCCTGCTGGTAGCCCCGGATCTCTTGCGAGTGGGACGACGGGCGGGTCGACGGTGGGCTTCGGCACGTGTTCGCGCACCGCAGCGAGAATATCTTCTTCAAAGAGATTGTCGAGGATGCCGTCCGACACGACCAGGACAATATCGCCGTGGTGCGCCTTGACCCGGAACTGCTGCGCATGCGTCGGCAAGTCGCTCGCTGCGGTGCCGAGCTGGTAAGGGTAGTTGAACGAGTGCACTTGCTCTTCGGTGCGGAAGACAAACTCGCCCTGCCGAATCACCATGACGGCGCCGTCGCCGAGATTGGCAATCCGTAGCTCGTCGTGCACGAGCAGGACGACACACGCGGTCGTGGACCCGACAAAGCCCTATCGTCAGCTCGATGAGTGCGCAATTCTTGTTCCTCCAACCACGTTATCCACGCAACGCGGCCAACTTACCTCGCTCTGCGCATCCTGCACGGTCCGATGATACGCGTGCTGCAACACCCCCACTGGATCAATATCAATCTCGTCGCGTGCCGCCACATTCGGGGGGACCTCGTGCGCGCGCTCAAGCTCGGCCGAGCAATAATGCATGAGCTTGCGCGCAAACAGGCCCGCATTCGCATTGGCCTGCCCCTGCCACCCTCCGACGCCATCGCCGACCCCGACACAGTTATACCGCGAGAAGAACGCGTCTTCGCCACACTGCATCGACTTGAGCGGGGACCGGCGGTCTGGGACGACGAGCGCCTGCGCGTGCTTCGCGAACCCCGTGCCGAAATGATTGAAGACGAGCGAGGTCGGCGCGGCGGGCACAAGTGACGCGGTCGAGTAGGACGCGTGACGCCGTGCCGGGCGCGCGTGCGTGCATCGCGGGCAGGTCGATGGGATGGGCACGAGCGCGGTCGCTGCGATGCCGGCAGGGACGAGCGCACGGTGCGCCGACCGCGATAGACGGAGTGCGCTGGACGAGGACGTGCGCGCGGTTGGCCGCGAACATGCGGCGTTGGCGCACAGCGTCGTGGAAGGGACCGCCGTCGCATGGCTACGCCGCGCTGAAGCGAGGCCAGCCGCAGCCCTCGTGCTGGGGGCCGCCACCGCTGCCGTGGCCGCGGAGGCGAGGGTTCGGCGCGTCGCAGCGAGGGGGCGCGCGGAGCGGATCATGGTTGGTTGGAGAGACTAGGTCCCAGTGCAGAGACGGGGATACGGCGAGTATTTGGACGTGGAAGGGCCGTGCAGGGCGGGGAAACGGCGAGTCGGGCCCTTCACTGAAGACTGGCTCAGGAACTCGCAGTACAGAGTCGATCCGACGTGAAGCACTCGCGGCGGCGCTTTTGCAGTAAGTTAGTGGGAGTTGGCGCGCGCCTAGTCTGCGGCGACCGTGGGCCTAAAGAGATGGTTTCGAGAGCGACTTGGCCATGAGCACCAACAGGCAACAACACAAGTCACAACCACTGAGCACGATGTTTTATTTTTTCCTGCAGAGAAATGGTGAACGTTGCTGCCTCCCGCGAGGCCAGGCCAGACGCGGTCAAACACCACCAAATCTATTTTTATGAAGATGTGTCCTTGCGGCCCCACTGTGACTCGTTGGGACCTGTAGGTCTGGGGCATTGCCCCGTCGATAATTTGCCGTGAGGGAGTGGTTGCGACTCTTCATGGTGAAGGAAACACTGCGATATCCCACCGTCCGCTCTGACGCGTAATAAACGCCCCTGGCTGCAGCATGCCCGACATCAATACCAATCAAAAACGCCCATGTCATGGTCATATCATATACAATCGCGCGCTTCCATTCGCGCCGCACGTTCTCCACCCCCACAATTTACAGCCACCCAAGCGACTTGATCGCGCCGTGGATCGTGATCCCGACCATCCCGAAAAAGGCCGGGTAGAAGAGCCGCGTGCCGGCAACACGGCCCTGCGGGCCATTCGTCACGTAGCCGCTCGTGTACATTTGGCGACCCACGGCGTAGAGCGCCGTCAACCCGGCCGTCCACTTGGGGTTGAAGAGACCCGACAGGAAGACGATCGTGTTGACGACGGGCAGCTGCTCGAGGTAGTTTTGGTGCGCGCGCTGCGCCGAGTTGAACTCGTGCCACTGCGCGTCGGTCAGCTTGGCCGCGTAACGGCCGTTGCCCCTGGTGAACGGCGAGAGAGAAAGGGTCAGTTCGCGGCCAGAGAATGACGAGCGGGCGGACGGGTCACGCATGTGTGCCGGCGGCCTTCAGCGCGAATATCGAGAGGAATACTCACATGTCGGGGTAGTCGATCTTGAGCTTCTTGCGCGCGGCCATCACGTAGCGCGACGACGACACGTAGTGGAAGTTGAGCACTGTTGGGACGGGTGACGACGAGGTCGCACGATCAGCATTCCGTCGCTGGCATGAACACCCCTCAACAGGCACGAATTTGGGCCATGTCAACGAGCCGGATGCCTACCGACGAGCGACAGCACAACCATGCCAAAGTCTTCCGGGAGCGTGATGGTGGACATCTTGGTGGTTGCAGCGGGGGTTGATCACAGGGTGGTGGTCCAAGACGACGACGAGAGCTGAGCGCTGAGCTGCTTGCAATTCTTGCTGATCACGACACGACAATGGTTCGGGGGAGAGAGCGTCGTCGCGGGTGTCCGGGGCCTTTTATAGGCGCGAGCAAGCACGGGTCCCACGACGTCGCCCTGATCATGCTCGCGGACGTGGCAAGAGTTTGGATGACCAAACCCACCATTTGGTTCGCGAACCCGGCGGGACAGCGCGCCAACGAGCCCGTTTGTGGTTCGGAGAAACTTGGTCGCACTCGATGATCGCTTGGCGGGAAACTTGCTGACGACGAAAGACGACGAAGCGAATGGAAGCGGATTTGGGCTGACTGATCGGCTGAAGCAGCGTCGCGTCTCGATGCAGGGACGGTTTTAGGCGTCGCGGTCTTGAGGACCCAGCACGTGCCAATCTACCGCACGCGTTTGTTGTCCTCTTCCGAGGTTGTGCGGCGCGCCCGGCGTCGTGGTAAAGCACAGGTCGCAGAGGACGCGTGACCACTCACGGCCACTGCACGGTCGCTTGGGGCTCACGCTCTGTGCTAACCGCCAGTCCCCGCACGCGAGAAAATTGGCCAATACAAATCGAAGACAAGACAACGGGGGAAGAGTAACCGAAACCACTTTGTTTGCAACGTTGCGATTGCCCTTGCATCTGCCTGACGCTCTTCCTGTCGAGACACCTCTGCAACGACCAATACTTTAATGTTCAAGCAAAAAAACGTGCGCTTTATCATGATATATATTTACAGATACCCCAGCGACTTGATCGCCCCATGCGCCGCGATCCCAACCAACCCAAAGAACGCCGGCCAGAACAGCGCCGACCCGCGCAGCCGCGCCTGAGGCCCACTGTGAATGTAACCGTGGATGTAGATTTGGCGGCCGATAATGTAGGCGCCCGTCAGACCGGCCGTCCACGTCGGGTTGAACAAGCCCGACAGCAAGACCATCGTGTTGACGGTCGGCAGCTGCTCGAGGTAGTTTTGGTGCACGCGCTGCGCCGAGTTGAACTCGTGCCACTGCGCGTCGGTCAGCTTGGCCGCATACCGGCCATTGCCCCTGGTGAACGACGAGAGAGAAAGCGTCAGTTTCAACCAGAGGAAGTGAAGTCGCGCGTGGGTGGATCGCGCACGCGCCCGATCGTGTCGATAAAACCGAGAGCGATACTCACATGTCTGGGTACTGGACGCCGTATTTCTTGCGCAGAGCCATCACGTAGCGCGACGACGTCGAGTAGTGCAGGTTGAGCGCTAGAGCATTGCGACGCGGGCGCGTCGAATCAGTTGGTGCTTGGGTCGGGTGCACGACATGCCATTTCGGGTCCGTATTTACCGACGAGCGACAGTACGACATAGCCGAAATCCGAGGTGAGCGTGATGGCGGCGGACATGGTGGTTGTTGGTTGCAGGTGGTTGGGTTGGACTTGCAGTGCTCCACTATGTTGAAGAAAGCGTGCTGAGGAGAAGCGAACGCGTGACGGTCGCCTTAGGGATTTATACGCGTCGGGCGCGAAGCGGCAGCAATGAATACTGTGACCGTCGGATCATAGCAGCGTGCCAAGTTTGACGTGTCGGAACGCGCCGTGAGCGTGGCACCGAACCTTCGCGAGGCTCGCAAGCCGCAGCACAGTTGTTTGTGAACAGTTGTGCGCCGTGGTTCTCGGCTTCGGAGAAACAAATCGGCGCCAACGAGGCAGACGTGGGAAGTTTGGGGGCGTGCAAACGAACAGAAACGCGAGCTGACAGATGGCTGACTGATCGGCGAAAGCAATGTGCAAAGAGGCGTCTAAACCCACATTGACGTTGCATCACGTGGAACTCCACCGCACGCGACACACCGTCTGGTCTTGCTGATCTGCAATGGTCGCCAAAGCAGAAAACACTTGGCGCGGCCCAGTACATGGCAAGAAAGTCTCGGCGACGGCGCTCAAGTTGTTCCAGCTGTGCGCGATCCTTTGCCCTCCGTCTCTTTATGGGGGTCGTCGTGGTGATAGCCAAACGCTCCGTACAAAGCCTACGCGGGTTCCGTGCCCGAAGATTTCCCACGACGCTCAGATGCTCATGAAACCACCCACAGAACAATATATTTACAAGAACCCGAGCGACTTGACCGCACCATGGACAACAATCCCTACCATCCCCAAAAACGCCGGCATAAACACGCGCACGCCGCGCATCCGCGCAAGCGGCCCCTTGCTCACATACCCGGACGCGTACAGTTGGCGGCCCACAATGTACAATCCGGTGAGCCCGGCGGTCCACTTGACGTTGAACATGCCCGCGAGAAACGCGACCGTATTGACGACCGGCAATTGCTCGAGGTAGTGCTGGTGCGCGCGCTGGGCCGAGTTGAATTCGTGCCATTCATCGTCAGTCAGCTTGGAAGCGTATCGGCCGCATCCCCTATTTTTGTTGGAGCGGAATGGTCAGCCATCAGCCATCGAGCCGAGAAAGCGTGGAGCCGCATCGTGAGACGTGTCGACGGCCGTGAAACCGAAACAAGAGTGAAAACGGACATGTCGGGATATTGAATGTCGTGCTTCTTGCGCGCCGCCATTACGTAGCGCGACGTGGACAGGTAGTGGACGTTCAGCGCTATGGCCCAAGTGGGAAAATCAATTAACGTTCTGAAATGACCACGCCGGCGGCGACCACCGGGTGGAGAGTGTTCGGAGCGCGACTTGCTTGCATACCGACGAGCGACAAAGCGACGTAGCCAAAATCTCCGGGCAGGGTCATGGCGGTCATGGTGGTTGGTTGGTTGGCTGGTTGCAGTTCAGATCCTCAAAGCTTGCAGTCAACCTCCCGCTGGCGACGCTGTCAATTTATATGAGCGCGGCTCTCGGTCCGCGGAGCGACACGTCCTCTTCGAGCACGGAACGGAACGACAGCCGACGCACGGAGTGGACCATGAATCTGTTGCGCTGCTGAACTGAGCAGAACCGTGATGAGGCCTGCACGGCGTGCACGAACACGGTGTCGTTGTCGGCCGACCCGGTCGGATCATTCTAGTCCACTTCGACGCGCCGGCGCCGCGTCTGGTTCTCGCGACCGCGTCGGACCGCTCGAGGCGAGCGTGAGCGGGCAGAGCGGGCAGGGTCGGAGGGGCTGACTGATCGCCGACTTGATCCAAAATCACGTGCGGATCTACCGCACGCCTCCACCGCACCACCGCAGCGCCAGTTCAGCATCGTCGTTGCCAGCGTCAGCGCGCATGTTCGAAATCCGTCCACAGCAACCATGACCATGAACGACGACTCGACGCAATCGCAAGTGGAACTCGCGGCCTGGTTGACCACGGAGCTCGCGACGCTCGGTGTCGAGGACGAGGTGGGCCAACCGCATCTATACTACCCGCAACGCCCACGGCTATGTTCCTGACCAACCCATGATATCGGCCGGGAACAGTAGGCGCTCGTCGAGTACACGCTCGGCATTCTGCGCGAGGACTCGATCCCGGACGAGGACAAGGCCGAGGGCATTGTCGATTTCCTCGCCACGTCCTACGAGGACGTTCCCGCCGCCTCGTTCCAGGATTTGGTGGAGCGCGCCCTCGTCAAGCACCTCGATCTCGTGCAGCAAGAGGCCGACGCTGCGGCTGCGCGTGCGGCTGAGCAGCTTGCAGCGGCAGCGGCAGTCGCGGAACCCACTGCAACACCATCGTCAGCGTCGGCATCGACAGCCAACAAGAAGAAGTTGCTCACGCGCGACGAGAAGCGGCGGCGGCAAGCTCTGCTCGCGCAGTACGGCTTCCAAACGGACGAGATTGTGATCAATGCGCAGGGTGAGGAGGAGGTGCGGTACCGTGACCACTCGGCGGGAGCCAAGCGCGCCGGTACGTTGTGCCTGCCGTCTCACTGCTGCCGCACCCGCGGCAGTCTAATGACGCTCGCCTCCGACGTGTAGACGACGGGCTCGACAGCAACACGAACGCCAAGCGGATTGCCGACCAGGAGGCGGCGCGGCGCGCGCGCATGCGCGAGGAGCACGAGAAGAAGGTGGCTCAGGACAAGGCGGCGCTCGAAAAGCAGCGGCTCGACAAGGAAAAGGCCAAGCAGCGCACGCAGAAGAAGGAGAAGCGGCGGATGTGATATGCTGATGATTTCAGTTGAATGAATCATTTCCAGCACGTGTTTTGGTCACTCGGCTCCTGCAGGAAGCGATGGGAAGTCAGCCGAAAAGCCAGTGAGGCCGGCCGCACGTGCGTATTCTACCGCAGCGGGTGGGTCCGGGTCGCGACAGATGTGGCAGGCCGGGGCTGTTGTGGTTGGGCTGCGAACGAACTTGCCCCGCAACACGCGAGCCGCCGTGATCGATCACGGCCTGCCCGACCCGCAAATAAATATCCCTGCTCACCCCGCCCGGCTCGCGCTGATTCGGTTCCCTCTCCCCCACTCCCCACCCTCACCTGCAACGATGCTGTCCCGGTTGGCCCGCTCCGCCGCCGCCCGCAAGGGCCTTGCCCACCAGCTGCGCCATGCCAGGTGCGTTTGCTCCGACCTCGAACTTGCCGTCAATCGAGTTGCTGCGAGCCCTGCAAGTAATACGACCATGTTCCCGCGCCGGTGCTCGACGTGTCGCGCTTGTCCGTGTACCCGTGCCCCGGTGCCGAGTCGAGAGCGGCCGTGCAGCGCTCGATAGCAGCTCTGTAGCGGTTTGGTGATCAACAATCAACACGAACGCTCGACTGACGCAAGCAACTCCGCTCCCTCCAAAACCTAGTACCAAGCCGACGGGCGCCGTCATCGGTATCGATCTCGGCACGACCAACTCGTGTGTGGCCGTCATGGAGGGCCGCGAGCCGCGCGTGATTGAGAACGCCGAGGGTGCACGCACGACGCCCTCGATTGTCGCCTTTGCCAAGGACGGCGAGCTGCTCGTCGGCCAGCCGGCCAAGCGCCAGGCCGTCGTCAACTCGGAGAACACGCTCTTTGCCATCAAGCGTTTGATTGGCCGCAAGTTCAACGATTCGATTGTGCAGGACGACGCCAAGCACGTGCCGTACAAGATTGTGGGTCACTCGAACGGCGACGCCTGGGTCGAGGTGCGCGGCAAGCGCTACTCGCCGTCGCAGATTGGCGCGTTTGTGCTCATGAAGATGAAGGAGACGGCCGGTGCGTTTTTTGGTTCCCCTAATCTTGGCTGGCGGTGCGATCACGAAACAATCTGATCACATCACTCTCTCGGCACGATGCAGAGTCCTACCTCGGCAAGAACGTCAAGGACGCCGTTGTCACTGTCCCTGCCTACTTCAATGACGCGCAGCGCCAGGCGACCAAGGACGCCGGTGCGATTGCGGGCCTGACGGTGCACCGCGTGATCAACGAGCCGACGGCGGCCGCGCTCGCCTACGGCATGGACAAGAACACCGAGGACAAGATTATTGCCGTCTACGATCTTGGCGGTGGTACCTTCGATATCTCGATCCTGGAAATGTCCAAGGGTGTCTTCGAGGTCAAGTCGACCAACGGCGACACGCATCTTGGTGGCGAGGACTTTGATAACACGCTGCTGCAGTGGATTGTCGCCGAGTTCAAGAAGGACGAGGGCATCGACATTTCGTCGGACCGCATGGCGCTGCAGCGCGTGCGCGAGGCCGCCGAGAAGGCCAAGATTGAGCTGTCGTCGACGATGCAGACCGACATCAACCTGCCCTTCATCACAGCCGACGCGACGGGCCCGAAGCACATCAACTACAAGCTCACGCGCGCCAAGTTTGAGCAGCTGACGAAGCCGCTCATTGACCGCACCGTCGAGCCCTGCAAGAAGGCGATCCGCGACGCGGCCGTTTCGACTAAGGACGTGAACGAGGTGATTCTCGTTGGTGGCATGTCGCGCATGCCCAAGGTCCAGGAGCTCGTCAAGGAGATTTTCGGCCGCGACCCCTCCAAGGGCGTGAACCCGGATGAGGCCGTTGCCATTGGCGCCGCGATCCAGGGTGGCGTCTTGGCCGGTGACGTGACGGACCTGCTTTTGCTCGATGTCACGCCGCTCTCGCTCGGTATCGAGACGCTCGGCGGTGTCTTCACGCGCCTGATCCACCGCAACACGACGATCCCGACCAAGAAGTCGCAGACGTTCTCGACGGCCGCCGATGGCCAGACGCAGGTCGAGATCCGCGTCTTCCAGGGCGAGCGCGAGCTGGTGCGCGACAACAAGCTCCTCGGCAACTTCCAGCTGACGGGTCTGCCGCCGGCGCCCAAGGGCGTGCCGCAGATTGAGGTTGGTTTTGACATTGACGCCGACGGTATCGTCAACGTGTCGGCGCGTGACAAGGCCACGGGCAAGGACCAGTCGATCACGCTGACGGCGAGTTCGGGTCTGTCCAAGGACGAGATTGAGTCGATGGTTGCCGAGGCCGAGACGCACAAGGAGCAGGACGCGATGCGCCGCGACTTGATTGAGGAGCGCAACCGCGCCGAGTCGATCATGGCCGATACGACCAAGTCGCTCGAGGACTTCAAGGACCAGATCAACAAGGAGGAGGCCGACAAGATCCGCACCAAGATGACGGAGCTGCGCGAACTCATGGCGAAGGAGGACACGACGCCCGATACCGTGCGCCAGGCCTACCACGAGGTGCAGCAGGCGTCGCTCAAGCTGTTTGAGGCCGCCTACAAGGCGCGTGCTGACGCCAACCAGGGTGCCAGCAACGACGCCAACGCCAACGCGTCGGAGGCTGAGTTCAAGGATGCCGACAAGAAGTAAAGTGCTTGAGCATCGTGGCGTAGTTGGGTCGTCGGGTCGCCGTCGTAGGCGCGCCGCATCGTAGGTAGCTGGCGCGCGGGGCGACTGTGTATTTTCGCTTCTTGTATTTTTTTTTATCGTCGTGTCTTTCTAGTTTTTGGGACCGCTAGTCGTTTCTGTTTGGTTTTTCTTGTTTGGGGATGTCACTTTGGCTGGTTTGGCTAGCCTGCCAATTTTCGATGGTAAATATTGACATTTGACAGCCATTTTTTCCGTGATTTTGTCAAGAGATGTGGCTCGCTTCCGGTCGGCGGCTTCTGCTCGTCGTGGTCGACAACTTCCGCGGCCGCCGTCGACTCGGTGTCGACCCCACGAATGCCCTCGACGCTCGGCGCAATGCCACCAGCAACCTCACGCAGCGGCGGTGGCGGGTTCCCCGGCCCCGAACGCCCAGCATCCTCGTCGACAGGCCGACCACGACCGGGCACCAGCAGCTCCAGCTCCACCGCACGAGCACGAACCGCGGCGGGCCCATCAGCATCGTCAGCGTCACGTCGCGGTCCCGGTCCATCCAGGGGATTTGCGAATGACACGGTGTACAGTTTTGGCAACGATGCGATGGACCTCGACGGTGACACAGCGACACCCAAGCACGGCCAGTCGGTCGCACTGATGGTCCCGACGACGTGGCTCGAGGCGCTCTTGGCCGCACCGCCCGCGGCGATCGTGTTTGGCGTCGACCATCCTGGACGGCCGGCCGTACGTCTTGATGTTTTGTTGATGAACAGCATTGTGCAGATTTTTTTCTGACTGGCGTTTTGTCCTTCTCAGTCGCTCTCCGTCGACGGGCAGTCCATCCCGATCATCTCGACGCGCGACGCTCCGCCACGTCCACCGTCTACGCCGCGCGACGATCCCACGCGCGAACCACCGGCGGACATGGTCCCGCCCCCAGTTCGCCCCGCTCCCGCACGAGCCATCAGCGCTGCGCGTGGTCCGCGTTCTGGTCCCGCCCCAACGCGCGCCGCGTCTCCACCCCCTGCCGCAACCGCCTCCCCCACGGCCGCGCCTGCGTCCGTGGCCGACCTCGACCCGGCCCTCCTGATCCGGCTCGCCGAGAAACCGCAAACCGCCACGTTTTCTCTGCAAATAGTGCGCCGGGGCCCTCGACCGGGTCGCTCGAACCCAGTTTTGAACC
>GG745354.1:698117-712105 GCA_000151295.1 Allomyces macrogynus ATCC 38327 | reverse complement strand
CGATCCGCGGCAGCAAGCGCGCGCGACGGGCGCAGGGGGCGGGCGGCGAGGACGAGAGAGTTGGGCGCGGGCGAGCGGGCGGCGGGCGCAGGGGCGGGGCGCGCGTGCGGCAAGTCGCGCGAGCCGGGGGCCGGTGCGGTCGGGCAGCGTGGATGGATGTCGACCGCGGGGACGAGAACAACGGCTGCGGAGCGTGGTGACGGAGGGAGATGGACGCCAAAGTCGGCCGTCGAGGCGCGCGCGTTGAAGCCCTCGGCGGCGTTGCGGTGCGCGGCGCGCGCCGGGCGGGCGTGGCCCACGTGTCCCGACTGCGCGGTTTTGGCGCGTCCCTGCCTTCATCTTCGCGCGACGAATGACGTGGGGCCGCGTCACTCGCTGCTGGTGTCAACTTCCATGCGGATTTGACTCGATTGCTCACCCGCCCGCAAACCCCACGCGATCTGCTCGCCAACCAACACGCTGACGACGATCGCAATCACCTCCACGACCGACTGACGCCGGATCCGCAGCGCCGAATCATTGCCGGCAATTGATCAAACCATCACGCACGGCGGCCGCGAGCCCACGCTCCCCCAGCACCGACCGACCGCATCCACCAACCGCACGGTTCCCCTACCATGTCGCGCACCGCCAAGCGCCTCCTGCGCCAGCAGCTCAAGGGCAGAGACACCGATCAATCAGACATGTCCGACGACGCCTCCTCCGAGGTCTCGCTTGACGGTGATACCCCTTCGCTCCTGCCCACAGAGCTCAACGTTGACGACGAGCTCAACGCCATTCTCGACGGCCTGCTCGAAAAACGTGCCGCGTACGCGTCATCTCTAGCCGACGCTGTCCCTCGAGCACCACCTCCTCATTTGGTATTGCAATGATTAGTACGCGCGAGGACCACTTGACCCGTCTCGTCCGCCTGCTCGGGCACAAGTTTATTTCCGACAACCTCGAGTCGTGCCAGGACACGACCATGGACTACCTGCTGCGCTGCATCAAAAAGGACAAAAGCAACAACGAAGCCATTCTTGCCAGCAAAGGTACCGCTTGGTTGTGACGGTTTTCGACGGGGATCTGCACGCTGATCGCTCACCTAAACGAATTTAAACAATGCACGCACCTGCTTAGCCCTCGCCCTCTACTTCCTCACCATTGGCGTCGACCAAGAAACGCGCTACGCCGACACCAAGGAGGCTGTACACGACCTCATTTTCAAGCCCACCTCTGGCCGCCCCGAACCCGTGCGCTGCGCGCTCGTCGACCTACTCGCCATGGCCTGCTTTGTCGCCGGCAACCCGGCCGACACGCACGCTCTCCTCGAATCTTTGACGGAACTCGGCACCGCGACGCTTGCCAAGATCGTGGCCCGGTCCGAAGCTTCCGGATCCGCTGCCGCCATGGCTTCGGCCGCCGCAGCCGGATCGGCCACGTCGGGCGTCTCCTCGGCCGCCGTCAAGGCCGCGACCAACGCGAGTACTGCAGCCGCGGCACACGCCGGCGCACGGTTGCTCGTCAACATTCTCGCGGCGATCGGCCTGCTCTTGACCGTGGCACCTATGAGCTCTGTCCGCGACTTCGTCGCACGTGCCGCGACGCCGCTCTTGATTCAGACGGTCCAGGTCGGCACCGTCGTGGCCACAGACGCACGCATTATTGCGGCCGAAGTCATGGCGCTACTTTCGGAGCGTGAGGCGTTGGCGGACGTTGACGAGGACGATCTCGACGGGTTCTTGGCCGTCTTGTCGTCGGCAACGGGCACCGAGGACCCGGCGTCGGTCAAGGGGATCGCGCAGCGCGACCGTAAAGCGCAGCGTGCCGCGTTCCGGGATGTCGCCGCGTACTTTGACGAGAGGACGCCGCCGCACTTGAAGCTGCGGTTCAAGAATGAGACCGTGGAGTTGTCGTCGTGGAGTACGTTTGACTTGCTCACCTTGCATTTCTTCTTTACCGACCCAGACGCTGACAACCATCATCATCTAGCGCAACTCCGCCAACTCTCGGCGTTCCGCCAGCTGCTCGGTCCGGCGCTGCACGTGCATTTCCTGGAAAACCCGCTGTTGCGGTCGCTCTTTGGGTTCACAGCGTCCGAGGACTCGAGCGCCGAGCGCAAGGCACTGTATAACCCAAGCTCCGAGGCGTCCAAGCTGCGCACGCAGCACTTGAAGAAGCAGCGGCAGGTGCGGCAAAATAAGCTGGCGCTCTACAACTAGGTGCAGCGGGGTGTCATCGAGTGGGCGTGCTTTTTCTTTTGGATAGTTTTGTGTTGTTGGTCGTGGATTTCCATCAAGTTTCTTCACTTTTGACTGGGGGGGGGGGGGGGGAGTCGCTCATCCTCAGGTGTTCATGCTCCAGATCTTGTTCATCACAGACAAGTCTCCCTCACATGCACTTCTCCTGCATGGCAATTCGTCAGAGTGCGCCAGATTCCACAAAAAGGAACATGTCAGTGTCAGGGCCTACATTCCACATCACTGCCCTTATAATAATGGCAACAAGCTGAGTTGCTGAATGATGCTGTTTCTGACCCAAAATATATTGTTGACAAGTGCAACACTGAGACAGGTTTTCTGACAAGTATCACAACCACTTCCTCCACCTATTTGCATGACTTGACTTCAGCTGGTGACACAAAGGCAGCCAAAAGGAGAACATGAACTCAATTGACAGATGCACTTCCCAGACTTTGCACCTTGAGCATATCAGTACAGTTGCATTGGGATCAGAAACAGAACAGCACACTCCAGCAGCTAGTGCCCATGGCTCATGACAGATTCATGGCACTTGGTGCCATTGCCAGCATGCAAGGTGAGCACTTCTGTTCACTTTGTTTGATCATGGCTGGCTGTCTGTATAGTGGTACCAAGCAGGCAGGTGGTGGCAGAGCCACATGGGTATGCCAGGTGGACAGTATGTCACAGAGGGGGCTTGGGCAGTTGGGGAGCTGGTGAGCATGAGCTTGTAGCACAACAGGCCTCAACACACCAGGCAACACATAAATCCTGCAACATCAGCACAACAGGGGCGTGAAAAGAGGGAGTGACGACCAATGAAGCAGAGACAAGTGATAATTGACAGCACACACATTGGATGGCATCATTGCAATGATCAGAAGGTGTGTGCTGTCAGGGACATGTCAAACACAAGAGTCAGCCATTTTGGTCCACACAACAGCCAGCAAGTCGTCATGTGAGTGCTTCTGGCGCGTTTCTGGTGGTGGTGGTCATGTCCCGCCCGTCGTCGTCGTGAGGACCGTCCAGGTTTCACCCTGCAAGCGCACCATAGGCAGCCGGAGGGAGGATACCGCTTGAATCGACGCCAAGCGCATCAGCCCAACTGAACAAAGACGGCGGACCAAGCTGCGAGACGCAACCCAGCACGTGAATTTCACGCGACGGGTGCGAGACAGACGGTCGGCCATAGCGTGTTGCCAGCTGTCACGCCTGTCACCCACCGCGAAAGCAATCAGGTGCATGCGTATGACCCATCGTCGTGCAGTCCGCTCTCGCGTTGATCACTACGACCACGCGAACGCCAGTACCATTCGTCGACGACGACGCAAAGGCGATCGACCACCACCGACTGCAACTTGCCGCACAGCGGCTGCAGCAACGAACGCGTGCGGCGGCACCCAAGAACGACAACATCCGACCGCGCCTGATCCGGCAACCGACAATCGCGGCCGGACCTGTCCGCAACGACCCTTGCTTTGGCCACGACGCCAATCCAAATACCAAGAGCGACCGGCACCATGGCGCGCTCCGACGGCGAAGCGGTCCTCGGTCCGCTGGACCTGGTCCAACTTTTCGGCGATGGTTTGTCCACTCCGCTCGCTGCTCCCCGCCACGCCTTCCATATCCTTATCCCAACTACCCTGTCCGTCTAGGCGCACGCTGCACGGGCAACTACTTTACCGCGACTGACCTGGCGGCGACGCACGGCCCGCACATGGCCACGGCCGCGGCCGGGCCCGAGTGCCACTTGCTTGTCGAGACCAAGTTTGTCCCCTTGCCCGCGGCCTTGGCCGCTCAGTACGACCGCCTCGAGTGCCGCACCTACATGGGTCTCTTCCCGGACATTGATCGCGCCTGGATCACCGTCGACCACCGTTTGTTTTTCTGGGATTACCTGCGCAACGAACATGTACTCGTCAAGGAGTTTGAGCATGTGATTACCGCCGTCGGGCTCGTCACGCCCGCACCAGGTGCGTCGTGCGCGGATCCCGAAGCGAGGGAACGGTTCGTGGGCCTGACTTGAGTTTGTCTTTGGTCTGGTAGACATTTTCATTGACGAGGTCAAGTACCTGCTCGTCGTCGCGACCGCGGGCCACGTCTCGCTTTTGTGCATCAAGCCGACCTCGCCCAAGGGCCCACCGGGCACGTCATGCCACCTGGACGTGCGCAACCCCGATATCTCGGTCCCCGCCGACGGCGCCTCGTTCCGCACGATCGTCGGCACGCGCGACGGCCGTATTTTCCTAGGCGGCGAAGACGGCCACGTGCACGAGCTGTGCTACCAGGACGCGCAGGGCTGGTGGTCGAACGTGGCCGCAAAACTGCCGTTTTCGCGCGCCGGCGACGACCAGCCGAAACGCAAGATCCACAAGCGCAACCATACGCGCAACTACCTGCAGATATTGGCGCCGACGTTTGTCGTGAACATGGCCGCCATGTTCACGCGGTCGTTTGCCGACGACCCGGTCGTGCACTTGGCGCTCGCTGAGGACCGCGGGTGGCTTTACGTGCTGCACGCCAGTAACTGCATTCGCGTGATTGACGTGCGCCGCGACAAGTTCCAGGTCGGGCCGTTTATTGCCGACGTCGCTGACCAGGTCGCGCACCTGTGCATGCACAGTAACGTCACGGACCGACGCAAGTTGAAGATCGTGGCGATTCAGCCTGTTGCACGCGACGAGTCCAACTCGGTCTACCTTGTCGCCATCACCAACACGAGCTTGCGGCTGTACCTCGGCGTGCGCCCGGACTTGCCGCTCGATGCCGCTGGTGCGAATGGTTCCGAACCGGCGCTCCCATCGACCATGCACGTCCTCTACGTCCGCTTGCCGCCGAACCGCGATATTCCGCAATCCATGGGCCAGCCCTCGCGCCTGTCTCTCAACCAGACGCTCGGCACCGCCGCCGAGCGTGCCGCACTCGCTGCGGGCCCGTTCACGCCCAACACGCACCTGGCCTACTACGCGCGCGGTCTGCTGCTCACGGCGAATAACGCGACCGAGCACATGGACTCGATCCTGTGCGCCGCATTGGACTCGGCGCTCGTGCACCACCAGCTCGCGTCAGCACGCGAGTACCCGCGCGAGCGCGCGCACGTCCTGCACGTAGATGGGCGCACGTGGGATATCGTGGAAGTCGATTTCGCGACGATGCGGTCGGCATCCGCTTCATTGGCGGCCGGGCCCGTGGATCCGCGGTTTGCCGAGGACGCGCACCCGCGGCACTTTTTGGTGCTCTCGTCGGAGGGCGTGCGCGTGCTCGCGAAACACCGGCCGATTGACGAGCTGGCGTACCTCGTGCGCATGGACGTGCGCGACGTGCGCCAGTTTATGTCCGTCTACGGCGCGGATGTGACGTGCGCGTGGTTGCTCGCGCTCTTGTGCCGTAATGATGGGGCTAAGGACACGCACCCGTTTTTGGCCCCGCGGACGGCGGCGGCGCAGGGCGCGCGGTGGCCGACAGCCGCGTCGGCGTCCGCCGCGAATCAGGTCGCCGAGTCGCAAGTGCGCCGATTGTTTTTCCAGTCGGGCGGAATGCCGCGGGAACAGCCGGGCGAAGCGCGCCGTGGGGACCTCGGGATCGCGGTCGCACCGCTGCAGTACGCGCCGTCGGCGTGCGCCAAGGGACTCGACCTGTACCTGAAACGGCTCGTTGCACCGATTTGGAAGTTGCCCGTGTTGTCGGGCAAGGGAGCATTCCAGGTCAAGGAAGCAACCCTCACGAAAGTCCAGGCGGACTTGGCCAAACTCGTGGCGTTCATCGACACGTGGCCCGCCGCACACGAAATGGCCGCGGCCGTTGCCGGGTTCGCGGCCGAGGCGCGCGCGAGAGTCCCGCCCGCACAGGACGACCGGTGGCGTGCCGACCGCGCGTTCTTGCAGAAGCGGTTCGAGGACGCGCGACTCGCCCTGGAAGCCGTGCGGTTCACGCTCGTTCTCGCGCGCCGCCGGTTCACGGATTTGGTCGCGCGGATGCCCGCGGACGTCGCGCACACGCTCACGACGCAGCCTTTCGAGTACCTGATTTCTGAACCGGGGCGCGCGTTCTGTGGGAAGGTCGCCGCCGCCCTTGTGCAGCTCGCGCCCGGTGCCGGGGTCACGGGCGCCGAACCGCTCGCGCCGCAGCTCGAGGGCAAGTGCCCGACGCTGTTGCGCGTCGAGGATATTTATACGACGGCGGTGCTCGAGAAGTTGCAGGGCGTTCCCCCGCCGGGACCTGTCGGCGTGGACAATGTGGTAGTCGCGACGCACCCGGCGATTGACGAGGCGGTCGCGCTCGCTACGCAGTATGCGGCCAAGTTTGACGCGACTCAGTTTGCGGCCATCTCGCAACGGCTCCTGCAGCTGCATTGTGTTCGTGCGGTCCTCGATTTGGTCCTGCTTCGTGCGGCCGAGCGGGATCCGGCCGATGCGGCGGTCGCATACGCGACGACCAACGACCCGGCGCGCCGTGGAGCGTACGAGGAGCGGGTCGCGTGTTACCAGTTGGCGATCACGGCGCTCGCGTGGCTGCACGACCGTGTCACGCACGCGGGTGACGCGGCGGCCCGGCACACGTGGGCCAAGGTCCGCGAGGACGTGCACCGTCGTGCTTTGCATTCTGGGGACAAGTTGTGGCACTTTGCGCTGTACGAGTGGTACGCGTCGCTAGCGCCGACGCTGCTGCTCGATTTGCATACCGAGTACCTCGAAGAGTGGTTGCAGACGCAACCCGACGTGGAAAAGCAAGAGTTGTTGGCGCAATTCTACGTGGCCCGGCGGCAGTTTGATGTGGCTGCGCAGACGCTGCTTGCGCTCGCGCAGGCGCAGACGGTGCCTGATGCTGCTGGGAACGCGCCCGCGACCGTGTCGCTCGCACAGCGGATCGATTGGCTGCAGCGCGCGCTTCAGACGGCCAAGGCGTCGATGAACACGGACGTGCAGGCGCACGTGCAGGATTTGTTGGACTTGGCGCTCTTGCAGCAGCATTTGCGCGGGCAATTGGCGGCGATGGGCGAGGCCGAGGCCGCACACGAGTTGGAAGTGACCCCGGTCAAACCCCTGCAGGACTTGTTTGAGCTCGCGCAGGCGTACGATCTCAAGATGATGCAGTTCCGGCTCATGGCGGCGGCCGCCGAGGATGTGGACCGCACCGCGATGGCCGATTTGTGGGCGCTGATTTTTGACTCGGTCGATCCGCACCCGGCGCAGCTCGAGGCGCAGCTCGCGGAAATGCTGGCCGTTGGCGCGTCCTGGACGGCGTCGGGCGCGGCGGATGTGCCCGCGACCGCGGCCACGGCGGCCGCGACCGTCTCCTCGCCACTCCTCGCGCCGGACCTGTGGGTGCCCGTCGTCGTCGACATTACGCAGCGGTCACTCGACGCGCGGACTGACCGGCACTGGTGGCTGCGCGTCGCGTCGCGCTCGGGCGTCGACTTGGAAGCCGTCTACTTTGCCCTCGAACAAGTCGCCCGGCAGGCGAGACGCCGCGATGATCAGGCTTTGCTTGTGGGCGATCTCGTCGCGTGCCTCGAATTGTGGGGGCGGCATGCGGCGGCTACCAAGGCCTACTTGCCGGGCACCTGGCACGCGGCGGTGGCGGTCGCGCGCGATATGGCCGGGAAGTGTGGCGAGGCGGCGGCGCAGGCGCGGTTGGATGAGGTCGTGCGTGCGGCGGGGCCCGCGGGAGTGGCCGTTGGGGGCGCGGGGTATTTCTGAAGCGGGAATCAGAGGAGCGGGAGAGGATGATGATGAGGTTTTTGGTTTGGATTGGTTTTTGAATTATTCGCGCAAATTGTATGGTTTCAATGATTCCACGGGATACGGTTGGTTATTTGGGCCACTTTTGGTTGAGCGATGGCCTGCTGGCTTGTCACCCTTGGTCGAAAAAGTGCCTGCTCCGTTGTCTCCATCGTGTATGACACGTGCATCCGGCAACAAAGAGGAAGAACAGCGCATCTGGGACACACCCCGACGTTCCTGTGACGCGGCACGCAAGCTCCTAAAAGAGCCTGCAGCGGTCATAACGCACTGTGACCCAAATGCCAACTGCACTACTCTTCCCCGACATAGGCGGAGGTCAGCGGCTACCGAAAGAGTCTCAACAATTCGAACCCGCCTCAGCTGATACATGCATGGAAGAGTATCAGCGGCAACGGCCGATGCCATTCTCGTCAAGTAACACTGGGTGGAGAATGTCGCGCAAGGTCCTCAAGGTGTGATTTCCATTGTCCAGCAAGTGAGCGTGACGGAAAAAAGCATTAAACGTATGGTAACAGGGGGACCACGTCGCCCAGCCCCCAGAGCATGAACTGCGCGCCTTGGCCGTGGCTCCGTCTGGTCCAGTCCACGTACTTTCTGTCAGCTTGCATTGCGACCAAACATACGGCGGTCAGAGCTGCTCAGAAAGTGAGAGTGACTGTTGATTTATGTTGGTGAACGCATGAACATGATTCGATTGGCTGTTCCAACGCACAACAAATGTGCCCCGGTGTTGTGTCCATGGCCCCGCCCGTGCAGGCAGGTCGCGCACCCCCGGCCGTCGCTGCACCTCCGGCCGCCGCGCCTCGCCCAGTCGTTGCCCTGTGCCCGGTCGTTCCCGCACCTCCCGCCCGTCCCGTCATCGACCCCCTCCCACCACGCCATGCAGCCCCTCCCATCCACGTCCCCGCCGCTCCCACTGCTGCCGACGGCGCATTCGAGCGCGCGATCCCTGTGGCCGCATGGCTGTGCCGGTTCCCCAACGCCGTTTGCCGAGCCGGTCTGAACCTCGCACGCATTCCCGCCACCTGGACGCCGACCGATATGGCGCCATACATCTAAGCTGTGGTCACGGGCCAGTGGGTTGCTGCCGCTACGATTCCGCGCGGTCCGATCGAGGCCGCTCGCACCGACGCGGCCGTGGTTGTGCCGTTGCAGCGGATGGCGGTGGTCGTGGGGAGGGCTGGGTTCATGGTGGACCAGCACAGGTGCTGGCTCAATTGGGCGGTGGAGTTTACTGGGTCGGTGGAGGATTTGAGCGGGTGGGTTCGGGACGCGGCGGAGATGGAGCGCGCGTGTGGGCGTGGCGCGGTGGGGGTGTGGAGTTAGGGGTGGGTGTTGAATGTGGGGTGAGGAGGGGGTTCGTGACTCGTGTTGCAGTTTGAAGACATCTCAAGTGCCTCATACTGCAAGTTCTCATCGAAAACAATGAAACAGTGAAAGTATGAAACGCGCATGCACGTCGAAATTAGACGGCGCTCGTTTGGGAGCACGACACATCCAGCCGAAGACTTACGCTCCCAGGCGACAGCATTGCTACCTGGACATTTATTTGCAACCAATTTCAGAACGAGATGGGTAACGAAGCATACCCGGTGGAGAGGGTGCTAACATTGAAAAGGAGCTAGAACTCGCTTTTGCACGCGATGATCGAGATGGTCGTGTCACCTTCTCTATGGATGCGGGTCCTGCTGCGCCTGGATCAGTGCGGCCATCAAAATGGGCCGAGTTGGACGCAAGCAGCGAACCACTTTTTCAACAAACAAAGATCGCGTCGCTCAGACTATGCCAGACTCCACGGTTCGAGGAAAGAACATGGAACAACGGCAAAGCAGCCCCAGCCAATCGGGCCCGTCCCGCTGGCAAAGCGGCCAAGCGACCAAGCATCCTCCACGACACGACACAACTTACACAAGGTGTGCAACAAGATTTCTTATGTATAAAAACCACGGCGGAGCAGGACGATTTGTGCGGTCACTACATAGCCTACCTCATCTCAATGGATTCGTTCCCTCATCTTCCCTTCATCCGACCCAAACCGACCCCCTCTCACTCCTCTGGTCTCTCTCTGTCTCTGTCCCTCCCCCCCTCCTTCCCACTCTGAACTAAACGCTTAACCCCTCTCCTTACCCCCGCACCACATGCATCGGCGACGCCGGCGGCACCGCTGGACTCCCCGCTCCTCCACCCCCCTGCCCCTTCCGCAAATTCGCCATCACCGCCGCCGCTGCTGCCGCAGTCGTCACGCACGGACTCGTCGGCGGCGTCGTCGACGGCGTCGTCGTCCCCTTCCGGATCCCTGCGGACGCTGCCGCGGGGAACGCCGTTGGGTACCGGAACGTCGCCGTTGGCCGCGCAGCATCGTGCGGTCCAGCCCCACGCGCGCGCGTCCCGGGCGGGACGTACCCCGGCGGTAACTGCGCGCACCGCGGTAGCGGTAAGACGCGCAGGGATTTGCCCGCACGGATCGTCGCGCGTGGACCGAGCGGGGTTTTGGGCGTCGCAGGGGATGCGACAGAGAGGCGTGGGGACGCGGTGGCGATCGCCGGGGAGGACGCCGCGAGAATGGGCGAGGCGATGACGTGTGTCGGTTCTGCCGCGACGGGCGATGCCGATGCCGATGCGGCAGCGGGCGATGCACAGCTAGGGACCGGAGAGGTGCCGGTACGTGCAGGTGCGGACGACGATGCGGCCTGGACGGCGGCGGCCGCGGTCGAGTAGAGGCTCGGCATGCGTTTGGGCGCGTCCATGTGCATCGCGGCGACGGCTGCCGTGAGACCGCGGTGCGCGAGCATGTGCAGCGCGCGTGCGGATCGCGGCGACGGTGGGGCGCGCGTGGAGATGTAGAGCGACGACGGGTTGCGCTGTGGGGCCGCGGGTTGCGGGCGCACGCGAGCCGGAGGAGTGCCGATGGTTGGCGGGATCGGGGTGGGGTAGCGTGGTGCCACGGGTGCCGCGGCAGGGGTAGAAGAGGAAGACGGAACGGGCGCCGGTGCGGGTGGCGCGGAGGCCGTCGTGGCGGCCAGGGAGGGCGACGGCGTGCTGGTGGTGGTGGTGGTGGTGGCCGGTGCAGCAGCGAGAACCGCAGCAGCGATCGCGGGCGTGGAAGACTTTGTCGCCGGCAGACGTGGCAGCGCGAGCTTGGTCTGGATCGCGTGGTCGAGCAGGCGGTCGGCGTACCGCTGCAAATCGGCTGGTTGGATGGTGAGGTTGAACTCGTTGATGAAGAGAAACTCGAGCTCGAGCATGTTGAGCTCGGCGACCGTCACGCCGCCGACTTTCGCGTAGTGCACGTTGGTGAAGAAGACGTCCGAGTGGAATTTGGTCGCGACCATGATGGCGGTGATGAGCAGCCGGTGCATGTTATTGGTGCACACGACAAACGGAACACGCGCGCGCGCCATGCGATCGAGGTAGACGAGGACGGCGATGAAGACGGCGTTCTCGCACGGCGCGTACTTGAGAATGCGCGCGAGGTAGGCGTGGATCGAGATGGGCGGCGGCGCGCGCGCGTGGAAGCGCGAGACGGGTGCGGGCATGGTGCCGCTGGCGCGCGCCGTGTCGTTGGCCGTGGCAATCGTGTCGAGCAGCGCGGCCATGAAGCGCGCCGTGTCGGCGGCGGGGAACGTGAGCAGGTCCATGCTGCCGTCGTCGTTGGAGCGTTGCCGGGCGGCCGGGTGGAGAGCGAGAGGAGTGGGCCTGTGGCGGCGGGGAGGGCGGCTCCAAGAGCAGGCAACGGCAACGGCAGCGGCAACGGCAACGGCACGGAAGCGCCAAGCAGACATATTTTGGAACACGCACCCGCAAATGCAAATGAGCAATCCGGCATCCGGAAGCGCGCAGGGACCGATCCGGCGGCCGTCCGTTCGACGCCCAGGCGGCGCCGGCGTGTGCCGCCGCTTCAGGGACCGCCAGTCTGACGTGGACTTGCGAATGACGTGGACCCGCGTGACAATGTCCTCCGCTCCGTCGTCAATATCACCGCCCTGGAGCATCGCCAACCACGAGCACCAGCAAGACAACGGCTGCAAGTGGCCGCGCGCACAACACCGACAGCGCGCCAACCATGAACAACACCAAACAGCTCTTTGCCACGCACTCACTCGAGGACCTGGCCGCCATCGCCGCCAAACTCAAGTATGTCGCGCGCTCACGTAGCCAACGGCTGCTTCCAAGCGATAACGTCGGCTCACCACCGTCATTACCGCATCCGCACAGAGGCGATGTTGCCAAGCGCGAAAAAGCCGTCGGCACCACGCTCGGGTAAGCGACCCTACCGATCCGTCAGCCCGGCGCTCGCCTCGCCTGCCCAGAACTGACTTGGCACACGTCAATCCAACAGCGAGGCCTATCCGGCCCTGCTCGAGTCGTGCCGTGCCGTCCAGCAGCTCGACTCGCTCTCCACCGAGCTCAAGCACGCGATGCTGCAGCTGAGGACCTGGGCGCCCTCAGCAGCAACCGGCAAGGACGCGCCCAAAGACGTTTCTCCGGCAGCGGAGCATGCGCCCACAGCATGGACGCGCAACTCGCTCGCCTTGATTGACGAGGTGCGCGATGTGCCGAATAACCCATGACTCGCCATGCAAGACGACTCGCTGACTGACTTGTTTTGATGAGGCCTGGTCGAGGCAAGTCCAGCACGATTTTACTGGTGCCGTCCAGTCGATGCGACGCGCCGAAGACGCGCTCGATACACATGCGCACTCGCTGATCAAGGTTCGTTGTTGCCTGAGCGCTCCGTCGGTGCGCTCATCCCAATTGGCCACATATCTCACGCACGAGTGTCTGCTCGCCAGGCCACGGTGCACCACGCGAAACCACGCTTGGCCACCGAGTTTCTCCACCACGCTGCGACCGTACCGGACCCGCGCACCATCGCCAAGGAGTACGCGCAGGTCGAGGCCTACCTCGCGTCCGATCTGCTGCCGCAGTTCCTGGCCTCGCAAACCGAGCGCATTCTCGACGACCTACACGCCGACAACGAATTCACGCTGACCACGGCCATTGAGCGCACCGTGCTCGCCTACATGACGGCCATCGAGTACGCTTTCAGCATGTCCTCGGTGATCAAGACGGGTGTGATCTCTCATCACGACTCTTTTGCTCCAGAACTCACCCCGACGACGCAGCGACGCGCGACGGCTGGCTCGACTCGGTCATGTTCACGCTCGGCCAATGGGCGCGCGACAGCAAGGCTACCGTCGCGCCCTCCACATTAGCCGCCGTCTGGGCGCGCGCCACGCTACCCGCACCTGTCGTGGCCAAGTGGACCGAGTGGCTCGCGCACTTGCAGCTCGGCCTGCACCGTGACACTGTCGACTCGTTATTCATGTCCCTGCAGGCACATTTGCGAGCCACGGCGACGCAGCCCAACCAGGCCAATGACGTGGGACTGCCGGCCATGAACGTTGTGGGTCCGCTGCAGGTCTTGCGCGAAGCGTTCCGCGCGCTATTGCTCGAGCAGGCCAAGATGCCCGACGAGCACCGGTATTATGTTGACCGGCTCGAGGCGTTTTTGGCTGCGCTCGCGCCCGTTCCGAGGCCAGGGGTGCCGAGCGTCGTAACTGGATCTATTCGTACGTTTTTTTTTTTCCCCTCGTCACGAATCAAACGTACAACCAAGTTTCTCATCTTTGTAAAACCAACACTAGAGGCAACGATCCACCGTCTGCAAACGGCCGGCCAGGTCTTAGGCGAATCGACCAAGGTCGACGCCATGTGCATGGTGCATCTCAAGCAGTGGATCGTGGCCGAATGCACGGCGCGCACGTCACTCCTGGAAAACGACTTGACCGGCGCCGTGCCCTCACTTGGGCTCGTGTCGTTTCTGCTCGATATGATGGCGTCGCTCAGGGCCAACAAGATCATCTACTACCCCGTACGTCGTTTGCGCTGCACTTGTGATGTTTTTCGCCCTGCTCACCCTTTTGGCCACCCTAGCCGTGTCTCCAATTTTGCCTGTCGAGTGTCGCCGACCACGTCGCGCAGCACTACCGTGCACACCTTGCCGACGGCACCGACGACCCGG
>GG745354.1:684253-696837 GCA_000151295.1 Allomyces macrogynus ATCC 38327 | reverse complement strand
GGCAAAAAAAGACCTTTTTGGTGGGAAATTTGGGAATCCTTGGGGCAATTTGGGCCCCGCATATTTTTTCCCCCCCCCCCCCCCCCCCCCCCTCAATAGCCCTGCACCAGCAACGACTCTAACGCGCTCATGCGATGCCGTCGTGCTTCTGATCGAGCACAGTTGAGCGTGTGTTCTGGGGACAGGTGTGGCAACGGAACAAGCGTCTGGGTGTGGCAACAGAACAAGCGTCCGGGTGCTCGCCAGCACATGGCATGACTTGGGCGTGACCGCGTCCGGCCCACCCTCTCCTTTTGCTGTTGCTCTTTGGCTCCTCTCTTTGGCGTCGTCGACGCTGCGATCCTGCTCCGCGACGACCAACACCACGACTAGCAGCAGCACTCCCTGCAACGACACCGCGGCGGCCGGTCAACTGCCCACTGCACTGCTCGCCGCCGCCGCCGCCGCATGGACGCCGACATTTGCTGCACCGCCCGCCGCGCGCCCGCCCCGCACCGATGGGCAGTCTGCGCTCTACGTCACGCCTGACGGGCCTCGGCGACTTTGCTGATGTGCCCTCATCGACCGCCTCCACGTCGAAATCCGGCTGGCGGACACCGCACAACGCCGGCGCACGGAGCACGCACTCGGACCGGTCGAGTCTGACCGACGCCGATGCCGCCAGCTTGGCCTCCCGCACCGTCGCGTCCGGCACGACCGGCGCGCTCAGCCAGCTGCACTTGCTCGCCAATCTCGCCGAGAGCCACTGGATCCGGCGCCAGTGCTTTTTCCTGTGCTCGTCGTCGACCTTCAACAATGCGATTCTCGCGCTCATTGTGCTCAACACGGTGCTGCTCGCCGTGCAGACGACCACCTACATCAACACCAACTACGGTGGGTGCCTCGTTTCCACCCCCGCGCGCGGCCGGCCCGTCGTTTCCCTCGCCCCTAATCACTGATGCATGTCAGGGTGGTACCTTAGCCTGCTCGACCAGTCGTTTCTCGGCATCTACTTGATGGAAACGCTCGTCAAGCTCTTTGTCTTTCGGCTCGCCTACTTCAAGGTCGGATGGAACATCTTTGGTGCGTTTCTCCATAGGTCGCTTGTTTTGCTCGCGCTCTTCCCTCTCTCAATCAGCATGCTGACGAGACGGTCGTCCCAACAAACAGACTTTTCCATTGTCCTCTCGTCGATTCTATCCTTTTTGCTCCCGGTGCTCTTGAACGCGGCCATCTCCTTCAACCCAAAGGTGCGCTCGCACTCCTTTGCCAAACCGCGTTCTCGGGATCAATATTGACCGCTCACTGCTGCTCTCTCCAGGTGATCCGTCTCTTGCGAGTATTCCGCGCCTTCCGCGCGATCCGCTCCTTGCGCGCGCTCCGCGCCATCTCCTTTCTCAAGAGCCTGCAAGTCCTCGTGGAGGCGCTGCTCGCGTCGATTCCGGCCATGTCGTCGATTTTGGCGCTGATTGCATTGGCGCTCTGTACGCGCTACCCCTCCCCAACCCTCGTCCAGGTGCGGCACGACTGATCTCCTTGGCGACTTAGACGTGTTTGCCGTGATCGCGCGCGTCATCTACGCTAAGCTCGACCCGCACCATTTCGGGTCGTTGCCGCGGTCCATGTTCTGGCTCTTCTCGCTCATGACGCTCGACGACTGGTCCAAGATCTGGATCCAGAACAAGGACGCGGCACCGGATATTTTCGCGTTCTTGTTTGCGTTCCTGTTCCTCGAGTCGTTTGTGTTCCTGAAGTGCGTTTCATTTGGCTTCCATGACGTCTGCTCATACCGCGTCGTTACTGACCTGTTCGCCATCGTACTGGTAGCCTGTTCGTCGCCGTCATCGTCTCAAACCTTGACGAATCCTCGAAACGTATGGAACGGTTACGGAAACGCGACGTGCACGCTGCCGCGGCCGCGCGTGCCGCCGACCTCGCGCTCCCGGCCCCCACCCCGACCTCCACGGACGACCCACCACCAACGGGCGACGACAGATCGGCCGATATCGACACGACCTCGTCGATCGACGTGGATCTCGCGAGTACCGTGAGGCACGCGCTTGCACTGGAAGCTGCCGAGAATGGATTGGCCACGTATTACCCGACAATGGTCCTACCGGGACGACAACGGGCGGCATTGACCACGTACTTGATGCATTTGGCGGCGCTGGAGGCGACGGGGGCGGCGTTCGATGCGCATGTGGAGGTGGTCGGGTGGTTGTTGGATCTCTTGCCGGTGCCGCCAGAGGCAGGGGGGCCGATATTTGAAGCGCCGACTTGATTTGGGTGGGGGTGGAGAGACTGTACATATTAACGTTCGTTCACGGATGAGTTGGATTGGGGAGAACGGTAGGGGGGACGCGGCGGAGAGGATTGACGTCAGTTTACGGGAACTGTTAGCCGACCATTCTTGATTCAAGTCACCTGAACGTGCGCACGTCGTTGATCTCGTCCCCGAAAGCGTCTCGACTCCTCTGTACACATACACGCAACAGAATCACAGCGTTTGCCGAAGTGAGCTCCGTGCCCCTTGATGTCCACGGAAGCAAACTCGTCCCAAAATATGACTTTCATTCAAATTGACCAACGGATTCAAAGTCTACGCCTGCTCATCAATGGGTTCCTTCCTCCCCCTCCCTCCTTTTTCCTCCACTCTTCAAATCCCGCGCTTGCCAGTCCCGTCCCCGACCTCATCAATTCGCTTCAACCGGGTCAACTGCTCCCGAACCCGTTGGTTGAGGTCCTTGCCGCCATCGTCCACCTTTTTTTCGGCAGCGCGCTCGGCCGGTACGGGGGGTGGCGGTGCCGGCACCCCACCCTTTCCACCACGCGCCGCGGGCGCGGTGACACTGGCCGGCGCGGCGATTCTCGCAAAATCGCCACGGCGCAACGTGCCGGCCTTGAGCATTTCCAGCAACCCGTCGAGCTCGCCGCTCATGTCGTCGTCCACGTCGACCGATGCGTTCGCCGACGGCGCCGAACCCACGCGGTCCGGCATCCCCGCCGCCGTCGATTCGGAGCTCTCGGCGCCGCGCAACGTTGGCATTGACGCCGTGACCCTCGCGCCATCGTCCCCGTTGGCGGCCGACGAATTCGACTGGGCCAAATTCGGCATGCTCATGGCCCCAGTGCCATTGGCCACGGCGGCCGCCGCGGCTTTCCCCGCAGCCCGCGCGCGCTCGCGCCGTTCCTTGGCCTCCTGCGCGGCCTGCCACGCCTTGTGCGCGTCCTTGACGCTCGCGGCAAAGGACGCCAAGAGGGCAAAGAAGGCCGCGGCCTTGTTCGGTTCCGCCGACTCGAATTCGCCAAACATGCGTAATGCGCGGTCCATATCGGTCGCGGTCGCGGCGAGTTTGGTCCGTACAGTCTCGACTTGCGCAGTGGCTTCGTCGACGAAAGCGCGCATCGCCGGGTAATACAGATCGGCGTCCGGATTGGTCGGGTCCGGTACCATGGCTTCTGGTTGGTCTTTCTCGATCCGCGCGAGTTCCGCGCGGATCGCAGCAACGCCGTCGATGATCGACTTGATATCGGTGCGCACGTCGTCGAGCGACAATTTCGACGCGGGCGCAACGGGGACAAACTCGTCGACGAATTCGAGCACGCGCGGGACTTTGGCAGCCGCCGAGTCGACGAGGAACGTCAACAGATTCGTCTTCCCGTCGGCCGCCTTGGTGCTCGCGAGCCGCGACAGCGTGCCTAGCTTGAACCCGAGCGCCCCGCCCGATGCAGCATTCCGTGCCGCATTCAAGTAATTCCCGACCGTCAAGATCAACTGCAGGAAATCACGGAACGAGGTCGATTCGGCCACCGCGTGCGCGGCATCGTGCATAATACCCAATTGCTCGATCGCGCGCGCCGTGCGGTCCGCGAAATGCACGGTCGTATCGAGCGCGAGGAGCCGGTCCTTGTATCGCGGCACGTCCTGCACTTCCAGGATGTACCGGTCGGACGGGCCCAGGACGCTGCGGTTCGTCACGTACGGCTGCAGCGCCTTGATATCGTTCGCGTCCGGCACGGCCTTGCCGAGCTGCTCGAGCAAACTCGGGGAAATCACGGCCGTGTCCATGCGCAACAGAGCACGCTTCAGTTCGACCGGCGATTTCTTGGCCTGCTTGAGCGGAATCTCGAGCACTTTCACCAACTTTCTCTCAATCACCGACACTTCCTGCGGTTTCGTCACGATTTTGAGGACGTTGACCGCCGCGCGAGCCGGGAACGCCGCGTGCACCGACTCGAGCCAGTCTTCGCCGAGCGTCGAGACCCACTTGTCGTCCGGGTGCCCACCCTTCGCCTTGGCTTCCTTTTCGGCGGCTTCCCAGACGGTGCCGGCGAGCGACTTGTGCACGGGCACCGCGTCCCACTGGAACGGCCGCAGCGCGACGGGAGGGACGTACTTGCGCTCGCGGCCCTTGGCGAGGACCGGTGGGGGTGGCGGGATTCCGGGGCCGGAGAAACCGGGTGGTGGAGGTGGCGGTGGGGGTGATCCGGGCGGCGAACCAGGTGCGAGCATCGGCGGTGGTGGTGGCGGCGGTGGGATGGCCGACGGCGTCCCGCCCGCCGAATTGAGCGTGCCCGACAGCGACGCGCCCGCAGCGGGTGCGCCAGGAACGAACGGCGGCGGTGGTGGCGGCGGCGGCGCGTTTCCGGACACCGTCGCCGGTGGGCCCGATGGTGCCGGTACAGCCGTGACCGACGGCGCGGCCGGCAAGGACTCGGCCGACCCCACCGCGGTCCCGGCCTCGGCGGCCGCAGCGATCCCCATCTCCTCGACTCGCGAACCCGCGCCACTGTGCGCCGGCGGTGCCGAGTACACGACCTCCCCCCTCGCCGCCGTCTCGGCTTTGCGGCGCCACGCCGTCGCTTCGCCATACAGCTCCCTCTTTTCCCTCGCGAGCCGGACCAACTCATCCACCAACGCCGTGCGCACATCCTCCTCCAAGTGCGCCGTCACGATCGCGCGCGACTCCCTCGCGCCACCACCACGCACGGCCGCGAGCATATCCTGCATGGTCTTGGCGTGCCGCGCGAGCGTCGCCTCGTACCGACTCTGCACGTCGGCGAGCTGCGCCTGCACATTGGCCAAATTCGCCTGCGACATGTTTAGCACCTCTTCGAGCGCGGCCGCCTGCGCAAGCACGGCAGCCCGATCCGCCATGCGCGCGCCGTCGGCCGCATCGAGCAACAGCTGGTGCCGTTCGCGCTCGACCGCGCGCAACTTGGTCTCCAATTCCGCGACCCGTGCGCGTTCCGCTTCGAGTTGGTCGGCGGCCTCGAACTGCGCAATCAGTTTCGCCACGTTTACCCCCTCCCCCGGATTTGGATCCAGGCCGCGTCGGTCAAGCACGATCGACGCGACCGCATGGTCAATCACGCGCAGGTACTGCGCGCGCACGTCCGGGCCCCAGGTGTCGTCGGCGTTGGACCCGCGAATACAGGCCAAGTGCTGCACAAGCCTTGTCAGCCAGTACATCCCGTCCGGGTGCCCTTCAACGCTGCGCACGAGCGCAGTGAATATCGCATTCGGGTCGGCCCAGTCGGTCACGACCAGGTCGCACCGTGCCGCGTACTCGGCCGCATCCTGCTCGACGAGGTGCTGGTACTGCCTGATCTGGTTTATCAATGCGTCGGTCGCGATTTTCGCCACGGGAGGGAAGAGCGCTTCGAAGCCGGCCCCAACCAACTGGTTGCGCAGGTGCAGCCGCACGTCCAGGTCTGGTGCGGCGTAGAGCAACGAGTGCGCGAGGACAATGTTCGCAATCACGTACTCGTTCAAGTCCTCGTCCGAGTAGTCTTTCATCAGGAACCCGGCCTGCACGGTACTGCCAAACAGCCCACGGGCCGAGAACACGTCGGCGACGGCCGCGATCCAGGGAGTGAACGCGCGTGGCGCGCGCCGGACCGAGTCCAAGTTCTCGAGCGCGTTCAGGACGAGATGGTGGCCGCGCGGTTTCAAGGCGAGACCGGCGAGGATTTCGGCGGTGAGTTTGCGCGTCGAGATTTTCGGCGTGTCGAGGGACTGGGCGAAGGTCTGGATTGCGTCGGGTGAGCGGAGAGCGGCGGCGTTGCCGACGCGCACGTTGAGCAGGCCTTTCAGGCACCGCACGAGTTCGTTTTCGATGGGCAGGTTTCTGTCGCGGCGGTGGCTACGAGGGAACGGGAAAGCGCGACGAGTGAGTCGTCCGAAATGAGTGCGAAATCGAGAGAAAAAAACAACGTACTCCTCCATCAACACCGACACTTGCACCTTCTTCAACAAGTCGACCAACGTGTTCAACCCCCCCAGCTCAACAAACCGCGTGACCCACTTGGCCGTCTTGGTCGTGAGCGACACGCGTAGCGCGTCCAGTAGCCGGTACGAGACCTTGTTGTTGGTTGGCGGCAACCGGTTCATGAAATACTCTGGTGTATACGCGTCGCCGCCATCGCTCGGCGCCATGGACGGCGCCCTCCGCATCCCGACCCGGTTCTCGTAGTTTGCAAAATGCTGTCGGACCACTTGCCACCGCTGCGCCGGCGCCATTTCGGCCGTCCGCGCACGGGCCTCGCCCTTGAGATTCATATCGTCGAGCATGATCTCCGTCAACCGGTCGAGCTGGTCCATGCGCAGGACATTGTGCGACGCGAGCGTCCATCCGGGCGGGAGCGTTTTCAGGTAGGCCGTGACGGGGTCGTGTGCCGGGCTTGACGCTGACGTTCTCAGGTCCTCGTCGTCGTCGAAGTCCTCCTCGGTCGCTTGCGACGCGGACGTGGCAAATGTCAGGACCGACTTGGATGGGGACGCGGGGACCGGGCTGCCCGAGGTGCTTGTTGTCGCGCGCGCATGGTGATAGTGCGGGGAATTGTACCCGAACGGTGACGGCGGGCCGGCAGTGCCGCCGCCCGCGCTAATGTCCGCGGGCGAGTGCGGTGTTGGCGGCGGGATGTAGACGGCCGACGCGTCAAAGACGAGGTCGTCGGACGACGGGTGCTGCGACTTGGATCCGGATCCAGAGGAGGTCGACGTGCGCTTGCCCTGCAACAGGTTCAGGATGGATTTGCGCCGAGAGGACTTGGGCGAAGACCCGGCGTCGGACGGAGGGCCGCCGTGGCTCGTCTCGGACGCGACCGAGAACGTCTGGTCGTTGTAGTACGGGTCGGGAAGGTGCTCGGCGCTGGCGCGCGCGCTGTTGGTCGCGCTGCCCGACCCGTGCACAAGCTTGCTGATGATCAACTTCCCGGTCTTGTGCATCGTGCTGCGCTGGTGGAGCCGGCCGCGGGGTCGAGTCGGTGCCGTGCGGGTGCGCGCCGCGCAGTGTAGCAAGTCGCGTCAAGTTGTGCCGTCGTCGACGTGAGGAAAGTGGGAGGATCACGGCAGAGACGGAGCGAGCGCGAAGGAGAACGTCGGCCGCGACGCGAGTTGCTGGCCGCGGACCAGTTGCCGATCAAAGGCGAGTGGCGCGATCGCGTGATGCTGCGTGCCTGTCACGTTTGGCGTCTCATGTCGGGCGTCGACCACCGCCACCCCGCTACAGGCGCACGCGATTCCGCCTGCATGATCCCGCGGTGTCACAGCGAAATCGCCGACAATGTGGACCCGGCCTCGCCCCGATGCATGCCCACCACCCTGCCCTGATCCGCTCCAGAAACATCTGCGCCCCCGTCGTCGACACAATCTCCGTTCACGACCATCTCCCGACTTGATAGAGAAAACGCACAACCATCCACGCTAATCCAATTCACGCCCCCACCCGCATCCTCGCCAACTCGACCTGCAGCTGCTCCAAATACTCGCCAATATCCTCCCTCGCCACCTCGACCACCGACGCATCAAACGCGTCCTGCCGGTGCCGCGCGTTCGTCGCCTCGGCCGCCGCCTGGAACGCCTCGCCCAATATATTCCTGCGTACCATGCCCGGAGTCTGCGCGGCTACGTGGCCCATGACCACATACACGCCGTCTTCCCTCAACACGGCCGTGACCAAGGGCAGTTCGACACGGTTGATCTCGCGCAGAGCCCCGGCGAGCTGGAGGGTCAAGAGACGGAGTGCGACCGGGTGCGCGAGCGCCGTCCCATGGACTCCCGTATTGCTGGACGACGACGAGGAAGACCCGGCATCGTGAATCATCGCGTACCGGAACCCCTTCATTGTCTTGATCGCGCGGCGCACGACCACGGCGCCAGCGACCGTGACCACGGCTTTTGCGAGTGTTCGTGCTGCAGCGAGTCCGTGCGCGAGAAGGCGCGGCTTGGTCAGCGCGTCGAGCAACGCGTAAAAAACCGCGCTCGGGTCCGGCTCACTCCCATCCGCAGCCGGCGCGCCCGTCAAGAGCGCCGCTGCCGCCGCATCCCCCGCTACACCCGACGGCACGGCCACCGTCGCGCCGACCAAATCATCGTGCGTGTTCCCCACCCCACTTGCTGCGCTCGCTGCCGTGCGCACCGTCGCGGCAGGACTGACCGCGAGCGCCCCGAGCGCAGCGACCGCGTCGGTAGCGGACACGGGCGTGACCAGCGGCGCCGACCTTACAAACGTCGGGCAGGTGAGTAGGTCGAGTCGGACCAACGGCGCGTGCGTTTCGAGCTGTGTCCAAACCGCGTCCTTGAGCGCCTTATCCATGTGCAAAAACGGTTTCCGGTACTCGTCCATGGGCACACCCATTTTCGTCAACAGAAACTGCAGACGGTCGACCCCACGTGAGGTCCAGGTGGCTAACCGGCACGAAATCCCGCGCGCGTGCGCGAGCGCGTCCCAGAGCGTCCAGTGGCGGTACAGCGGGACCCGAACATCCGGTTCCCGCGCGACCCGTACGGCCGCGGACAAATCCCCACCGGGAACGACCGCGTCGGCGTCGACCGTTGGCGACAGCCGGGCGACGTGGGCGTCGAGGTCGCGCACGGCCTGCAGGTACCGTGGCTCGGCAATCAATTCGTGTTCGAACTGGTAGGTCACGCCGAGAATCGCACACCAGACGGCATCGACGGTCGCGCGGCCGACTTGGTGCACGAGGTCGAACGCGAGCATCGCGACCGACGTGCCGTACCACGTGCCCTGCGCATAGTAGTCGACGAGGGTCGCTTGCGCGGCGCGGGTGGCGAGCCGGCGCTGGCGGCGGCGGGTGTCAGCAGATTCGGCCGTCGGGCGGCGCTTGCGTTTGCGCGGGTTCGGGACGGCGGTGGTGGAGGAAGGGAAGTGCGGTGCGTTTTCCTTGTCGGAAGTGGAGGCATCGGGGTCGTTTGGGTCCGCGTCAGGGTCGGGTTCGTCGTCATCGTCGTCGCCGTCGACATCGACCTCCTCCCCGACGTCGTCCTCGTCGTCCATCTCCTCGTCCTCATCTTCGCCATCGCTCTCGTCCGGCGCAAACTCAACGCGATCATACGCCTCCCTCTCCGCGGCCAAATCCTTGTCCACATGGCCATCATCCAACACGGCCACCAATTCATTCGCAAACAAGTTATCGAGATTGAGCGGGCGTCGCGAATCGAGCACGTAAACACGGTGGTGCGGCTGCAAGTTGGGCAAGAGCGGGGCCAAGTCGGTAATCCCGCCGCAGTTGATGAGAATCAGGGACCGCACAAACGCGTGCGAGGCGAGCAAGTCGGACGCGGATTGGGCCAGGTGCGAGTAGGAGGTGACGGGCACGACCTTGTGCGGGATCCAGTCGGTTTGCAAGAGTGTCTGCTCGGTGGTGTGAGTCGTTTGGGTCGTGGGGGTGGAGACGAGAACGGACGCGGACCAGAAACAGCTTGCAGGCACAGACGGCGTCGACATCGGGCGCGACAAAGATGGCGACGGTCTCTGCGCAAGTGCTCCGCGCGAGCGCCGCGGCCTTGATTTGCTCGTAGGCCTCGTCGAGGCGGTCGGCGGGGAATGTGCATGGGCGGTTGGGGGTGGCCGCAGGGGGGCCGAGTGTGCAAACGGAGTCGAGGCGGTGCAAGTGTCGGGGTCGGGAGATCAAGTCGGGCTGCAGCAAGACAGGGCGAGCGCGTGCGAGCGGGTCGGTCAGACGGGGCGCCGTGGCCGGCCATGGCGCGGATGGCGGCCGAGGCGAGCGCGACGGCGGCCGTGGAGGCCGGCTGCCGCGGCGGGGCGTCTCGCACGGCGGGGCGCGAGACAGCGCGCCAAAACCGTCGCATCTCGCCTGCCCGCGCGTGCGCCGTTGCCATGCTCCTCTCCGGCACGTGGCTCTTGTCAACATGGCCGGCGCCCCCGAGCGCTTCACAGCCCGGCCGCCGCCCCGCCCCCGTCCGCTCTCTCCCCCCACCTCTGCACATCCCGCCCCCCGTCGCGAGATCCAGAACCCTTTCCACCATGTCGGCCGCGCAGACCAAGAAGAACAAGAAGTCGGGCGACAACATCAACCAGCACCTCGCGCTGGTGATGAAGTCGGGCAAGTACTCGCTCGGGTACAAGTCGACGCTCAAGACGCTGCGCAACGGCAAGGCCAAGCTCGTCATCATCTCGGCCAACTGCCCGCCGCTCCGCAAGTCGGAGATCGAGTACTACGCCATGCTCTCCAAGACGTTTGTGCACCACTACTCGGGCAGTACGTACCTTTTTTTTTCTTGTCAGGGAAAACTGACATCGACTTCTTGCTTTGCGTGAACGTGAACGACGAGTGCGCGTGGTACCGCTCGGTCCGGACCTGTTCCTGCTTTCGCAGAACGGGAGAGATGGACCCCCTCCCCCCATGAATCTGCCGAACTGGGTCCGGACTCTGCCAAATTACCGCATCTTCGAAGACGCGAAAAGCAGGGAGCGATGGCGCCAGTGTCCTCGACAGTCTAGCGGCGAGCCCCCCCGCACTCACTCTACTTTGTCATGGACAATCAGACAACATTGAGCTCGGCACGGCGTGCGGTAAGCTGTTCCGCGTTGGCGTGCTCTCGATCACCGACGCCGGTGACTCGGACATCATCAACCAGCAGCAGTAAGGCGCTGTCGGCGACGGTGTGCCCGAGAGGATGTGATTTGGCGTGGATATAAATTCATGGCGTCTTCTTGGTGAACGGTGTTTGGTGTTGGTTGAGTTCATTTGAGTCAGGTCAAGTTCGTCTAGTTCCATCTGGACTGGTCGTCCGTCAGGTCCGCGGGAGCCAAGTCTTGCGTCGTTGGATCCGGAACAGAGTGGATGGCCGGCCGCAGCGATGGTGACCCATGTCAGATGTGCGACCCGCCCGTGCGGGCCGCGACCCACGCTGGTTCCCGCTGTTGTCGTCGACGATCAAGTCAGCGCCCGTTGATTGGCACGGCCAGCGCTGCACCGCGCGGCACGGCGCCGTGGTGGGCCAGGCGCGGTGCCGTTCTCGAAGGAACATGAACGCTGTCCCGGGTCAAAGGACCACCAACCACCAACCCGCCGTGGAAGGCAGCAGCAGCAGTGCCGGCGTGCACCACCGCCGACGGCGGCAGAGATGGCGCAGACGATGATGGCCGAGAAGGTGGGGCGGCGTGGGGACTTCCGAGCGGGCGAGTGGTGTTTTCGCAGTTGCTGTTCGCATCGTTGGGCACTCTGCTGCATGACCAGCCAGAGAAAAAAGCAAGTCGGCCGGCACCACCACCGCGCCGCTCCTCGCTCGCTCCTCCGGCCGACGACCGACCGGCATTCACGACCACCACGACGAGCACGACGACGCCCCGCGCCGACCCATCGAGTGAGAGTGCCCGCACGCGCCGGGCACTGACCGCGCGCGGCCCGCACGGCCGCCTCTGCTGCCCGCTGGAAGCAACCACGCAGTCGCCATCCATCCGATTCGATACGACCGACCCCCGCCTCCGATTCGAGTTCGGCTCGTGCGCGCACCCCCGCACCCACCATGCTCGCCGCCGCCGACTCGCCGCCGCCGTCGCCCGCGGGCGCACCGGCTGCCACCACCACCGCTTCGTCGTCCAACCCGCACACCTTGCCGCCGCCTGCTGGCCCACGCCGCCCGGCCCTGCGCTCGTCGGGGGCGCCGCGCCCACACAGCATGATGGTGGCTTCGCTCGCCGGCATGGACGAGGCTGCCACGACCGGCAATGCGGACCTAGCTCCGGCACCGTTGCCGCGGTCCAGCGAGGACAATGATACGCTGTCGACGGCGACTTCTGCAACGGGCACGACGATTACGGGCCCACCGTCGGGTCCCTCCGCGGCCGCCACCGTAAACGCCGACGTGGACGTGCGCGCCGAGCTCGACCTCACGCGCAAGCGGCTCTACGAGACCGAGCAGAGCTTTGCGCGGCTCAAGGTACGCTTTTGGCCTTGTTGACTTTGGCGTTGGAACCGATGAAAAGGCAAGCGACCCGGACCCTGACCCAACCCTCCATCCGCCCAGTCGATTTCGCGCAAGGCCCTCGACGAATTCAACCGCGTGCGCGACGACCTCGACGCCGAGACGGCGCGCGCGCACGACCTCGAGGCCTCGCTCGCCGCGCTGCACGGCGACTTTGTCAAGGAATCCACACGCCGCAAACACCTCGAGCAACTCTTGCAGGCCTCGTCCCCGGCGGCCGCGGCGCACGCCATGCATCCTGACGGCGCGAACCCGGAACTCCGATGCGATGCGCGCGAATTCCCGAGCGCGCCCCACCCTTACCTTGTGGCCCGAGGCCCCCCCGCCCGCCCCGATATGGAAGCACGAA
>GG745354.1:664885-684153 GCA_000151295.1 Allomyces macrogynus ATCC 38327 | reverse complement strand
CAGAAAGAAACATGAAAAAAAAAGAAGAAAAAAAAAAAAAAAAAAACAACACGCTTTCCATTAGCCGAGACCCATCGCCGGGCGAAATAAAGCACGAGTCACGGATCGAAGCGAGGCTCGAGATCAAATCGAGCACATTTCGGACCCGCACGAGCTTGTCATTATAATTGAACAATGACCAAGAATTAAAGCACCGTACACGCACAGAAGTGGTCGGATCAGAGCGGAACTCGAAGAAAAGCAAACAATAGCGCGACCCATGTCCCCGTCCCCGCGGTCGATGCGGCCGCGCGGGGACGCGATACGGCCGTCCGCCCAGCGTCCACCGCGCTCTCGGCCGTCGGGTCGACCGTCTCGGCCAATGGCGGTATCGCCCCAGTCCGTCCACCGCGTGCGTCCACGAGTCCCGCAGCGCGTGCGGCGCGTGCGGACCTGATCCGCGCGCACCAGCGGCAATTCAGTACCGACGACGCGGCCGCGAATTTGCCACCGGTCCCGCCGCTCCCGGTCGCGCAAGACGATGCCAAAGAACCGGACCTGCACGATTTGGCGACGCACCGCGCGGCACTCCAGGCGGATATCAACCAACTCACGAATTTGCGGTCGCAGTTGCAAGCGGAACTAGCGGCACTCGCGACCGCGGCCGCCGCGGCTGTCATCTCGCCCGCTGCCGCTCCCGCGGCCGTGGCTGCCGCAGCAGGCGACCTGTCCCCCTCGCCGTCGCCCTCGCCGCCGCCGCTACCGCTCAAGGACCAGGTCCTGGTCGTTCCCGACGTCTCGGCCGAACCCGTCGTGACGTTGACGACCACGATGCACCGCGGATCCGCGCGGGACCTGGCGTCCCACTCTGCGACCGCCGGTTCCGGGTCGTTTATCAACCGCCCGCCGCGAATCGACTCGATAGCCGTTCCCGACCGCACACTGCCCGCATCCGCATCGGCCGTCGGACTCAGCAGCGACTCGATGTCGGCCGTTGGCGCACCGCCCATGACCGTCCTCTCCGCCGGCGCTGGGATGACCAGCCCGCGCGGGAAACGCACACGCGCGCCCATCCCCACAACCTTACTCGTCCTCCCGCCTTCCGCCGCGTCCGGTCTCGTCTCGCCGCACCCGTCCCCGACCGTGCCCGCGTCCCCGCGGTACGCGCCGGCCACCGTCTCGACCGTGGGCGGCGCGTCGCACGCGCATATCACGAAAGCCATGATTTCCGGGCCGATTCCGGCCACGATGCCGGTGTTGTTGCAGCACGCGGCGCAGGCCGACGCGGCGCGCCGTCCCTCGCTCGACATGCAGGCGCGCGACCATACGTTCACGTTCCCGGCGCCGAAGAAAACGAAACGGCCGTCGAAACTTTTGGGGTTTGCGTTTCCCAAGTTTAGTAACGGGAAGGATAAGGCCGCGGCCGCGGCGGCTGCTGCAGCGGCGGCAGCGGCGGATGATGAGTACCACCATTACCACCACCACCACCTCCATGGACACGCGCCGCATACGCCGTCGGCGCTCGCGCACGATTCTGGGTACGGGTCCGCGTCGGCGTCCCTGTCGGCGTCGTCCGCGGGCAATTCGCCGGCGCTGGGCGCTGCGGACGGGTCCAGTGGTGGCAGGGGGAAACGAAAATTGTCGATTCGGCCGGGGCAGATCTCGGCGCCGATTGCCGGATCGCTTGCGCCGTTACCGCGCGCGTCGTCGGCCATGTCCCCGGAACTCGCGCTCGCCGCGATGGCTGCCGCATCTGCGGCCGCGGCGGCGAACTCGTCCAAGTCGTCGACCCCCACGCCGCCACCGACGGGCCGCACCTCGGGCGGCGGGAACGGGAACGCGTCGGCATCCGCGTCGGCGACCACGACCGACGACGAATCCAACGGGTCGATCGTCTCGATGCACCAGATCCTGGCAAGCGATCGCGCACCGCACTTCTTTGTGCCGATTACGGCCCGGTCCAAGTGGGCCAAATGCGATATCTGCGGTGAGCGCGGATGGGGCGGGATGGGCAATGTGCCGAACGTGCAGTGTCGCGCGTGCGGGATGGTCGCGCATAACAAGTGCTCGTCCGGTTTACCGCCCAAGTGTCCCGGCGAACCGCCGGACGGTGGGATCGTGATTTTGACGGGTGGTGCCGGCGCGTCGCCAGGGTTCCCGGCAGCGACGGTGCCCGTGAGTGGGGGTGGCGGTGGGAAGAAGGGACGGCATGGGAGTAGTGGCGGGAGTCCCGCGATGATGGCGGCTGCGGCGGCTGCGAGTGCGGCCGCGGCGGGCGCGACGCCCGTGTTCAAGGTGGATCTCGTGCAGCATGTCGCTGCGACGCACCCGGTGGGGCTTGTGCCGGTGATTGTCGACAAGTGCATCGCCGCGGTCGAGTCGTTTGGGGTCGAACTCGAGGGGATTTACCGCAAGCCCGGCCAGGCGCAGCAAGTGCGTTTGGCGGTCGCTGAATTTGACCGCGGGCATGTGCCCGACTTGGTCAATGACCCAAAGTATGGCCACGATCCGGCGGTCGCTGCGTCGGTGCTCAAGCAGTACCTGCGCGACTTACCGAACCCGTTGCTCGCGTACAACGTGTACGCAAAAGTGCGTGCTGCTCTCAAGGCGACCGCCGACGACACCCGCGGCGCGCGCAGTCCGAGTCCCGCGATCAGCGACGAGGCGAGGGACGCGACGCAGCGCGCGCGGCAACGCGCAATGCGCTCTGCCCTCGCCGACTTACCGCCCGCGCACATGGCCACCTTGGCCGCGCTCATGCGGCACCTGCGGCACATTGTCGACCAGCACTTGGTCACGCGCATGACCGAGCACAATCTCGCAGTCGTCTTTGGGCCCACCCTGATGCGCGACCCAAGCAACCCGGATACGTACGATATGGCCACAATCGACGCCGTCGACTTTTTGCTCAAGAATTACGCGGCCGTGTTCCTGCACGACGTGCCGCGCATCCCGATGCCGAGGTCGTTGCTCGTCCGGTCGCCGTCGCCGAAAGTCGCATCGCCGCGCGGGTCCCCCGCGCTCGCACAGGCGGTCCTCGCGACGCGCCCGGCCTCGCTCGACGTGTCGGCGCTCGAATACCTGCGGTCGCGGTCCCCGCCACCGCCATCGCAACTGCCCGCGCCCGTGGCTCGCCGGCCGGGCGCCGTGCCGGGAGGGACCTTGTCCCCGCGCCTGGCCGCGATTCGACGCGCGATGTCCCCGTCGCCGCCGCCGAAACCCAACGCTCGACAACTGTCCACTGCCGCGTCTACTCTGGCGGCAAATGCCGCCGCCGCGCGGATGAGGCAAGACTCGTTTGTTCTCGACGACTCGGACTTGGATTTGGCCGCAACGTATGTCGACCGGATGCCGCCGACGCCGCGCGAGGAAAGTGGGCCTGAGGAGGATGGGGTCGGAGTGCGCCCGCGCGCCGGGTCGAGCGCGTGGACGGAGACGGCGACGCCGTCGCCCGTGCCTAGTGGCGGGTCCCGCGCGAGTTTGTCGGGACCGTCGGCGGCGGCAGCGGCAGCAGCACATAAAAAGTCCAAGTCGCCCGCGCGTAGGGCGGCGGCGAGGATGTCGTTGGGTGGCAGGCCCAAGGGGGCGTCTGCGGCGAGTGTCCTCGAGTAAGGCCTGGACTGTGCGGAAGCTCTGGCTGATGGTTGTGTTTTTGCTGGCACCGACGAAGCGCGGCCAAGTTCGAGAGTGTTGGTCTGGTCGTCGCTCGACAGCATGTCTGTTCCTTCGTGGTGCGCCGCATGGCCGTTTGCGCCGCGCACTGTGCATGCACGGGCGCCTGGACGCGGTCAACACTGTAGCTCGCTTTGCCATGATCCTGCCCGTCGGTCGTGTCGTCCGCGGCGAGCATTTCGGTCGGTCAATTGCGTCTTGTCTGTCCCACGCCGTTGCGGACCGTCGGCGTGGATCGCCGTAAATAGGGGATATTCCCGTCCCCGCATCCCAAGTTGTGTTGCGTCGCACTTGTACCTCTTTGCGCTTTCTTTTTTCTTTGCTGTTCTTCCTTTCCCACTTGTGCACGCACTCTTTGCTGTTTCCTGCTTTTGCGGCCACATCCGCCCTCGTCGTGATCCTCCTCCTTTGCTTGCCTGGAGCCATTTTCTTCCTCCTGCCTCCGTCCTTCACCCCGTGCTTTTTGCAACTCGTCTGTCGTTTCTAGGTTCGTCTTGCTGTGGTCTTGAAGTTGTTTTTCATGGGTTTAATTTTTCCGTGTTGTTCTTTTTGCTTGCATCCAATTTATCCTCCAGTAATGACGCCGTGATCGCAACCTGGATCGATTCTTGAGGTCGGCCAGTGGCCAGGAGGACAAGAGAGTGGGGTACTTCGGGTGAAGAGCAACTGAATGGAGAGAGCAAGCACTTCTTGATGTATTACAGAGCGCGTGCGCTCCGATGAAACGAACGACTGATGCAACCGTGCCGACCGGCACGACCGACCGCGCACGGCCAGCAGAAAATAACACACAGCAGCCGCCCGCCCACGGCACCAACATAACCTCGCAATCGGAAAAAAGAAGGGGTATTGCAAGAACCCGCCACGCGCGCACCGACACGCGTCGTCGTCGTCGTCGTCGTCGTCGTCTCCCTCCACGGCCTTACATTTCATGCAACCCGAGCAACACGCGGAACTGTTCGAACAAGGGCAACGAAATGATAAAGTGCGGCGCGAGCCGGAAATACGACGGCAACCACCCCTTGAAGAGCGTTCTGACGCCGTCGTGTTTGACAGTTTGCACAAAGCAGTCGAGCACGTTGCGGTAGTGCAGGTGCTGCGGGTCGGCCATGATGCGCGACTTGATCAAGTCGGCGGGCGCCGCCATCGTGCATGCACACAGACCTGCGACGATCGAGGCCGTCACGTGCAGCGCGGGACCTTCGTTCATGACGCGGTATTTGGTGCGCAGGAGGTACCTAAGGAGAGGTGTGGTGGGGAAGGGTGAGTTGGGTGGAGTGGAGAGCTGTTAGAGAGCGAAAAGTGGGTGGAGAGCGTGGAGCGGGAGAAGAAAAGTGGGTACATACTTCGTGTGGTCGTAACTCGCCATTTGCCCGGCCGTGAGCAGCGACGCGCGGATCGCGGTCGCGGACACGCCCTTGTAGAGACCCGGCAAGCCTTCAGTACGGCCAATGTGCACCACGGCGTGCACAAGGTTGCGGTACGTCGGCGGGTGGCCCGCGCGCAGACCTGTCGTGTAGATACCGTTGACGAGTCGGCCAGCCTACGCGACATCCGATCCTACATCAGCTCTCGACCGTGGGCCAAAAGGAATCAAGAATGAGAGTCAACGTACCTCGGCCTGTTGCCTGATCTTGATCAAATCCGTTGGGTTCGCTAAACAACTGCCAATCGCACCCGTCGTACTGCCCGCCGCCAGCTTGGCGAGCAAGCCCACATCGCCGTCGTTACCCTTGCCGACACCGTAGAGCTCTTTGACGTGCGAGTAGAGCCCGAATCGGATTCCGGAATACGAGAACTCGCGGATCAGGCACGCGGCCATTCCCGGCAAGATCAGACCGAGTAGACCCTCTTCGGCCACGATCTTGGTCATGGATTGGTAGAAGCCGCGGTATTTGCTGTGGAGCGATCATGGAGGTGAGCGCAAACAAGTAAGTGCAAGGAGTTCTCCTGCCACCGATGCAAACGAGCGAGGTGGGGGTGCGTACATGGCCGACACTCCGAGGTGCGCCTCGTGCGCTTCAGCGCGCTGCACCTGCATCCGGATCTTGACAACGTCCATCTGCAGAAATATGACATTTCGCCATCGACGGCAGCGAGCGAGCAGCAGGACGGCAACACCGTTCTACGGTCAGTCTAAAGTCCGCACTCACGACCAGCAAGAGCTCTTGAGAACTCCTCGTCGACCGCTTGCAAGCGATCAGATCAAAATACCGACCGGGTTCGTCACAGCGGCCGCAACCGAACACGCCATGCCCCCCGCGAGCATCTCGCGCAGCTGCGCATAGGACGGCGCCTGTTCTTGCGCCACGGTCGGTGCTGCTCCTGCTGCTGCTGGTGTTGCCACGGGAGCGGCGGGGACAAAGGTCGGCGCGGGGGCGGCAGTGGCGGCCATGGCAAAGTGTGCGGGTCGTGTCGGAACGCTTGAGCGCGGCGTTGGGTTGGGTTGGATTGTAGGATACCGTCGCTTTGGTGGGCGGACGATAGGGATCGACGGTGTGCGCAAGCTGGAGCGGTCGGTCGGTCGTGGGGCCGGGTGGAGAGAACCGGCAAGGACGGTGGCAGCAGGGATCCGTTCGCCAACAGAGAAGGGACAGGAGAAAGCTGAACGGTAGCTCGGTCGTGGAAGGGCTAAGGTGGGCGTGCGTCTTCATTGAACGCAGGTGCGCCCGCGTGGTTTGCGGCCGGACTTGCGGTCGAGTTGCGGTCGATCTAACGCTCGTTTTTTGCGCGTGAAGGAAGCGTCGTGTCGCGTCGATAGATGCCAAGGCAGGTTGCATGGCCAGCAGCGACATCAGCGTGGGGCCCGTGGGTGGATTGTGGCGACGTGCATGGTTATCAAAACGGTGCGGTGGGAGACATGCGAGACAGTGCGGTGTGCGGTGGACGTGGACACATGTCCCCACGCGTGAATGAGCTCATCGCGCTCACCGCGACATCGGCTTCGCGCCTTCCTGCCGGCGGCTCACTAGGCCCGCTTGTACGAAAACGACAACGAGACAACGACGCGCACGACTGGCTTGCTCACGACCTACGCGACCAGCGACTCTCAGCACTTGCTGCATTCAACTGTCAAGTCAAGGTGGCCATCAATTTCTCGACTCCAGCGTTGCCTGCATGGCGGTGATTACCCGCAAGTGGGGCTCAACCGGGGCCCTTGACCGCGTCGTCGGCAATGGCTCTGCACGCGACGCGACACATGGGCGTCGGTGCTGTCCAGTGGAGACAAGCGCTCTCCTCTCCACCCACTTGAATTGGGAATGATTGCAACATGCTGGAAACCCCGTCTGTCCTTGCGGCGCGTGCACGGGCCCCCGTCTCGACACGCGCCTGCACCACACGTATCTCCATTTCTGACAGCCAAAATCCCACCACTGTCATTTCGATGCTGCAGACGCCTTGTCCACCCACGCCACCGCCATGTCGTCCGCTTTTGCGCGTTTCTGGAACCACCCGGCTGGTAATGCTCCTGCGTTCTTGCTCCGCCCTGCGTTGATCCGGCCCAGCTGACGCTCTTGCTCGTGCCTCGCGCAGGTCCCAAGACCATCCACTTTTGGGCGCCCGCCGCCAAGTGGGGTCTCGTTATCGCTGGCCTGAGCGACATGAAGCGTCCCGCTGAGAAGCTTTCGCTCACACAGTCGTCGGGTCCGTAATCCCGATTGTCCCGCTTCATTCTGATCTCGTCCACCACTCGAACTGATGCGTTTTGCCCATCCTAGCCCTGACGGCCACGGGCGTCATCTGGTCGCGGTACTCGACGCAAATCACGCCCATCAACTACAACCTCATGTCGGTCAACATCTTTGTCGCGGCCACCGGCATCTACCAGCTCTACCGGATCTGGGACTACCGCCAGGGGCTTAAGACTGCCGAGTCGGCGCAGCCTACCGCGCAATAAAGCCATCCCCACGCTCACTTGTTCCTTTTGCCGTTTGTTTCTTCAGTTCGAGCTTGCCCTTGCTCCTCTCCCCTGACCTTTCCCTATTCCTCAACTGTCCTCATGAATTGAAACATCCGGGATTCGTTCGATTTGGTCGCTCACCCACTTTGACTGCAAACCGAGAATCCTTTGGTCGACTCTTTCCCCAACACGCAACCGGCCACGTCCACGCTCTCCCCATTCTCTCCACGTTGCCGCGAGTTGCGAAACTGTAAGTAATGTAGAAGTTATGTCTCCCAGCCGCTGATTTGTTATCTTTGATCATGACATTCGACGGAGTGATGCTGCATCTGCTCACAGCAAATCAACCACGACCCGAAGCACATCTCCCGTCGCACGCAAAAAAAAAATAATCTAGTTGGGGTTCAAATCAAACACGTCGCACTCATTATCGCGCTTGAGGAGCTCGTACATGCCTGGCGGCAGTTTCGGCGTGACCTCGCCCGTCTTGGGGTCCTTGAGGCCGATATACCGGTACGGCAGCTCCACCGAATCGGTCTTGGAAAAATACACCGTGGGAAGGTCGGAGAACACGATTTGGTCGAGCGGCTGCTTCTTTTCGAGGATCAGGTGCGTCGCGATCACGGCCGTGTCTGGATACAGAGTCGGGAACGTGAGATGGGGCGGTGCAGGAGGGTGGAGAAGGGTAGTGAAAAGGTACCGGTCGTCATGTGCACGGGCCCGAGCCGGCGCGACGGGAACCCGAGCTTGCGGAGGATGCTGGTGCGGTCGGCCGATTCGTACCCGTCGCCTAGAAATCGAGCAAACCTGGTCAGCCACGGATTCTAGCACAACACCAACAACGCCGATCAAACGATGGCAGTACCAAGAATCCCGCCAAACAACATGTAGTCAAACTTGTCGGCGTCGGCCGGCTCGAGATCCTTGGGCCCCTCCATGTCGAGCAGGCAAATCCGTTCAATCGGGATCCCGAGTTCCGTCACGTCCTTGGTCGTGGGCACACACCCCTTGAGCGCCTTGGCCACGTCGTTTTTTGGGTCTTTCAGGTCATCGACAATGTGCTGCTGCATGTTCGTGAAGATGAGCTGGCCGGGCGCGAGGTAGCTGAGCATGTGCGCATACTCGAGCCGGCACCACTCGTGCAGGTCCTCCTGGAGGCGTGAAGTCGGGCTTCGCGATTAGTTGGGAGGGTGAAGGGTCGCGTTGGAGACGACGCGGGCGCGCCGCGCGATGGTCGGCGGCCAATGGCCACGGTGGTCGGTGCGGGGTGAGCATTGGGTGGTGGATCGAGCGTGGTCGGACCTCCATGTGCTCAACGATGTACTTCATGATCGGTTCTTTTAAAATTGCGGCGGGTTGGACACACGCGGCCAGGGCGCCAAGATCGTTCGATAGTTGCGCAAATCGCACGACCGAAAGTGCTCGCGATCAAGAAGAGGAGGAGCGTGGAGACAGTTGCGCAGATGTGGCGCAGCTGATCGCAGGATGCGGTGGAGCGTCACGCGAAACACGCTGATCGCACGCAGACCACCGATCGCTCCTGTTGTCGCGTCCTAGGCTGTTTCAATCTCAGTCTGTCCTGGCTTTCGCTGCTGGCCCCGTCGGCGAGCCGTTCCCCGAATCCGCTCTGCACGCTCCATCGAGGACCCGGCCACCAGCTGCACTTGGTCCAACCTGCGATCTACCGTTCGGTTCCAGCAGCCCGATCTCGATCCAGCAGCACCGGACAACAATCCAGCAGCACCCAACATCAATCCAGCACCCGACCATGTCTAAACGCCCGCCAGGAGCACGCCGCAAGGCGCCCACGTCGGCCGCATCGTCGCGTGCCGGATCTGCGTCGACCCCCTCACCCGCTGCCGCGGCCGCGGCGGCTGCGGCTGCTGCAGCAGCTGCCAAGAAGGCGGTCAAGGAAAAGGAGGTGCCACAATGGCAGATCAATCCGATTTACGGTCGGTGCCCGCTGAGCTAGCAAGAGACGGTGGAGAAGCGAGCGAGCAGTGAACTGATCGTGACGATGATGCTGTGCGCGGTGAACAGAGGCGCTCGACTCGGGCAACCACAAGCTCGCGCTGCAGCAGATCACCAAGCTCATGAAAAAGTCGCCGTCGTCGCACATTTTGAGGGTACGGGGCGAGCGTTCGTGGTGGTCGGCCCCCGAATTCGTGTTCTGACGACGCGCAATTTGGACTTGCTCAGGCACTCCGCGCCATTGCCACGGTGCGCTTGGGCAACCGCGACGAGGCTTACCAGATTGTGCGAAAAGTCATGGCCGAAAAGCCCACCGACCTCGTCATTTTGCAAACGCTCGTGTTTTCGCTGCGTGCGCTCGGCAAGAGTACGCTCTCTGCACCGTTTCCTCTCCATCCAAATCACAGTCCTGACAAGAATCCTACTGGCAGAGGACGACATTGTCGAGCTCCACCAGACGGCCTACGAACAGGCGGCCAACGACGAGGAAGTGGCCAACCACTACTTTATGGCGCTCGTGCGCACGACCGACTTCGCCAAGTGGCAGCAGGTCGCACTCAGCCTGTCGCGCACCTACCCGCACCCGAAGTACAGGTACTGGAACGTTGTCGCCACGTTTTTGCAGGTTCGTTTGTGTTTTGCCTTTCTGATTGTCAACGGGGTCCATAAATTCACCGGCTTTGCTCCCGTTCTAGGCCATGCACACGGACCGCAATAAATCGACGGTACTCCTGACGCTGTGCGAGCGCATGCTGCAAAAACTCGCGACCGAGAACAAGATTGCCAACGCTGAGCAGCTCGGGCTCTACATTGACGTCTTGACGGCGCTCGGGCGCGATAAGGCCGTGATCAAGGAAGTGCTCGACCGGCACTTGCATCTCGTCAAGGTCGAGGAGGAGGTGTGGCGCATGCACCTCGACCTGCTCCCGTCGGGCGAGGAACGCCGCGACTTGGCGTGCACGGTGCTCAAGAAGAAGTGCGTGCTCTGCTCTCCTCTCTGTGATTTCGATCCGTGTCCCTGACCGACTCTGAGGTGTCCGATGTAGCGCTGACGACTGGGCCGCGTGGACCGCCTACCTCGACTCGGTGATCGCGCTCGATACGCCCGTCGACGACGTAAACGCCTACATTGACTCGATGCAAACGTCGGCTCGCACGCGCGGCGCCTTCTTGGCCGCACTCGAGTACGCGCGCCGCCGCGCCGACACCGACCCGGCGCCAATGGCCGCTTACTGGCAGTTCATTGGGCACAAGCCGTGCTTCTACAACGACGTGACGCCGTACCTTACAGCCTACCGCGACTGGGTCGCGTCGCTCACGCACGTCGTCCAGGCGACGCCCAAATCCGCAACGCTCGGCGTGAACTTGCGCAAGATGCGGCGGCACTTGGCGCTCGATTCGATTGATTCCGTGGACGCGATTCTCGACGAGTACCTGGCCGCGCGTTCGGTTGACGAGGACTTGTTGCCGACGGAGCGCCGCGAGGCCGACGAGTTTATTGCGTTGGCAGCGCTGTATTTGGTCGACGGCGTGGACAAGGACACGGTCGTCCTGGACGGCCGTGTCGTGCGCGCGATTGGGTTGCTCGAGAACGGCGTGGAGCGGAGCCCAAAGAACTTCCAGTTCAAGTTGCTGCTGATCCGGCTGTACCTGCACCTCGGTACGTCTGCTCGGTCCCCACCCCGCGCATCCCGCGGTTACACTCACCAAACTCCACTCCATCCATAGGCAGCGTCTCGCGCCCACTCGCGCTCTTCGAATCCATGGACATCAAATCGATCCAGCTCGACACGCTCTCGCACACCCTGCTCGAATCCATTGGGGACCTCGGCTACCTCCGCGCGGCGCAGGGCTTTATCCACGAATCCACGCGCATCTACGCCGACAACGAGCGCGAAACGCCCGAAATGGTGGTCCAGGCGTTCACGCACGGGACCGTGACCCAAGTGCCCGACTTTATCCGCTTCTACTTCCGGCTCGCGAAATCGACCGCGCGGATGGTCGCGCGTGCCGAGTCCTGGCGGTGGAGTTTGGTCGCTGCACACCGGGACGTCAAGGGGTTGAAGCGCGCGGTGGCCGAGAGCGAGGAGCTGCCGATCGACATGGAGGAGTTATACGAAAACCGGGATGTGACTGTGATGGAGCGGTTTGTGGAGCGGAAGGCGGAAGTGCTGGTGCCGCCGCCAAAGGACCGCGTGTTTTTGGAGATGGTGGCGCGCGCGCAGCGAGTCGTGCATGGGGTGGTAATGGGGGACGCGGAGCTGGTGTGTGAGAATGTGAAGGTGTTGATGGACGAGGAGGACGCGCGGTACAAGGCGGTGGCTAAGGTCGCGGCGCACGTGGGGATGAGTTATTTGGAAGCGACGGCCGAGGAGGAGCAAGGTGCGTTTTGATGGGTGGAGAGTGTGCGGGTTGGGGACGGGGACTGACTTGCGCTGGTTGCTGTATTGTAGCCAAGGACTTGGGCGAACATTTGACCGCGATCCTCGACGTGCTGCGCGCGGCTGTCGAGCGCGTTCAAGGTGTCGTCGGCGGTGCCACGACCATCAACATGCCCGTGCTCAAGGCGCTGACCAGCGTGGTTGAGGTGCGCGCGATCATCACGTCAGATCAGGACCATCTCGTGCCTGGCCACTCACAACGCGTTGACATGTAGCTCTTGCACCTCGCGGCCATCGCCACGCACCCGTCAACCCTTGTTACCGACAAGAAGCCGCCCGCGTGGATCAAGTCCGCTGTCACTAAGTACCGCGCTGATCTGCAACCGATCGTCGAGGCCGTGCAGAGTGCGATCACGGAAGTGCAGGGCAAGATGACGAGCACGGCGACGCCCGCACTCCGCGATGCCGTGACTGCGGCACGGAATGCGCACGCGGGCGAGCTCTCGACGCTGTCTGACGCGTGGGTCGCGCAGGTCGGCGACGACTGGGCCACGGCGCTCTCGAGTATTGGCGACCAGGCCGCGCAACTGGCGCTCGTGGTTCGCGCGTAAAGGGTCGTGCATGTACGTGGGTGGGGAGCTTGCTCGAGTTTTGGAGAGAAAGACGCGTTTCGATCCATTTTGGGGGGCCGTGGTCGTGTCGTGCCATCAAATACAACAAAGAATGCATCAAATCAATGAAATCCACACTTCACACGGCCGTCTGACTTACCTACTCTTTCTTGGGCGTCGCCTCGAGCACGGCATCACCCAATCGCGCAATCCGGACCGGCGTGATGGTGGCGTTCTCGTAATCCCAGACGCGCCCTTGCACGTAGGGGTCGTCCTTGAGCAACTCGTGCACATGCTCGAGCGACTCGGCCTTGTACATCATGTAGCTCCCAACCATGGTTCCCGAGTCGCTGGGCGCGTCGAGAATCGCACCGCCGGACATGAGGATGCCTTTCTGCTGCAGTTCCGTGGCGTGCACAAGGTGCGAGGGCCGCGTGGCCATGCGGCGCGCGAGCGCGTCCTTGTCGGTGAAGTCGTTCAGAGTGACGAGAAAGTGCAGGCCTAAACACGGGCAGACGCGTTATAGGCCAGGATTACAGCAGGCGAACGAGATGATGCGGGGGTGCGTGGTGGAGCCGGTACCTCGCGAGGCAGCAGGCGCGGTCGTGGCGGCACGCGCGCTAGCGGCGGCGCGAATCATGGGCGTGCGCAAGGCGAACATCGTGGTTGGATCGCTGGAGTTGGTCGGACAGTTGGGGGAGCGTGATGTTGGCGTTGGTTGTGGAGGGTGGTGCGCGTCGGGCCACCCACGGGTGGATGCGGTGGGTGCGGTAGACGAGGTCACGCGTGGCGCATGCCAGACCTGTCGCTCAGCCGCAGTCGAGCGAAGAGGCTGCGCCACAGTCGGTGGCACGTGGACTCAGCAGCGTGCAGAAGCTCTGGTCCCTGCCCGACCGGTGGCTTGCGCAGTGGCTTGGCCTGAGACCGGCACCTGTTTGAGTCGAACTTGGTTTGGAACCAAGCTCAGCCGCACCGCCACCGTTGGCCATTGTGAGCGGGTGGCCACCCCGGCGGACGACCCACCACCACTTTCTATTAAGACCTGCTCGCTCCGCCCGCCCACATCGGTTCTCCCCCGTCCTTGTCCTACACGTACCGAGGCTCGCCAGTATCACCAACCCAACCCATCCAGCCAAGATGAAGACCGCCGCCGCTCTCGTCGCGCTCGCCGCAATTGCCAACGCCGCTGTCGCCAACGCGCAGGCCTTGCCGCAGCCCACGCTCACTGGGTGTGCCGGTGTCGCCGTCTTTGAGCGCTGCTGGTCGGACGTTTCCGACACGCGCGGTACGTCATGTTCACCTGCTCTGCACCAGTCGGTCTGAGTGGGCCGCGCAGCTGACGAATACTTCCCTTTGCTCACCATTCCCGCAGCCACATGCAGCCCCGGTGGTGACCAGCAGGCCTACTTTGCGTGCATGTGCAAGGTACGTCGAAATTTGCATTGGGCGGACCAGTGGAGTCCTTCAGGGGCGTTGGTGAGTTGGCGACTGGGACTGACCTGCGCGTGCTGTGATTACTAGACGGCCGGCCAGTACAAGGCGTGTTTCTCGCAGTGCCCCGACTCGGCCGACATGGCCGCGCAACGCGGTATCTACACGAACGAGGAGACCTCGTACTGTGGTGCCGTGAAGACGTCGACGACGACGACGACGACCTCGTCCAAGACGAACTCGGCATCGGCCACCGCCTCGGCGACCCCCTCCAAGACCACCGAAACCGCTGCCGCCGCGTCGGCCACGGCCACGGGCAAGTCGTCGGGCGCCTTCCAGGCCGGCCCGAACGCGCTCGTCGGCGCCGTCGTCATGGGTGCTGGCGCTGCCCTCCTGCTCTAAGCATATGCGCGAGCACCGAGTTTCGTGTTGATCGGGTGCGAAGGCGGCCGCCTCTCGTGGACGCGCAACCGCGCCACCGCGCCTCTTGCTTTCTCGCTCTTCTCTCTTCGTCCCCGCGTGCGCGCGTGGATGCGCGTGCGAAAATATGTGCGCTCGCATTCCCTCATTTCTCCAATTTTTGTTGTACTTTGGCGGTTTTTGCAACGAGAAAGGCGTTTTTGATTGCCCATGTGATTGGTTGATGCTTTTTTTCCAGCTTTTGTTCTGTGCTCGGCTGCCTGTATCGCGCCGAATAAAACGTTATGCGCCGTGTCCATCTCTGTACTTTGCTCTGCAGTTTTTAATGGTGATTGGTGAGCGCTGGAAGTTGGCACTCATTGAAGGTCGCAGCTGCCCTTTGGGCCTCTGGGCCAACTTGGACCAAGCGAAAGATGCAAAAGCACTTGAAGAAAAGTATTTACCAACACGACCAATCCCAAACGAAAACGCAAACCAATCAAAAGCCGACCGCTACGACGCGCTACTGCAGGTTCAGGTTGTCGAGCGACGCGCGCAACTTCAGGCATTTTTGCTTGAGCACGTCAAACGCCTGCACCATGAGCGGGGCTGGCGTGACCGACCCGACCGTTTCGACGTTGACTATGGAGGTGAACAGCGGGAGTGTCAGTTCTGCCCCGCTCGAGGCGCTGCCGATCTAAACGTACAAATGAAATGATCGCGCTTCCGACTCAACGTGACCGCATCCAGGAACTCCGGATGCCGCAACACATTGCGCGAGACGGTATCCTTGCGCGCGTTGGCCACTTTCGCCTCGTCCTGGCCACGCGCGTTCTTGACAATCTCAATCACGCCCGGCGGGAAACTCTCGGCAAACTTGTGGGCCGCGTCGCCGACAATCGGCCGCAAAATGTGAATCTCGGGCATGATGCGGTAGGACGCGGTGCCGACGGGCGAGTACTTGGCGTGGTCGCGGCCAATGCCCTTGCGCGCGTGCATGACAATGTCGAGTTCCTCGCCCTGGTTCAGCTTGGTGATGACAATGTCGTCAAACGCCGGCTGGATCGGGTTGTCCTTGTGTTCTGTCGCCTGGTCGCCCTGCGGGTCCCAGATGATGTCGCGCGAGTAGACTAGTGACGAGGGAGGTGGACGTGCGTGAGTTGAATGCGCACGACACTGGAACCGTTGCTGGTGACCTGTACCCGTGTGGTTCGTCAACCGCTGCTCGCGCGGCATCGACTTGGGCGTGCCCTGAATCCGCTCGCACTTGACCTTCAAATTGAGCACGATCGTGTTTAAGTCGGTCGGCGCGTCGTTGGGTCCACGCTCACCAAACTTGCCCACATCGGCGCGCAGCGGGATCAGACCCAAACGGTGAGCCAACACCTCGTCCATCATGACCGACGTGTTGTTCTTGATAAACACGTCTTCGATGGCCATGGTCGGCACTTCGGCGATCAGGATGCGGCGCAACGTGTTGGCGACCGACGCGTGCACGCCAATCAGGTCGAATTCCACGGCGTTGAACGACATGCGGTTGATGACGAGACGGAATTGCTAGTGCGTGTGTCGCGCGTGAGCGAGAGGCATTGGGAGAAATGGCGCGTGGGGGGGTCAAGACGGGCGCCGCGTTTACCTTCTTCCATGCGTCAAAGTCCCACCGGTCGTCAAAGGAGTCCCAGGTTCCGCTCAAATCGTTGGACGTCGTCTAAGTCACGCGATCGGACAGGCCTTGGGGGTGAGCGCAAGTCGGTCGTCTTCGGTGGTGCTCAATTGGTGGTGCCGCATACGTTGGTGACCTGGTCGCGCTCGACAAAAACACGCGTGCGCATGAATTCCTCGCGGTCCACGTTTGGTGGGATCTGGTACTGGTAGTTGTCGGCCATGGTGCGATTGGGGTTGTGGTTGCAGGTCGGGAGTCGATGGGCGAATTCGGGGACGTGAGCTGATCGCGGATGGGTGCGTCCTGCAGCAATGTCGCTGTGCTGCTACTGGTCCTTGTCGTGATGAGGCTGATGTCGGCTCGTCGTCCGCGGCAAACTGCGATCGAGAGCGACATCAGCGCGACCCGCTGCGGCGAGTGTGCGTGCAGCGTCACGTTCAGTCATGTGAGCGGTTGCAAAACCAAGCAACCTGGGAAACGCGTCGGCGCCGTTGTCTCGCACACACGCCATGTTTGTGGTCTGTTCTCTTCTGCGGCGCCAAGTGCCTTCGGCGTTTGCCTGCCTGCACGCTTCCTCCCCGAGCACATCTTGCCGCAAAGTATCGCAGAGAGCCGGTCGTCGGCGAAGTGGCCGGGATGTTCAGGTTGGGGACGTGGAAGATGGTGGTCGAAGTCGATCTGCCACCTCGTCGAACGCGGCCAAGGTCACTTGGGCCGCCTGCGCGCACCGTGACGCGGTCATGCGTTTGTGCTGATAAATCGCAAATGTTGGCGCGCTGGTTGTTTTCGGTGCTGCGCTCGCTCGCACCTCATGGTTTGTCCATCGCCGTTCGATAGCGCGTTTGTGCCCCCCCCCCCCTCGCTCGAGATGAAATGTGCGCGGCGGAGCAACAGTGTCAGCGAAAGGCCTGCACGGAACGGCCAGGAACACGCCGACGCGTTTTTATGCCTGCGCATTGAATGCGGGGACAAGGCGTTGACGTGTTCGACCGCTCTTCACCCAAAGTTCAAACGGAGGAACGCGGAGCCGCGTGCGACTCTATCTCGCCTCGTCTGACCTGGCCAACGCACTCTGTTCTCCCGGCTCTTCCACGAGCGCGACGAGTATATAGGCGCGCCGCCGCCCGCTGCACTCTCTCTTGACCTACAACCATCAACCTTGACCGACATCCACCACCATGACCCTCCCGCGCACCCGCACCATCTCGGCCTCGTCCACGTCGTCAACCGACCTCGAGACCGGTCCGCACCCTGGTCCACCTCGTCCCACGTCCCACCTGGTTCCCACGACTGATGCTCCCCACCGCCTCCGTATGCAGCCGTCACCGCTGACCTGCAGCGCCGCGGCGTTCTTCGCGACATGATGTCGGCACTGCGCAAACACGTAGTCGACGCGCTGCAATCGCCGACTGTACCGTCGCGCCCGGGCCCGTCCACTGTCGGCGCGCTCCTGCTCTAATCCCCAACGGCCGGCGCGCCGTGACACGACAGTCGAGCGCGGCGCCCGCACGCCAGATCAGAACATGCGCCGCTCACGGCGGCGCCGGAGACGATGCTCGTGAATGCGCTGATTCGCGAGTACCTCGAGTATAACGGCTATGCATTGACCCAGACGGTCATGGAACACGGTACGTACGCGCGTACGCGCGCACGCGCTCGGTCGATTGCGGTTGGTCACGGAGAAAGTTTGCACGCTGACCGCAAAATTGATTCGTATATAGAAGTACCAACGGCCGTCGTCGACCGCCGCCAAATGGAGGCTGCGCTGAGCGTCGCCACCGAGTCGTCCGACGCGGCGAATTTGTACGTTTTGCTCTCAAATTCGTCGACACGATTGCGACCCGACCACGCAACTGACGGCCCGCGCAGTCCCCTCCTGTATTCCCTTGTTTTCCAACACGTTGCGACCGAGCGGCCGCGGGCGCTCCATGGACCCACCACGACGGACGAGGACGCGCCCGCGGCGAACGAGAAGACGGCGCCCGACGCCAACGGGCATGTATGGCGCCCAGCATTGTAAATAGGTGATGGCGGCCAAAAGCAATATGAAACCCATTTCTTTCGTGTGCGCTTCGAATTGGATTCGTCAGCGTGTTTCGCTCATGGTTCAACGTTCAGTTGTGCATCAAATGGAATATGGGCACCGACTGACAGATCGCGTCGTTAGAGCGGAAACAATCAAAATCTTGCTGCTTCGTTCCATTCCTCACACATCACATTTCCTCCAACTCATCAAACGGATCCAACTCTGGGAAATCCCCAACCTCGACGCGTGTCGGCCGCACAAACGCGCCGTGCTTATTCCGCGCCGCGAAATACGCCTTGCCCTGTACCGCACCGTCATGCTTGCCGACCGGCTCGTCGTACTCGACCCCGACCCAGTGGCCCGGCTTGAAATCGACCTTGCCCACAAATTTCACCACGCCGCGCTTGGTGCCCGCATTCGGGTCGGCCGTCGTGCTCACGTCCACCTGGCACCGGTCGCCGACACTGATCTTGGCCGCGGCCGCCTCGTAGGCGGCGTCGTCGTCGTCTGTCGCAGAGGAGCGCGCGTCGTCGAACCGGCCGAGCTTGTTACGGCGCTTGAAGTCGCGCACCGTGTCTGTCAGGGGAGACAGGTTAGTGGTGAATGTGAAACGCGGGAAGGTCATGGACGGAACGCGTACCGCGCAGCGTGTCGTACTTGTCGTCCTGCATCTCGTACTTTTCCACGAGCGACAGGTCATTGTACTGGTTTCTCGCGCTCGCCGCCGGATTCAAGTCGACCACCTACATATCCACCTCGCGCGTGAGCTCTCCCGCCCCGCTCTTCGAATCACAGACGGCCAATCAACGTACACGCAGCGTCATAAAGTCGGCGACCGGGAACGCGCCGAGGAACACATTGTCGTCGCCCGTAATCGGTCCAACGAGCGTCTTGTCGCTATAGAGCAAAATCTTTTGCGACGGCGCCATGATACCCGTGATGGGCTCGAGCCGCGCCTACACCCGACGCTAGGTCAGCATGCATCTTGGTGGTGCATGACAAGAATGACCACGGCGGACCTTGAGCTGCGGAATCGTCAGGCCCTTGTCGAACCGGCGCTCCGAGGCAATCGTGTTGTCGGACTGCACGAACAGCGTAACAATGGGGTTGCCCCCGGTGTGGACGGCGATCATGGTTGGTTGGGTGGGTGGTTGGTGATCGAGAGGCGGGCGGTGTGTGCCGTTATTGTCGGGGCTTCTGGCGGTTGGAGAAATGTCTAGCACGATCGACGGGG
>GG745354.1:624672-664785 GCA_000151295.1 Allomyces macrogynus ATCC 38327 | reverse complement strand
GTGCAGTTGGCTTCCTCAGCAATCCCAGGCTGCCAGCACTATCGAATCCAAGCAGACCGCGTTCAACAAGAAGAAATCAGAACGAAAATGCCTTGACAAAATCCAAACGCACACTACTCCCGCACGCAAAACTGCCACCCAACGTCCCCAAAAACGAAGTGCAGACAACCAACACACGGGTTACAGCCCCAGCACCGCGCGCGCCTTGGCCAACACCGCCTGCGCGGCATCGGCATCCACGACATCCAACGCGGCCGCCGCGCGCTCGGCCTGCTTGTACGTGATCCCAACCCACGCGCCGTCGCGGGCAACCACCGCATCAACCACGTCGCGCGGCGTCGGTTCACCCCCAACCAGAGATGCGGCCACCGCAGCCGCCACGGCACTCTCCAAGTCGGTCGGTTCAATATCAGCGGCCGACGTCGGGAACGCGCGCGCGTCCGCGACCGCCGCCAAATCACGGGTCAGCACGGCGTGAATCGCGTCCGGGATCGACTCGCCCGCATGGTGCACGGCATGGTGCAGCACGTACAGCTGCGCCTTGGGCATTGGGTGGTCCGGGTCGATCGCAATCGCGCGCTTGGCCGCACGAAGTGCCAGGACCCACTTGGCCTGTCGCACGTAGACGTCAAACGCCAGCACGTTCGTTTCCAACTCGGTCGGGCACGCCGTCTCGAGCAATTGTACGAGCTTGGCGGCCGCGTCGAGCGGCGAGGCAACGACCGCAAATTGCTCGCCGTCCGGGTCAGCGTCGGTCGGCGTGACGGTCTTGCCCTCCTTCTTCTTCTTGTCCTCCTTGCGCTTGTGGTCCTTGATCTTCTTTTCCACGGCTTCACGGCGAACCGTCAATGAAGCGGCCGCGGCCTCGGCACCGACCTCGCGCGCGTGCGCCTCGCGCTGCAAGTGCATGCGCACGTAGGTGCGAATGGCTCCACGCGCGGCACGGCGGAACGCCGGCGCGTCGCGCACGTGCTCGCCCCACTTGAGCATATCCGCGTAGGCGCGCAGCGTCATTTTGCGCAGGCAATACGTATGGAAATCAAACTGGTCGTCAACAAACTCGTCAAAGTGCGTGACGATCTGGTGGAACCGCTTGAGCGCCTTGCCGTCCTCGCGCAGTCGCACAAACGCCTCGCCGCACTCGGCGGCAAACGCCATCGACTGCATGTCGACAAGGTCCTTGACAAAGTCGGGCAAGTCCGGGCGCGCAAACAGCTTGATCGTTGCATACGCCGTCTCCACCTCGTTGTTGCGCAGCATGTACTTTGTGCACTTGGTGTTGATGTACCGGTCCTTCAAGTCCATTTCGCGCGCGCGGTTCATGGTCTCGCGCGCCGTGACAATGTCGCCCGCGTGCTTGTGAATCCGCGCCTGCAGCATTACCAGCTCGAGCGGGGCCCGGGACGCGTCGTCGTGCTGCGCGATTGCCGACTCGACGTACTGCATCGCCTGCGCGAGATCGCCGGCGTCGTCGGCGAGTTGCGCAAGATAGTAGAGCGTCCACACCTTGTCGCCTTCGCTACCTTGCTCGACGCGACGAGACAAGTGCGCGACAATCGCCGCGCGCTTGGCCGCATCCGTGTAGAGCGACTTGAGGTTACTGAAGAGCGACGGCACGCCCTTGTCGAGGTTCGTGTCGAGGTAGGTCGCGAGGAACGTCTGGAACACGTCCGACTCGGCGTCGGCCGACTCGAGCAGCATGACTTTGACCAGGTGCGATTTCGGGTAATCGGCCGCAAGACTTTCGAGCACGTCGACGACGGGCTCGCGCGTCGCCGCGACAAACCCGGTGATATACGCCTTGTTGTCCGGATTCCGCTGCAACAGCGCCGTATACGCTTCCATGGCGTGATCGTGCCGGCCAAGCGCGAGCAACGCCGCGGCGCGCCGCTCCTTGACGTACTGCACGTCGCACACCACGTGCTCGATTGTCTCGAGATGCTTGAGCGCGTCCTCGTGCCGACCCGCAAGCTCGAGCAAGTGCGCACGGAACAGCAGGAATTCAGAGTACTCGTAGTTGCGCGCGTCGGGTTTCGGCACAAACGTCTCGTCGCACTTGTCCCACAGCATCAGCGCCTCGTCGTACTCACCCATGTGCGCGTTGGCGACGATCAGGCCAATCAGCTGTGGGCGCTGGTTCGGGCCGCGGAAAAAGGGCAGCATCCGATGCCGCGTCTCGCGGTAGCCCTGCAGGTCGCGCTGCTGGATCTGCAGCAGGGCGAGGTCGCGCAGGATTTGCAAGTTGTTCTACATGTCCAGGAGGGGCGATACGGGGGATCAACGACTGGATTCCTCGAGGTGGAGCGTCGCGTTACAGCCAAGGACACAGAATCCCGCCCGCCCACGCCGCAAGAACACAACAAGGCAGCGCAACAACGCAAAACGCACCACGTCGATCTTGAGCGCTTCCTTGTAGCACTTGATCGCGTCGTCGTACTCCTTGTCGGCGCGGTGCATGAGCCCGTGCACGTGCCAGATAATGTGCGACGTCTGGTCGAGCTCGAGCGCGTACTTGACCTGCTCGTAACCTTCGTCGCGGCGGTCGAGCTGCGACAAAAACAGGCCGCGCATCGCCACCGTCTCGCCGTGCGTCGGCACCTTTTTCAGGATTTGCTCGAGAGTCTTCAGGCCCTTCTTGTACTGCTTGAACTCGTACATTTTCAAGACTTGCTTGAAGAGTGCGGCCTCCTTACTCGGCAGCTCCTTGACGCCGGGGATCGGCGGCTTGGTCGGGACCTTGCCTGCTGCGGCAGCGCCATTTCCGGATGCCGAGGAGGTGGTCGAAGTCGTGGTGGTGGTCGCGGCAGGCGCCGTGGCGGGCTTGGCCGCTGCTGACTTGGCCGACGCGGGCTTCTTGGCTGCGGAACCCGGCTTGCTCTTGCCGTGCTTCTTGGACATGGTGCTGGTCGTCGAGAGTGCGGGCCCCGTCGTGTGATCGTGCGAGGGGGGTCGGACTGCGCGCGCGAGCAAGAGCTGCAGCAGAGCTGATGTAGTGCAGCAAGTCTGTGTCCACACGGGGAGCACCGTCGTCGTTGTCGTCGTCGTGCAGGGCAAGCAGAGTGATCGAAGCAACTGTTGGATCGCGTGGGATCGGTTTGTCGACTTTTTTGCAAGTTGCTTGTCATGTCGGCGCGGTGCTGATCAGCCAACGTGCTAGTCACGCGAGTCACGCGATATGTATCTGCGCGATCGTTGGTTTGTCTCCTCTCTTCTCCTCGCCTTGCTGCTCTCTTTCCCTCGCCGTTTGCTGGATTACCGCTCCGCCAACCACGACACCAACTTCCTCCATGTTTTCGCGCGCTTTTCCACTGTTCCGCGCCGGCTTGGCGTCCCGCGGAGTGACCCTCGGCGCCCATCTGTCCATCACAACAGATGCCCGACGCTGCTTCCATTGTGCGGTTGGTCCTCCCACCATCATTATCAACCACAGCCATTGGTATATCAAAGCGCCGGAGGCGCCCGAGCCGGTACCAGCCTGCAAAATGGCCCGCACACCAGACCCCGCCCCGACAGCCTGCTCAAGGTCGTGGTTCATTTATCCCACCAGTGCCTAGGAGCATCCGCCATCTTCCGTTGTATAAGAAGCTGCCGATATTTGACCCTTGGTTCTTTGGTGTGCAATTTCCACTTTGACGTTCATGCCCCTGCGCTTCAAGACGTTTTCCGCGTGCTGGTCTTGGTCACGTCTGGAAACCAACTAACCGCCTCCAATGAGGTAGCCTTCAACTGTATGCTGCTTATTCTCAGTGGCACGTTCTGGTTCAAGGTTCTTTTTGCGTATCTCGGCCATTTCATTTCACTTGCCTTGACCCGTGCGCGCTGGAAACTGACAGCATGCACAGCGCCAATCATCCAGGAGAAGTGCGCACCAGTGCGCCCCAAGGTCATGGCCGGGCCCTGTTCGAAGACGGCGATGGCCCTGGAACGCAACAAGACGTGTCGCGAGAGTGGCGAGGAGGTGGCGGAATGATGCGTGGGGGTCGCGCGGACGGCAGACATGGCAGTGGAAGAAATTCAAATTTTCATGCGTTGGCCAAGGTGAGGGTCGCGGTGTGGGATCAGTTCGGGATCAGTGGGCACCGTTTGGTCGTGGGCGGGGTCGGCTGCAGGCTGGCGCGTGCAAGTCACGCAAACCGCGTTTGCACTGTCGTTTCATAATCTGTGTTAAGGGGCAACTCCTGGCAACCGCTGGCACCGCGCGTTCGCGGCTGGCCGATTACGAAAGAGCGACAGTGGTGAAAAGACGAGCATTCGCATTCCAAACACAAAAAAATAACGAAGAGAACAGAAAGCGCAGACGACACACAGACAAGCACGACCGAGCTACGTAGATGAACGAAAGCAAACCAAGAACCAGAAGAGACGAAATGGGGAAGAAAGAGAAGGAGTTTACATGCTATCGCCACAAAGCACCAGGCCAAGTAAGTCTTCGGATCCCGCAGCCTCGTCGGATGATCATGAACAAAAACGTACAAATCGTCGTAGTCGCCCGCGTAGTAGGCGCCCGGCTCGGGTGTACCCTCGGTCGCGCCATAGTCGGACGCATCGACGCGCACCTGCTTCTTGGTGCTCTTCTTCTTCTTCTGCGCCTCCTTTTCGGCGCGCTGCTTGTCGTTGGCGAGCGCGTTCAGCGACGACGAGAGCTTGCGCACGTCCTCGATCTTGAGCTTGTCGGCCAGCGTGCGCACCACGTTCTCGAGGAACGTCGGGTAGTACTGGAGCTTTTCAAAGTTGGAGAACCGTTCCACGACAAGCGTCGCGTACTTGTCAAAGTCGGTCTTGGTGCGCGGGTTAAAGTTGAGCAGCGTCTTTTCGGCGGGCTTGTTGTCGCCACCAACCGACAGGTTACCAAACAGCGTCTCGGCCACCTTGGCGTCCTCCTCCTCGACGGCGCGCTGCAGCCGGGCCTTGCGCTCGGCGGGCGTCTCAGCAGCCTCGGCACTCGCAGCGGCCTCGGCCGCAGCCTTCTTGGCGGCAGCCTCGGCGGCCTGCCTCGCCTCCTCGGCCTGGCGCTCGGCAATCGCTTGCTTGATGGTGCGCTTCTTTTGCACGGGCGGGGTCGTCGACCCGGGGCGTGCCGCGGCAGCGGGAGAGGAGGCAGCAGCGGGCTTGGCGGCCGGCTTCTCGTCGTCCGAGTCGGCGTCCCAGGCGTCAGCAACGTCGTCGTCGTCCTCCTCGTCGTCCCACTTGGACTTGGGCACGTCGACGGGCACGGGCACGGGCAGCGGCGCGGCGGCAGGCGCATCCTCGGCGTAGTCCTCTACGGAGCGCGGCGGAGGCGGGTGGAGAGAGCGCGGGTGCGGACGCAAGGAGCGGCGGTACAACAGCGGCAGCGGCAGGTGAACGTGAGGATCGGCAAGTGGTGCGAGATGCGTGGCGTGGGCGGGCACCTACCCCAGTCGCTCATGGTGTCGAAAGTGTGCGGGTGCGGGAACGGGTTGCGGGTGCTCGGGAGCGGTTGTAGCGTGCTGGGCAGCGTTGTGCTTTCGTCGTCGTCGTCGTCGTCGTCGTCGTCGTCGTAGTCGTAGTCGAGGTCGAGCAAGAGAACGGGCGATGGTTGAAGCGGGGGAGAGCGCCAGGGGGCTTCCATGCACGTGCCGGCACGCGACCGGGTGTCCGTCGCATGTGCGTCCACATCACTCGAACCACCACGCCAGATGCGCGCGTTTGCGTACCTCCGCCGCCACGACCAGGCCGCACCGACGACGGCGACGCGGTGGCAGCAGTCGCACCAAACAGCCGTGTCTACGAGCAACGTCCACCCCAACTGACGCGCTGGACCCTCGAGTTTTATGGCGCGCTCACGTCCGCACCCTCGCTCTCTCGGTCGCTCGTGAACGACGCCTCTTCGACCCCTGCTCGACGACAACCGCGCGCCGCCGCCGTACCAAAACGCTGACCACCATGGCGCACGCCGCAGCCGGCGACGAGGCCGCCGCGCGTCTCGAATCGGCGCTCGGTGACACGGTCGCCGCCTGCGTAGACGCGCTCATCGACGCGTTCGCGTCGGCGCCCGATACGACGCACTGGCCGGCCCCTCGGGCCATTGACCTGCCACCGCCCGTGCCGCAACCCGCCGTCCTGAATGGCCTCGACGAACCGACCCTGCTCGACCCGGACGCTGAGCAATGGTGCCTGATCCTGTGGAACGACGAGGTCCATTCTTACTCGGAAGTGGTCTCGGCGCTGCGCAGGCTCTACAATTACGAGCCCAAAGTGGGTGCTCGCTACGCGGCCGGCCGCGCTGCCGAACTCGTGACCGTCCAGATCGACGACATTGGCCGTGTCGTGCTGGCCTGCACGCGGTATGACCTCGCCTGCGCGCTCGCCAAGCCGCTCGCCACCATCAAGCTCGGCGTCTCGGTCCGTGCCGAGCGCGACGTGCGGCGCGAAGTCGCGGCCGCGCTCGGCATGCAGTGGGTCCGGTCGCTCGTCAACGCGGCCGTGCCCAGCACGGCCGATGCCGCCAATGACGACGCCGTGTCTGACGCACCCGCGATTGCGGCCGCTACGGCCATTGAGGCTGTCGCGCGCGTGCGCCGGATTGCCTGCGAGCAGCTCTACGAGCCGCACCAGTCAGCGCTGGTATCAAGCCGGTTCGTCGACGACAAGGAGCCGACGATCCGAACGCTGATGGAAAAGGTCGCTACGCTCGAAACGGCCCTCTTGGCCACAGCCACGTCCGTCCCACCCGTACCGGTCCCCGTCGACGCCAACGCGCGGCTCGTGCACCTGTTCTACCTCGACCACAAGGCCTGGAAACAGCTGCGCGCCCTTTTCGTCGAAATCTACGTGTGCGCGGCCTTGGTTGTCGATTCCGCCAACAAACGCCGGTTTGCGCACACGTTTGCGCACGCCTATGTGCGGCTCATGGCCAATTTCGTGCATTTCGAGCGCGAAAAGGACGCCAACGTCTTGCATTTCGCCGTGCAGCTGTTTACCACGCCCTCAGTCGCGCTCGATCTCGTCAAGGCCGGGTTCTACTTCAAGTGTCTGGCCGTGCTCGGCGCCCTGTTTGGGTTCGACTCGCTCGTTGCGGCCGACCGGCAAGTGGGCTACGCACACGAACAGCTGGATATTTCACAGCGCGTGTTCCGCAAGCACGATTACTACACGGTCCTGCACCACTTGCGGTACCTACTCCAGGCGGAACCCGTCCAGACGTATATTCGCGACGAGCCTGCCTACTTGGACGCGTTTATCGAACTCGCGACGCATTTCCACGGCCTGTGTCCCGAGACGCGGCAGACGGGTTCGTATGATCTGACGCGGTTCCGATCCACCCATTCTCGACTGACGCAGTTTTCTCGCTCTAGGCGCGCACGTGGAATTCGAGTCGACGGTCTGGGCCGAAACGCTCCAAGTCAACCTGCACCTGCTCGAGCCCGCGACCAACCTGCTCAAGGCCTACCGCGGCAGCGAAGACGCCATGACCCGCGCCGCGCGCGCGATCCTCGACGCCTACTCGACCTACGACACGCACGTCGTCGAACCTTATGGCTCCCTGCCCATGTTCTCGGTCCTGCGGCAGCCCGTGACCGTGCACAATATCCTGCATTTCATGCTCGCGCAGCTCGAACCGACGCCGAGCTGGTTGACCAAGCAATTTGACGCGACGCAGGCCATGAACCTGCTCGACCCGTCGCTCCGCGCACTCGTCTTTTGCGCGCAAGTCCAAGCGGGACTCTGGGTACGCAACGGCGACCCGGTGCGCACGCTCGCACACTACTATGCGCTGAACCCGGCGTTCCGCGATAAACTGTACGAGCGCGACCTGGTGCTCGTGCGGCTCGGGCTCGCGGCGATTCCCGTCACCCAGGCCGTGCCCTGGCTGCTCGATCGGTTTGGGTGGTTGCCGGGACACGTCGACCCGCAGTTGCGGCCGGACGGGCCGGACGCGGTCGAGGAAAAGCACCGGATCGAGTACCTCGAAGAGTCACTGCTCGCGCTGATCACGGTGGTCACGGATATGGGCGCGACGGAACCTGTCAACGACCAGACGCGGCGCGCGCTTGTACACCGGCTGGCTTTGCGCCCGATGCCGTACTCGGAACTGACGCGCAATTTGCCCGCGGCGATTCGCGATAATGTGGATTTGGAGCCGATTCTCCGCGGTGTCGCGTCGTTCGTCACGCAGTCGGGCGCGACCGTGGCCATTGAGAACGATGACGATGATGACGACGAAACCGGTGGGATTTCGGGCAAGTACCACTTGAAGCCCGACCTGCGGCGCGACGTGAACCCGTACTACAAGTACTATGCGCGCAACGACCGCGTCGCGGCTGAAGAAATGCTCAGCAAGGAGGCCGGCGCGCATAAGCCCGCAGTCAACGTGCCAGTCGAGTTGCGGGTGGCACTGTACCATCCGGCGCTTGCGCAGTTCTTGGCCGAAGCCGCACGCGTGGCTGCGGAGCACGAGTCGATGGCGGTCATGGACGCGGTCTGGTTCCTGGTCGCTGTGCTCGCCGACGACGCCGATGTGGATCCCGCCAAGACGGCGTTGCCCGACGGGGGTGAGGGGTCCCCGTGGACCCGGTTCCTCGCGCTCGTGCCGGACTTGGTCACGGCGCTCGCGACGCAGGCCAAGGAAGCCGCGTCGTCGGCGGCGCGCGCATTTGCCAAGGCGCAAATGAAGGAGCGTGTCCCGCACTTGTTGCCGGTGTCGTTGCAGGCGGCCGAGTCTGGGGATGCCGCGGCGGATGCCAAGAAGCGCGCGGCCGAGGCGCGGCGGAAGGCGATGATGGCGGCCATGGCCGCACAGCAGCAGCAGTTTATGGCGAAGTTCGGGGCCGAGTTTCCAGATGATGACCTGGACGAGGATATGCCCGACTTGGAGCAGGATTCGGGGTCTGGACCAATGCCGATGGCAGTGGACGTGGATTTGGACGCGATTGAGCCCGAGCATGACCCGCTCATGTGCCTCAATTGCTCGCAGCCCATCACGGATGCGAACGTCGGCGGGTATATCTCGCGCATCGAGTTTTCGGGCCTGTTACGCGCGCAGAAGCGCGAGGAAGTCGAAGTCGATCCGGGCGCGATCCCGATTCGCACAATTCACGTCGACGACCAGGTCGTCAAGGTCCCGGGCCTCTACGCGTCGACGTGTGGCCACGCACTGCATCAGGCGTGCCTCGACCAGTACATGTATGCGATCATCACGCGGCACCACACGCAGCGCGCGCGCAATCATCCCGAGGACACGGCACATTTCGAGTTCTTGTGCCCACTGTGCAAGAACTTGGCCAACACGCTCGTCTACGCGCCCGCGGGGAACTGTTTGGTCCCGCCTCACGCGATCCGTGTCGAGAATATGGTCGCGATCAAGGAGCGCGACCCAGAGGAAATCCTGCTCGCACTCGCGCAGCCGTCGCACGCGGACCCATTGGGTGCCGGACAGGGCGCGATCGCCCATATCCCTCACAAGAACAACGGGCTTGGACCTGCGACCGATGATATCAAGCCGATTGTACCGCATTACGGGTTCCCGGCGCCGCTGGTGCACCCGGTCATGGACGCGCAGTTCCCGACACTCGCGACACTCGCCTACACGCTTGCGTGCGTTGAAGTCATGGGCCGCCTCGAGGACGCGGCCGGTGCAGCGTGCGCTGCGCCTGCGGCCATCGCGCAGGGTACCTCGTGGATCAGTAAACTACCCCCACCGACAACCGCGTTCCTGCGCGCGTTTGCACACGCCGCGCAGTGGCAGGTGCTTGCTGCCCCGACCGACCCGGACCCGTTCGAGTTGCCCGTGACGGGCCACGCAGACCCATCGCAGACCGAGAACCTAGCCAACCTGACCGAGTTTGGCGCCAAGGGACTCGATCCGTTTGGTTTGCTCCTGCTCTGGACCGTGATCCCGGCCCGGTTCCCGACGGCGCTCGCCGACGCGTACTCGGAGGGGGACTTGTCAAGGACCGACGCGCCGCAGCCGACGGATACGTCGGACCACCGGTTTGTTGATTTGCGCACGTGGCGCCGCGCCGTGCGCGCGACCTTGGTCCTCGCTGTCGCGCAGCAGGGGTGCGAGATTGCCGCCGTGTTCCTGCGCAAGGCCGCGCTCCTCTACTCTGCGGCCGTGATCCCGCCACGCACGCGCCGCGGTGCAATTGCGCGGGACGTATTTCACGCGCGGCTCGCACAGCATTCTGATGTCGCCACGGCACACGTGCACGCGCTCCTCGTCGACCCAAACGACACCGAGACCGACCCGTCCCATGTCTGGTCGACGGTCCTGCGCGACGCGCAAGTCACCGCGTGTGCGCACCGCGCTGTGGTCGATTACGCGGGACCGTACCGGCTCGTGCCGCTCCCAAAACGACTCGAGGACTTGCTCAAGCACCGGCGTGGGTTCGTCTGCACGCAGTGCGGGACACCCCCACGGGATATCGCCATGTGCCTGCACTGCGGGACCAAAGTGTGCGAGCAAGGGTTTTGCTGTACGGTGCAAGGGATCGGCGAATGTACGCAGCACATGACGCGGTGCGCCGGGGAGAACGCCCTGTTTGTGGACATGACGCGCGTCTCGATCTTGGTACTGTTCCGCCAGAATGGCACGTTCTTACCTGCGCCCTACTTGGACCCGCACGGGGAGCCCGACCTGGGGTTCCGCCGAGGTAGGCCGATGAAGATCAGTGCCGCGAAAGTGGGGGAGTTGAACCGGCTGTGGATCACGCATGGGACGGCGTCGTTGGTCGCCCGCAAGATCGAGGCGAGTATGGATACGGGCGGGTGGGAGACGCTGTGAGCGTGGTGGACGGTGGAGAAGGGGGGTGGCGGCGAGAGAGTGTCGCGCCGAGGGTTTTGTTTGGTGATGGATTGATATTGTTCAAGTGTGGCCATGATCAAGAACAGAGCGTGTTTGATTTGAAGGTTCCATGATGCGTGTTGCGAATCACGGTTCGTCGACTCCCAATCGCAACCTCGCTATTTCCTGTTCCCGCCATCGCCGAGCAATGCGATCACGTTCGATTGTGCTCACCCAGCACCCGAACGTGACCATCATCCATAAGTAAACGAGAAAACTCTTTGCGATTGGTGATTGGCGATTGGCAAATGTGTTCAAATGTATGACAAAAAAAGTGCGAACGGTGCGAAGAAAACAAGAACAAAACAAAATCAATCAAAACGGAAACAAAATCAATTTCAGCTCGTCGTTTGCTTGCGCACTGCCTTGGCCTTCTTACCCTTGGCCGGCGCGCGCTTCCCGCCGCGCTTCTGCGTCGGGGCATGCAATAACTTGGCCGACCCGCTGGACGACGACGTGGCCGAGATCGCTGAAACGGACGGGCGCTTCGAGAGCGTTGCCGGCGCGGGCGCGGGCGCGGGCGTGTCGGACGCGAGCGAGTCCATCGACGGCCGCGCGCTCAGGCGCAGCGAGTCATGGTCGTGGTCGTCCTCGTCTTCCTCGATTTCAGAGTGGATAAGACTCGGTGCGGCCGACGGCATCAGCTCGTCATCATCGGTCAGGTCGTCGTCCGTGGTCACGCGACTTGTCGTCGTGCTGGACCGCAGGCTGGACATGTGCTTGAGCGACCGAATGCTTGTTGAGTCGGACCAGGTCGAGGGCGCCATGAGCTCCGTGATCGAAGAGCGGCGACCGGGCAGGCTCGGCACGTCCATCTTGGGCAGTTGCGCGCGCATCCACTTGCCGGCGTTCAGAACGCTCCAGGCGGTGGAGTCGGCGGCGTTCGTGCCGTCGGTCGCATCGAGTTCGACCGTAGTCGCCTGCTCGGTTTTGGCAGCCGGCGCGTCTTCGGTAGCGGGTGTCAGCTCGTCAGCGGCGGCAGTGATCGCGGATTCGTCGTTGGCAAGGACCACGGGCTCCATTTCGGCAGCGACCGTCAGCTCCTCTTCCACGATCTCTTCCTCCTTAACGACCGCTTCCTTCTCCACGGTCGACGTCTTCCCCACGATTGCTTCCTCGTCCACAATCATATCCTCCTCAGCCACTGGTTTCTCCTCAACAGCCGGCTCTTCATCCGCCGTCGGCTCCTCCACAGCGACCGTCAGGTAGCCCTCTGCAACAACCGCCGGTTCGTCATCAGCAACGATGGCCAGCTCCTCCTCGGCAGCGACCGTGGGCTCTTCCTCCTCGACATCGGGAACCGGCGTGAGACGGTCGGCCGTCGCGTCCTCGACGGCGACGCGATCGGCCGTTTTCGACAGGTCCGTGCCCACGACATCCACGTTCGCGGGCTTGACTTGAGCCAGCTTCGATAAGAACGACCAGAGGCCGACGTTCGAGGCCGTCACCACGGCATCGGGGCTAGATGCCGATGCAATACTTGCAGCCACGCCATCTTGGTCAGACAGCACGCTCGCGGCCGCGGGAGATGTGGGACCCGAAACAGGCGCGTCGCGATGGGAGCCAATCGATGAGAAGCTCGTCACTCGGGAGCGCATCCACCGACCGACACTCGACGATGATTGATCAGCGGAATGAACCGCGTTCGTGTCCAACGCAACTGTCGTGGTCATGGCCTGGTGGGTGTCGACGCGCTCCGATCCGAGACTTCCGGTCAAACTGGAACTGGACGCTCGCCGGCTCCGAGTGCTAGCCACGGACGTGATCGGCCACGTGCTTGGTGGGTGCTGCGTGCTCGCCGCAATCGCCTGCGGCTCGTGGCCGTCGTGCTTGCGGTGCTTCTTTTTCGGCGCACGCTTCCCGCCGCGCTTCTGGGTCGGCACGGCGTGCAACTTGATAGACCCGCCCGATGAGGACGTGATCGAAATCGCCGACAAGGACGGGCGCTTGGAGAGTGTCGCCGGCGCGGCAGCCTCCGTCGACGTGGCGTCAAACGCGAGCGAGTCCATGGATGGCCGCGCGCTCAGGTGCGTGGTCTCGTGGTCGTCTTCCTCCTCCTCCTCTTCCTCGCCGTCACTGTCTGAGTGGATCAGCTCCGACGCGAGACTCGGCGCGGTAGAAGGCGCCAGCTCATCGTTTTCGGTCATATCGTCGTCATCAGTGACTACGAGACTCGTGGCATTGCTCCCATGCGCGCTGCCAGCAGCGTCCTTGGTCGACCCTGTGAAGAACATGGACTCGAGCGACGCCGTGGTGGGCGGAGCGAGGTCCGGGACCGACGTACGGCGCACGGGCACAATGGCGGGGAGACTAGGCACCTCGAGCTTGGGGATCTGCGAGCGCATCCACCGGGCCGTGTTCATCACGCTCCAGCTCGTCGGGTCAGCGACATTGGCGTCGGACACGGTGACAGCTGGGCTGGCCGCGGGCGCGTCGTGTTCGACGTGCTCAGACGCGGAAATCGCGGCTGACCCGGAACTTGACGACGCACGCCGGCTCACCGATTGCGTGGTGGACGTGGTCGTAACAGTTTGCACCGTCGAAGAGTGCTTGGTCGACTGCATTGTGGTCGTCGTGTGCACTTGCGTTTCGTGGCCTTCGTGCTTGCGGCGCTTCTTTTTCGGCGCGCGCTTCCCGCCGCGCTTCTGAATCGGTCCGGCATGCAACTTGGACGATTCCGACGATTCCGATGTGACCGAAATTGCCGACAAGGACGGGCGCTTTGACAGCGCCGCGTTATCGCCTGCTGACGCTGGCTCGGCGTCGGACGCGAGCGAATCCATGGACGGCCGCGTACTCGGAACCGCAGAGCCGTCGTCGCCTTCTTCTTCCTCTTCAGCGCCCGAGTGGCTCAAATCTGACGCGAGACTGGGCTCAGTCGACGGCACCAACTCCTCATCGTCCGTGTCGTCGTCGTTGGCCGCAAAAATCGCGTCCTTGCTGGGCCGCGGATGAGCAGCGCTGGCGGGCGCAAACTCCACGGTTTCGGTGCGCTCCGTGACGGCCGTGACGCGACTCACAACCACGGGCTGCAAACTGGGCACGTCGATCGCGGGCACCTTTCCGTGCATCCACCGGCCGACGCCCCAACCCTCGCCGCGGCGAGCGGGATCGGCGGCGATTTGGTCGGCCGGATCCAGCATAGTCGCGACATCCTCGGCGACCACTTGTGCGTCGGGCCGCGTCAAAACCGTCTCCGAAGTCGCCGCTATATCGACCGAATCCTTGCTTGCAAAATGCGTGCTGCTCACGGCAGATACGGCCGTGGGTGACGTGGGTTCCCCAGCGGCTGGCGCGCCGTGGTCGGGCGCGACGGGTCGCGAGCTGAGAGCGTTGAACGTGGGAACCGTTGCGCGCATCCACCGACCGGCGCTCATCGTCGCCCAGTCAGGAGCGCTGACACGAGCCGGGGCCGTTGGACCATCGACCTTGGCGGGGACCGTGGCCACGGAGCTCGAGAAAGTCGCAGCTGTTTCCGTTTGCTCGGCGAACAGGTCTTCCTCGGGGTTCGACACGATCGCGATGGCTGCGTGCGTCGGGACAGGCGTTGCGCAGATGGACTTGGCTGCGTCCGACTCGCTCGAAATCTCCGTGTATTCGGCGGCCGCCGTCTCCGACTCCGTCTCGCTGACCTGCTTGTCGTAGTGCGAGTCGAGCTTGGTCTTTTCTGAGTGATCCGACCAGAGATCGGAGTCGACAGCAGAATCCACCGCGACGAGCGGCGCGGGCCGGGGCACCGGTTTGATGTCATCTGTTGCAGGAGCGGGCTCACTGATGTTGGCATCGTACGGCGCCTGATCTTGGACGCGTGCATCGTGATCGGCCAAAACGATCGGCGACGCGGATACCAAAGAGCCGTCGTCGGCGCCGCCCACCTCGACCTCGATTGGCTCAAGCCGGGGCGTGCGTTCGTCCTCGTCAACCGCACTTGTGTCTGGAACGTCGACCACGGGCAAGCCCTCATCTTGTGCAAGATCGTGAGCCTGCGACGGAACTGCGGTTGCGTGTACATCTCGCACGTCCTCGGCGGTCAGCGCCAAAGCACCCGATTCAAGGGCAACAGCAGTCGCGGCAGAGTTTTCGGGCTGCGGCAGCTGGAGGTCAGGCGACGGCGCGCGGAAACCGACCACCGAAATGAGCGTCGTCGACGCAGCTGATGCAGACGAGTCCACGGTCGACGAAGAAGCGCTCGAGGTCGAGGTGGAGGTGGAGGTGCTCGAGGTCGACGACGAGTGGCTGATGAGCGTGGTGGAGTGGCTCACGGTCGTGATGGAGTGACTGACGATCGTGGTCGAGTGGCGTGTCGTCGACGACGAGTGGCTCGTCGACGTGGAGCTGGTGGTCCGAACAGAACCACCCGTACTGTTGAGCGTGGAGCTCGTGACGTCGGCGGTCGATTGAGCGTCGGCAATGGGCGCAGCTGTGGGCGTCGACGGATCAAGCAGCGTCTCTACGGCTTGCACGGTATCGACCTGCGCGAAATCGGTCTGCCGCTCGAAATCGGCCTGGACACTGTCGACCGGTGACAAGATCTCGACTTGTGTCAGCACAGAATCTCCTGGCTCGACCATGACAGGTTCCACGGGTTGCCGAATGGCGGGCGGCGACGCCGCCGCGAACACGGTCGAGTCCGGCTCCAGCGGAGCGGCCGCGGGAATAAGGACAGCAGCCACGGCCGCGAATGCGGCCGGCGCAAAATGCACACCATCGTCGAGCAGCAAATCGTCCACCAGGGATATAACGTCGTCCTCGAGCAAATCCGTTGGAGGAGCAATGACCGTGACCAAACCCGAATCGGCCGGCGCACTGGTACTTGCAGCCGAATCTTGCACGAGCTGGACGGAGGTTGAGCTGCTGGCGGCAATCGCAGCGAGATCGGTGCGCACGTCGGTTTGCGGCTGGTGGGCAATTTCCGCGTCGGGAATCAAGGTCTCCGACGTGATCCCATGCGTTGAATGAACCAGTGCGGAATCCACGAGAACCGCTGCCGGTTCAACCAAATCAGCGCGTGCAATGAATTCCGCAGTCGCCGCTTGCGCCGAATGGGTTGGTGCCTCGCTCGGGAGGACCGGCGAGATGACCTGCTGGGCGTCTGTGATCGCACCGACAATCGTCGAGAGAGCCGAGGCCACAATAGTCGTCGCTTGCTCGACAAGACTCAAGTTCGCATCAGCATTCGCTGCCGCCACACTGTGCGTCTGGGCGCCGGCCGAGAGAGCGAGTGAGTCCACGGGCAGCTCAGTTTTTGGCGGAATGAGGACGACCTCGATGGACAATTCTGGCTCCGCGTCGGTTTCCAGCACCAGATCCGACAGCATCTCCGTGGACACATCTGCGTCGGGTTCTGCTGCGTCCACGACAGGCGGCACGACCGTAAGACCGGGTGACGCGGCCGCGCTGAGAACAGGTGACAGGGCCGAGGCAATGTGCGAAATTGAGGCGAGGGCCGGCGACGTGGCCGTGATAATGGGCGATGCGGGATCGAATCCCACAGCATCAGCATCGTCAAGGCTGTGCGTCGCAGAGGGCGGGCGCACAGTATCAACGACTGAGGCCGTTGCGAGTGCAGGTTGCTCGCTGGCCTGCGCGACCGACGCTGTGTCAACAAGACTCGCCCCAAATTCGGCCTGGAATGACGCTGCAAACGTGTCGTTGGCTTCATCCACTGGCGTGGCGAGGTTGACTGAGGTTGCGGGCACCGGCTCATCGTTCCTGGTGACAGGGACCAGTTCGTCGTCGGTGTCAGCCGTGGAAACATGGTCACGCAAGTCCACGCCAACTGCGGCGCTGGCGCTCGTGTCCAAAGCGGCCGCGTGCTCGTCTTCGACCAGAGACTCGAGCGCCGGTTCGAAAACTGGGGTCGACCCGTCAGAACCAAACGACTGCACACTGGCCGCGTCCGACTCCATGGCGACGACCGCCGCCGGCGGGATGGGCGTGACGCGGTCGGTTTCAGCCGACTGCACGCTGGCTGCGTCGGTATTGGCTGCGACCAGCGCCGGCTCCGGAACATACGCGTCAAACTCGGCCAGTCGTGGCGGCGGCGACGGCGCCGAATTTTCGGCGCCGTCGCCGGTACTCAAATCACCCTTGATTGGCTGCACATCAACAGTGGCGGCGCTCACGCCGGCAAAGTCGACTTCGGGTGCGAGTGCAACGTGGACGGAAGCCGTATCCGACGCCAGGAACTCGGTTGTGTCGGTAAACAGCAGCTTATTGATGCTTTCGGCCACTGCGGGTTTGTCGACCTGCACGACCGACGCGCCATTGCCATGTTTCGGCTCGAGATCGGCCTCGATCGGCGTCACAAACGCGTCATCGCCGGCCGTGTCCATGGGCGTAGTAAGGTCGGCGTCCTCGTCGACGTGAGCGTCTTGATACGATGCTTCGACAAACAGCGTCTCCTGCTGCGTCAACTCGTTGTGCGGCACCTCTGGCTTGACAACATCGCTGTGGAACACGCTCGACTCGACGTTTTCGTGGATCACGGTCGATTCGTGCAACCCAACGCTCTGGTCATGGACCGCGATCGTCTCATGCAGCTCGACCAGCTCATCGACCTGGCTAAACGACGCATCCGATTCGGCAATCCCGCTTGGCGGCACGACTGGCTCAACAATGTCGCTTGGCATGACTTCTTCAGCGAGCTCGATGTGCAACATGTCAGTAGCATCGACCAACAGCACGTCAGGAATCTCGCTGAGCAGCACATCGTGCTTCTCACCGTAAGAAGCGTCAGCGGCCTCTTCAGATCCCACGACATGCTCCTCGACAAACGGCGCGTTTGCGGCCTCGCTGGATGCCGCGTCGAACTCGGCCTCCTCGTCTTGCGTTACGTTGGCGGTTTCCTCGAATGTCGTCTGAGTCTCCACGACCTCGATGTGCGTTTCGAGAACGGCCTCGACGCGCGAATCATCAATAGCCTCGGCATTTTCCTCGTCCACCGCGACCAGGTCGCCGTCTTGGCCATTCTCCAAATCATCCTCGTCCACTGGCGCCTCGTCGTCAAAATCCGGGTCGACTAAAGTGCCAGATGCAATTTTCTCGGTCAGCGGCGTGTCAGCGCGGTCATGCTCAACGTCGTCATCTTGGAGCGGGTACGGGTCGGCAATTTCGGTGCGCGACGCGTCCACGGCCTCGTCCGACTCGCCTTGCGAGACGTCCACTGCCTCCTCGGCCTGCGACGCATCCGCGACCTCATCAAAAACGGTCGCGAGCACCGCGCTCTCATCCTGCAACGCCTCGGCGGCCTCGGTGTCACAGGCAAGCGGTGCATCCATGACGTGCAATTCATTAGCGGCCTCCGTGAGCAGCTCCTCGTGCGCCGAGCCCTCGCCTTGCAGCGCATCCGAGTTGGCATCTCCCTCGCCGAGCGACGTGTCCTTGAGTGAAAAGTTGGCGGCGGTCTGGCCGGGCTCGTCTTTGGGCGCGTTCACTGCCTCAATCTTGACCTCTTCGGAATCGCCGTGCGACGTGTTGCTGGGCGCGTGGTACAGCGTTTCTGGCTCAGCGCCCTCGCTCAATGACGCGTCCGAGGCGCCATGAACTGAGCCCTCGTTGTGCGACGTGACAGCGGTCTCGTCCGAGATCATTTCGAGCGCAGAGACTTCCGCGGCCTCGTGGGGCTCGCCCTGGAGCACGTCCGCGTGCTCGTCGAGCAACGGCTCGGGCTCAACGTTTTCGACTTGCGACGCGTCCGCAGTCTCATCCAGTTGTGATTCCAGCTCTGCGGCCTCACCAGGCAAACCATCAAGTTGCACCACGTTGTGCTCCGCGACGTCATTGAGCGACGCGTCCAAGTCAGCGTCTTGGCCGTGCGGCTCGTCAACGAGTTCTTCAGCCGATGTCTCTGCGCTGTGACTGTGGGGCGGCGCGTGGAGCCTGACAACCGAAACTGGCGTCGCGGTTGCTGCCAATGTGGAAGCGCTCGTGGTTGATGACGAATAGTGGCCCACGTTCGACGACGTGTGGCTTGTTCTCCCAGTTGACTGGTTCACGAATGTGGTCGAGTGACTGACGATCGTCGTGGAATGGTGAACTGCCACCGCCGATGAGTGGCTGGTTCCCAACCACGCCATACTCGTCTCAGACTGTGCCTCGCCCATGACCGCCAACTCGAGCGTCGGTTCTGGGACGGGGGTCGAGCCGTCGGAGCCGAAAGACTGCACGCTGGCTGCGTCAGCCTCCATAGCCACGGCCGCCGGCAGCGCAACGGGCGTGACGCTGTCGGTCTCAGCCGACTGCACACTGGCCGCGTCGGCATCGGCCGCGAACAGTGCCGGTTCCGGAACATTTGCATCAAACTCGGCCGGCTGCAGTGGCAGTGCGGGTGCCGGAAAATCGGCGTCGCCGCTGGTACTCAAATCACCCTTGATTGGCCGCACATCGACAATCGCTGCGCTTGCCTCGGCAAAATCGACCTCAGGTACGAGCGCAACATGGACGGGTGCAAGATCCAGCGTTGGGAACTTGGCCGTGTCGGCACACAGCAGCTCGTTGGTGCATTCGGTCAATCCGGGCTTGTCAGCCTGCATGACCGCCACTTCGTCGGCGCGACTCGGCTCGATTTCAGTCTCCATGGGCGTTGTAAACGCGTCGACGGCCGCATCAATGGACGTGGCGAGTTTGGCGTCCTCTTCATGGTGCACGCCTTGGTCGGACACTTCGACAATAAGCGCGTCCTGCATCGTGAACTCGATGTGCAGCGCCTCTTGCTTGCCGATGTCGCTATGGAACACAATCGACTCGACATTCTCGTGGATATCGGCCGTCTCGTGCGACTCGACCAGCTCGTCAGCCTGGCTGAACGCCATATCCGAGTCGGAAATCTCGCTTGACGGCGCGACCAGATTGGCGGTCTCAATGCGCAACGTATCGGCGGCCTCAACAGCCTCCTCCTCGACCACCGCGTCTTCATCTTCGGCAAACGCCCCGTCCGCAGCCTCGCCAGATGCCACGTCGAGTTCCGGATCTTGGGCTTGTGTCAGGTCGGCCGATTCCTCGAGCGATGTCAGGGTCTCCTGGACCTCGACGTGCAGCTTTTGAACGGCCTCGACGTGCGAATCGTGAACAGCTTCGACATGCGCCTCATGAAGAAACTCGATGCCTTCCTCGTGCACCGCGTCCAGGTTGGCTTCTTGGCCAAGCGGCGCATCAACAGCCTCGTCCAACACCGCCTCGTCGTCATGGTCCTGGTCAAGCGACGTGTCGTGCTCGACGTCCTCGCCGAGCAGCGTGTCGACGTGGTCGTGCGCCGCTTCTTCAACTTGAACCCGGTCCGGTTCGGCAACTTCAGTGTGCGACGCGTCCACGTCCGACTCGCCCTGCGACACGTCCACGGACTCCTCAGCATGCAACGCATGCGCGACCTCGTCAAACGCGGTCTCAAGCACGGCGCTCTCGTCCTGCAGCGTCTCGGCGGCCTCAGCGTCACCAGCAACTGGCGCGTCCATGGCCAGCAGCACATCAGCAGCCTCCGTGAACAGCTCCTCGTGCAGCACGCCCTCGCCACGCGACGCATCCGAATCGCCGCCTTCGTCGCTGAGCGACGTGTCGCCGGCCTCGCCTTCTTGCACCGCGTCAGCGACCTCGTGGAACAACGTCTCGGACTCGGGCTCGGCGCCATCGCCAAGCGGCGCGGCCACGGCATGGTGCGCCCAGGTCTCCGTCTTCGTGACCTCGTTAATCGACACGTAGGCGGCCTGGTGGGGCTCTTCTTCGGGCAAATCCACGGTCTCGGCAGACCCGTCATATTCCACGTTGGCAGGCTCGTGGAACAGTGTGTCGGGCTCAATCTCCTTGCTGAACGATGTGTCGGAAGCGACATGGATCAATGCCTCGTCCAAGGTCGTTTCAATCACAGCTTCCTCGGCGAGCGAAGCGTTGGCGGCTTCATTGGTCTCGCTCAGGATCACGTCCATGACTTCGTCCGCCAACGGCGCGAGATCGGCATCCTCGTCGAGCGGCGCATCAGTGGACTCGCTCTGCATCGCGTCAGGCCCAGCATCCTCCACGAGCGACATAACAACGGCGGCATCCAGCTGCACCTCAGCCTGAATATCGTCGTAGAGAGCGTCGGCAACTTGATCGGATCGAGACTCGTGCCAAGCGCCGTGGCCATGAGTCACGTTCAGGTCAGTGTCATCAAGACGCGGCGCACTCGTGGCAGGGAGCGTCAGGATGCCTTGGTCAATGACGACGGTCGTCGCGAAAGAACTAGCTGGTTGTAGCAGCTGGTGGTCGGATGACGGAGTACGGAACTCGACAGCCGAAATGGGCGTCGTGAATATGGTCGAGGTGGACGCACTGGTGATGGCACTTGCAGTCAATGCATCGGCGCGTGTGGTAGACGTGATGGTGGTCGACGACGAGTGGCTGCCAGCTGTGGCCGAATGGCTCACGGCCGTAGTCGAGTGGTGAATGACCGTCGAGGAATGGTGCGTCGAGGAATGGTGGGCCGAGGAATGACGCGTCGAGGATGAATGGCACGATGACGACGTGGTGCTTGCAGCCTGCGCTGACTCGCTTGCGCTGTTGAGCGTTGATTGTACAGCGTGATCGGCCAGGCCCACAGTGGCCAGTAGCGGCAATGGCCGTTCAACGGCCGAAAGCGGCGCAACGAGCGCGTCAGAGAGCTCGGCCGTGGGCAAATTGTGTGGCGCGGAGGACTCGTCGTGGAGCATATAAGCACTCGACGCGGCCAGCGTCATCGTATCGAGCCTGCTGGCAACAGACGTGGCGGTGGACGTGATCGTGTTGATCAGCAACTCTTCAGACTGCTCATCGACCGCCTCGACCTCGCTCTGCACGGAAGCGGTCTGCGTTGGAGCCTGAATGAAGTCAATTTGCGTCGGCGACGCGGAATTGACTTGCACCAGTGACTCGTCCTGCGCGATCTGAGTCTGCTCCAGCGCCTCCGTGATCTCAACTTGAGTCTCCGACTGCACCGCCTCAGCTTGCGGCATGGCTGCTTCAGACGCTGGAGTCTCCACAAAGAACAAGACCTCGGTGGATTCCGTGGACTCGGCCGCAGCGGATTCGGTCGGTTGCCAACCGGCGGGGGGCGACATTGCCACGGATGCGGTCGAGTCAGGCGCATACTGGGTGATGGGCGCAAATGGAACGTCTGCGAGCACGGGAACAATGGCAGGGGTCGTGGATGCAGTCGGCACAGCGACATCGACGGCGGCCGCCGATGTGGCTGGCGCACATTGCAAATCATTGTCGTGCAGCATTTTCTGCGACTTGGTCACAGCATCACTGCAGCCCGGGTCCAGCACGGCATCGTCGGTCGTGATTGAGACCGAATCAGAGCGCTCGGAGCTGGCGATCGTAGTGTGCGACGTGGAAACGCTGGTCGAGCCGCTGTAAGTAATCGTTGACGTGACAATATCGGTTCGACCAGCGGTATCAATGACAGTGGAGCCGTGCGCAGTTTGGCTCGGCACCTGGACGAGTGCAACGTCGGTGTGCGTCGCGGCACCAACTGCGCCGGTAGTTGCGGGCGCTCCATCCGTTTGGTGGAAGGACATTGCGCCATCGGCGTAAGTCTCCACCAAGACGTGATCAACGAGCCCGGCAGCGGATCCAGCGGCATCAAACCGAGCAGCTGCACCATGCTCATGACGGGCACTTGTTGCGCTGCTGGAGAGTGTCACCGACGACGACGACGACGACGAGACAACGTTGGCGCTTTCGGTCGTGCCAATGGTCTCGCCGTGCGCGGCCGCACTATGTTCATGATGAACAATTGTTGTGCTGCTGGCAAGGATCCCCGAATCGGCAAAGTCAGTGCGCTCGGCAGCACCAACGGCATTGAAACTCTCTGTCTTGGCGTGCGAGTGGTGGAAGGTGGTTGCGCTGCTGGTGAAACTCGATGACGAGACGTGGCCCGTGTGCGTGACCGTGCTGGTTTCAGCACTGTGCGTCGTGCCACCAACCGTCGACACGACCTGATCGGTGCGCGACGTGGCACTAGTTGCTGTACCGTGCGTGGATTGGACTGGTTCTTGAGCAACAAGGGCCGCCGACATGGCCTGATCAGCCTGCGCAATTGCATCGGCTGTCGCGTCGAGCACCGCAATCAAATCAGTGCGCGCGACAACACTGGTGGTGGCCGCTCCTTGAGTCGTCTCCGAGGAAATAACAGTCGAAGAGACCGAGTCGGCGCTTGTGGCGTTATCAATGGTCGCAGCATGTTCCGTCGTCGAGTGAAGCGAACCCGACTCAGAAACGTCCACTTGCGAAACCACGCTGGTTTCCACGATCGACCCGATGACCGATTCATCTGCAGCCTCCGTCTCGGTTGCGTGGGTGCTGAAGTCGAAAACCGTGGTCGTACTTTGCACTGGCAGCTGAACGAGCAGTTCGGGAGCTGGGACCGCAACTTGCGTTGGCTCGACGGCGGCCGTATCAGTGTGGACGATGACGGTATCGGCCAAATCCGAACGCGCATCAGCTCCCAGCTCGACGTGAACGCTTTCATCGTGTGCTACTTCCATGGCCGGCGACGTGGCCGCAACGATCGGCGATACAGTAATGACGGGCGAGGTCGGAAGAACGGGCGACGCGGCCGTCACGACAGACGACGCCGAATCCTGGTCCTCGGTATCGCCGTGACCTTGCGTGGTGCATGCCAGGCGAGCCACTTCAAAGATCGAGACCATTGCAACTGGCGGCAGTTCAACTTGCTCAGCTTCCTCGGCGTTAATGCTGTGCGCAGCGTTGGGTGCGCTTGGCGCGCTTGGCTCGGGAAATACTGCAGGAGCCGCCGAGCCGACCAGCTCCGACGCGACACCAGTGTGATGAATGACGTCGGCACTGCCCACGGCCACCGCCTCATGCGTGAAGCTGTTGGTCGTGCTGGATTCGAAGGTGGCCGAGTCGAGCTCGGTCGCGACGCCTGCGTTTTCAATGCCGTCGGTGCCGCTCACTACCACCGCCTGGTGGGCAATGATGGACGCGCAGGTTCCGGAAACGATCGAGTCGACCTCCGTTGGGGCGCTCCCGTGTTCAACAGCATGGGCACCGCTCACGGCCGTCTCCTCGTGCGCGAGGTCGGTGGCGTTGGCGGTGGTGGTGGTCTCGAGTGTAATCAAATTGATCTCCGACGTGATCGAGCCAACGGCGGGCGTCATGATCACGGCCGCAGCGGCAGGCGCGGTCGGCGTTGAATGCTCGCCGTCGTGAGACACCTGGGCCAAATTGGACGCGACGCCGACAGCTGTCGGCGCCAAATCCGTGCGCGCGTCGACAATGCTGATGGAACCGTGCGCATGATGGCCACTCGTCGCGCTGCTGGTGCTGGTGCTCGAGTGACTGCTGGTGCTCGAGTAGCTGCTGGTGTGCGTGTGCGTGTGGACGTGTGTGTGGATGTGCGTATGCGTGTGCGAGCTGGTGTGGCGGCTGTTGACAATGCTCGTGTTGATGTTCGAGTTGCTGCTATTGAAAACGTTGGTGCTGCTGCTATTGTGAACCACCGACGAGCTCGACGAGACGAAGTCGGTGCGCGCCGCCGCGGCGCTCGCGCTGGTGCTGTGCGCGACCTGGTCCAGCGCCGAAACAGCGACGGCGGCTGGCACGATCAAATCGGTGCGCAATTCCGCCGACTCGACCTGTTCGGTGTGCATGGCGCCGCCGATGGCGGCTGGCACGACCAGATCGGTGCGCGAAGCCGCCAACTCGACCTGCTCGCTGTGGACGACGCCGCTGACGGCTGCCGGCCCGACCAAATCGGTACGCACGACCGCCGACTCGACCTGTTCGGTTTCCACGATGCTGCCGATGGTCGCATTGTGCACCGTTTCGACTTGCTCGATGCGGTCGACGGTGCCAGCAGTCATGCTCTGCACAGACTCGACTTGCTCGATGCGCTCAACAGCGCCAGTGATCGTGCTGTGAGCAATTTCGACTGGCATCGCGACAGCGAGGTCGACGGGTGCAGCCAAATCCATGCGCGCGCCAGATCCAGCAGTCGCATCCTCGGCCAAATGGGTCGGCGTTGCGGTGGACAAAGTTCCCGACTCGGACTGGTTGGCGATGAGGGCGTCCTCGACGCGCGTTGTTGTCGAGTGGGCATGGCCCGACACGGTCGAGCTCGAGTGCGAACCCGACTCGACAGGAACGACAGCGGTCACACTGTCCGTCGTCGAAGCGGTCTGGGCGTTATGCTGAGCAACCACCGTCGAAACGTGTGCCGACGATTGCGTGTGCGACTCGACGGCGGGGATCAGGAATTGCGCGGTATCCACAGGGTGGACAAGAACGGCATCGGCCATATCTTGGCGCGAGCCTGTGATCGGCGTCGTCGCCGGCAATTGCTCGACATGAACGCTCGCCGCTGAGTGCTCAGCGACCGAGGACGACGTGCTCGTCGTGATGGTCGACGTGGCCTCGGAAATGGTCGAAATCGCAGTGGAAGTGGTCAAATTCGCAGTGGAAATGGACGCACTGGTCGTGGAAACCATCGACGCAGCAGACGACGCGACCGAATCGACCGCGGAAACAGTCGACAACGCCTCGGGAATCGGCGACCCATGGTCCAGCGCCTCGGTGGACGGGCGCTCCGGCACGACGTGAAATGACGCCTCCGTCGAAAGCCCCACGTCTTGATCGGCTTCCTCGGCATGGAAGCTTCCACTCGACACTTCGACTTGGTCGATGACTGTGAGGGTCGGCGCCGACTGGTTGACACCGACGCTGGCATGCACGCCACTGGTAGCGGTGGCGTCGAGCGCGTCGTTGGTCCCCAAAACCGGCAAGTCGGCGTCGTGGTCTTCGTCGCGCGTGCAGGGCTCGGTCGGCGACTGCATCTCGGCGTCGTCGGCGGCGTCAGCCTTGGTGGTGCTGCTTTCGGTCGATGCTGAGGTGGCGTCGTGGACTTCAACCGTGTCCACCGAAACTGGTTCGAGCAGAACGTGGTCGTTCTGTGAATGGAACAAAACACGCGCAACAAATGCAAGAGTAGGTGGGTCAGCGAAAACTGAAAAAACTCCAGAAAGCGTTGTCACTAACAACGCCAGCATCAATTCAATCTACGAGCTCCGATCGCACCAGAGCCTCTTCGCTCAACTGCACTTCGGTCGTTTCTGTCTCGGACAACGACCCTTGGGCGGCGTCGACCGCAGCTGTGGCGCTCGCATCGACTTCGGTCGCGGGCATCGACTCGTCGATTTCAGGAACAGGAGCCGATTCTTCGGCGTCGACAGCCTCACTCGTTTTGGAAGCGGCCTCGTCCTGGGCCAACGGTTCGCGCGTCGGCTCCGGGACAGGAGTCGAGCCGTCAGATCCAAACGACTGCACGCTGGCCGCGTCCGACTCGATTGCCACGACTGCCGTCGTGGGAACCGGCGTGACGCGGTCGGTCTCTGCCGATTGGACGCTGGCAGCGTCGGCATCGGCCGCGACCAGTGCCGGGACCGGAACATACACGTCAAACTCTGCCAGTCGCGGTGGCGACGCGGGCGCCGAAAATTCGACATCGTCACCGCTCAAATCACCCTTGATCGGCTGCACATTGATGATCGCCGCGCCCGTGTCGAGCCCGGGCACAAGCGCAACTTGGACGGGTTCAACCTCCGTCGCCGCGAAATCGGTCGCGTCGGCAAATAGCACGTCTGTACTCCCGGTTAATGCGGGCTTGCCGGCGTGCACGACCGACACGTCGTCGCCGCGATTCGGCTCGAGTTCGGCCTCGATTGGCGTTGCAAACGCGTCGTTGACCGCATCCGCTGACCCATCGAGGTCCGCGTCTTGGTGAGCGTCTTGATGAGACGCCTCGTCAATCAGCGCCTCTTCCTGCGTGAACTCGTTGTGCATCACCTCTTGCTTGCCGACGTCGCTGTGGAACACGGTCGTTTCGTGCGCCTCGACCAGCTCGTCGGCTTGGTCGAAAGCCGCGTCCGAGTCGGCAATCTCGCTTGATGGCGCAGCTAGTTCGGCGGTCTCGATATACAACGTATCGGCAGCCTCCTCCAGCAGCGTATCAGCGGCCTCATCAGCGGCGTCTTCGACCACCGCGTCTTGTTCTTCGGCAAACGACGCCTTCACAGCCTCGCCAGACGGCACATCGAGCTCGGCATCTTCGTGCTGCGTCACGTCGGCCGATTCCTCGAAGGTCGCCCGAGTCTCCACCATCTCGGAATGCGTCTCGTCGGCGGTCTCGACGTGCGAATCGTAAATGACCTCCGTGTTGCCCTCGTGCACCGCGTCCAGGTCGGAGTCTTGGCCAAGCGGTGCGTCAACGGCCGCGTCCAGCACCGCCTCGTCGCCGTGGTCTTCGTCAATCGACGTGTCTTGCTCAGCGTCCTTGTCAAGCGGCGTATCGGCTCGGTCCTGCTCGACGTGGTCGTCTTGGAGCGGGTCCGGGTCGGCGCGGTCATCACTCAACCCTTTAGCGCCTTCGCCCGACTCGCTGAGCGACGCGCTCGCGGCTTCGTCGTACTGCAGCGCATCGGCGATCTCGTCGTGCATGGTCTCGAGCACAGTGCTCTCGTCTTGCAGCCTCTCCGAGGCCTCGACGTCGTCCCCAAACCGCACATCCGCATCAACGTCCTCGGCAAACACCGCCGCGGATGGCGAGTCCTCGCCTTGCGGTGCGTCCGAACCGGCGTCTTCCTCGCCGAGCGACGGGTCGCCGGCTTCGTCTTCGGGCGACGCGTCAGTGACCTCGTGGAACAACGTCTCGGACTCGGGCTCGGCGCCATCGCCAAGCGACGCGGCCACGGCATGGTTCGCCAAGGTCTCCGTCTCCGTGACCTCGTTGATTGTCACGTAGGCGGCCTGGTCGGGCTCTTCTTCGGGCAAATCCACGGCCTCGGTAGAAACATCATACTTCACGTCGGCGGGCTCTTGGAAAAGCGTTTCAGGTTTGATGTCCTCGCTCAATGACGTGTCGGAAGCGTCGTGGGCCGAGACATCGTCGCGGAACGTGCCGGCAGCCTCGTCGGGCTCGCCTTGCGGCTCGGAGACGGCCGCCTTGGCCAGCGGCTCCCGGTCAGCATCCTCGTCGAGCAGCGCGTCAGTAGACTCGCCCAGTCCGGCCTCGTCGACTTGCAGGTCAGCAAGCTCTTCGACTTGCGCCGCGTCAGCGGCCTCGTCGAGCTGCGGTTCCAGCTCGGCGGCCTCGCCGCGCAAATCGGCAATGATTTGGTCTTGCACAGCGTCGTGGTCCGCCACGCCGGCGAGCGACGCAATCGACTCGGCTTCTTGGTCGTGCGGGCCCTCCGCCAGCTCCTCGGCCGTTGGCTGCGCACCGTGGCTGTTCAACGAGGCCGCGTCGTCGTTGTCAACATGCGGCTCGTCCACGGACTCGGCGACGAACTCGACGGACTCGACTTCCGAGACGTCGACAACCTCTTCCGCCAGCAGCTCCTGCCCAACGTCCTCGACCTGCACCGCACCCGGGTCAGCGACCTCGCCATGCGACACATCGGCCGCCTCATCGAACGGCGCGTCCGCCGCAGGCAGCGTCAAAGCGTCAGCATCAATGATGACCGTCGTCGCCACAACTGGACTTGCGGGCCTTGGCAGATCCTGCCGTTCGGGCGACGGCACGCGGAACCCGACAACCGATATCGGCGTCGACGCCACCGCACCCGACGCGGACCCGGACGCGCTCGTCGTCGTCGACGAGGACGCGTGGCTCGTGACCGTCGTGGACTGACGCACCGACGAGGCCTGACTCGTCGACAACCACGTGGTACTCGCGACCCGTCCCGGGTCACTACGCGCCGGACTCGTGGCCGGGTGTGTGTCGATCAACGGCGACGTGGGCGCATCCGCGTCCCAGAACGGCGTGTCGAGCGCGTCGGCGAGTTCGGCCGCGGGCAGTTCCAGCGAGAGTTGCGACCGGTGGTGCGCGATGTTGGTGCGCGACGCGGTCGGGGTGGCCACGTCGAGTCCGTCGGCGAGGGACGCGGCGGTCGGGGTTGGCGCGTCGAGCGGTGAGCTGATGGAGGGTCCGTCGTGAGCGGGATCGAGGTCGGCGTGCGAGGTCTCGGTAAGCGTTGACGCTTGTGCGAGCTCGATTTGCGTTGATTCTTGGGTGGCCTCCGACAGCGTCGGTGCGGGAACGGGCGCGGGCAGGGCTGCCGGCAATGCCTGCGGCACGGGCTCAGGCAGATCAGCGGGCAATGCCTGCAACACGGGTTCGGGCAAAACAATCGGCAATGCTTGCGGCAGGGGCTCGTCCATGACAGGTTCCACCGGTTGCCGGATCGCGGGCGACGACACCGTTGCGAAAACGGTCGAGTCCGGCTCTGGGTGAGCGGCCAAGGGAACAGCGACGGTGACGGCAGGCATGACATGAACAACGTCGTCGTGCGGCAGTTCGTATGCCGGGACCACGGCGTCAACGTGTGCCGGTTCCGGAGCGGGAGCGACGACCGCGGCCGATACGGAATCGGCCTGCGTGGTGGTTGCGTCGTGCACGATTTGCACGGATGCCGAGCTGCCGGCGGGAATCACCGGTGGGACGAGAGGGACAGCATCGACGTTTGTGGACGTGTGGCCATGACTCGCCGTCGTGCCGCTGGTGAATGTCCCCGACGTGCTTGCGCTGGCGCCGACGTTCTCGGTCCAAGTGGTCATGCCCTGCGTCGGGTGCACAATCGTCGTGCCGGAAGCAGGGCTGCTCGACGCGACCGACTCGGTGCGCGTCGCGGCACCGCTGCCCTCGACAGTGGTCGAACTGTGCGTGTGATGATGATGCACATTCGTCGTTGAAGCGCTGCTGCTGCTCGTGTGGGTCACCGACGACGAGTAATGCTCGGTGTGCGTACTCGTGCGAACCGTCGCCGACTGCCCGGACGATATTGCGCTGCTGGCACTGGTTTCCGACGACACTTGGCCGTTGCGCACGACTGGTCCGCTCGTGGGCGCACCCTGTGCTAGATGCACCACTGTCGTCGTCTTGCCAGCGTCAGTCGTCACCAACGGCAGGCCATGCGCGACGGCGCCCGCGATCGCGCCTGCGATCGCACCCGCTGCGACACTCAGTGCCAGTTGCTCGGGTGCCAAGACCGCCGGCGCGACCAGATCTGCGCGAGCGACTTGCGCCAAATGCACAGCTGCGTCGCCACTCGTCGCGAGCGCCGGTGGCGAAACCAGCCCAGCGTGCCCGACCATTGGCACGGTCGTCGGTTGTGCCGCATCCGTGATCGTGAACCCCGTCTGCGCAACGACCTGCGCGCCGTGCGTCTCGGCATCGGCTGCATGCACCAAGTCGACAGAATCGGCGCCGGGGAGCACGAATTGCGCGGGTTGCGCGGCGGCGGCGGCGGCCGGATCCGGGCTGTAGATGACGGTCGCGGCCGATTGCGGGCGCGCGCCCGTGTCCAGCGTTGCAGTGGGTAGTAGCTCGGCGTGTGGCGTGGGGGACGCTGCCGCGCCCAGGGTCGGCGACGCGGCCGTGAGAATGGGCGACGCGGCCGCGAGGATCGGGGATGCTGGGTCGGGAACGACGGTGCCCTGATGGGCTGGTGGGGCTGGCACTTGCACGGCCTCGTCGACTTGAGTGGTGTCGTGTGTCGTGGTCGACGCGTGAGCAGTATCGACGGTTGCGGGTGCCGATGCGGCAGAATCCGCCGCAACGCCGGCGTGACTACTGGCGTGAGTGCCGTTCGCCGAGAGGGTATCGTGGTGCGCGATGCTGTCGTCGCCATTGGCGGGTGGGACCGGCGACGTGGTGCCGTGATCGAAGTCGAGCAGGAACGGCTCAGCTTGCGACTGCGCGTCGGCATCAATGATGCCGCTGACGCCGCTCGGTGCAGCAGCAGCGTCGGCGTCGAGCTCGACGGCGCTCGAGTTACCCCCGGTCGGGACCGGCGGGACGTGGTCAATCTAGGGAGCAAATCATCGTGCGGTCAGCGCCAATCCCCGCTCTCCGTCACGCATCCTCTGCCGAAGCCAATTAATCCCGTACCGTTGACGCGCTCTCCGTCAGCTTTTCCAAAATCAGCGACTTGACTGCAGCCATGGACCCGACATGCGGCGACGCGACGAGTCGCGGCGACCTCAGCGACCGCAACGAGGTCCCCGGGACGACCGGACTCGTGGCGCGAGCGCCCGTCTCGACCGACGCGATCCCAATCAGACTCGGCGCGACGGTCCCCGCATCTTCCACGAGCAACGACGCCGTTTCATCCAATGCGCCCGCATCCGACGACGATGTCCACGACGCGGCGTGCCGCGCGGGCATGCCATTCCCGCCCGCGGTCCCCGTTGGCACACCGGCCTCGGACGGCGACGACAGGCCCGACGTATCGTCCGGATCGTACAGCATCTCCGACGCGTTAGGCAGCAACAGTTGTGCGAATTCGGTCCCCGGCGAGGTCGCCACAAACAAGTCCGACTCGTCGGCTTGTGCCGCAACGCGGCGGCGTGCACGGCGCGCGTAAATCAAGCTCATGACGAGCAGCGACCCCTGGCACGTGGCGGCAACGACGTACGACAAGTAGGTCGAGATATTGGTCCCGGGCCGCGCGGCGAGCGAGTAAATCAGGAGGAGCGTTCCGGGCGTTTGCATCATCATGGTCAGGATCGACAGCGCGCCCGGCGTCTTGGTGCGGTATGTCTGGTAGATTTGCGGCAGGAATTGCAGGCACGACATGCCCGTGGCGATCGCGCCAAAGCAGGCGGCAGCCGTTTGGACGGCGACCCGGTAGGCGGTGGGAGGGGCGATGGTGCTGTAGATGTCGAGCGCCATCCACAGGCCGAGGACCGCGATGAAGTAGAGCGTCACGCCGGCACCGATCATTTGCGAGGTGCGCCATGCAGGGGCCGGGACGGAGCATCGCTCGCAGGTCGTGTAAGTGACGGTGTTGGGCCGACGCGAGGGAACGTGCGCGTGCGCCGTGATCGTGGTCGTCGTGGTCGCGGCCACGTCGGCGAGCAGCGGCGTCGTCTCGGTTGATACGCCGGTCACGATGCCCGTGATGCGGAGGATGCGCTTGAAGCGGACCGGGTAGTAGATCAGGAAGAGCACGAGACTATCCAAAAGTGGAGACAGAATTTGGTCGACGGTCAGCAGGGATCAATCATCAGCAACCAACGGCGCGAACAAGCAGCGGGCAAAACTACGCACATGAGCAAGAACATGACGGCCTGCGACGCGACCTGAATGAGGCCGAGCGCGTTCTCAAAGCACGTCAAGGGTGACTGTGGAAGGAATCGTGACCCGAGCGGTACGGCGATTGAGTACGTGGCCTGTGAGAAGCCGAATTTGATCTCTGGGAAACAACGCAAAAACGGACCCAGACGTCGCAACACTTGAGCACGTCGTGCTGGAGCAGCGCAACATTGGCGACGGTCGAGATACACGAGACCGACCCGAGGAGCAAGAAATAGGGCGAGAGGCCCTCAGAGGAACGCAGCTCGACGATCTTGAGCTGCTGCGGCACGTAGGAGAGCACAATGCCGACGAGCAGAAACAGTGAGATGCCGAAATTGGCCGGGTCGTGCGCGTCGGGGCACGCGTCGCCGGGCAGCGTGGCGAGCGGCGGCGACGGTGGGGCCAGCAGCACCATGGCGGGCGGCGGTGACGCAAAGTCGAGGAAGCGCACGGGCCCATCCATGGTGGAGAAGCCGGGAGGAGGAGGCGGGGCTCACGGTTGCGCCAGGTGGTGCGGGTCGTTGCGCAGGCCGAGGCGGAGCGATGTGGCAGTGGCCGTGCGCGCAGTGACGGGAGACGTTGGTCGTGGTGGTCGTTGATGATGGTGTGTTGTTGATGATGCTGTGTTGTTGATGGGGGGCGGAATGGGGTGGAGTCGCGTGAGATGGCCGATCGCGTTGCCGGCCTCGTCGTTGGCCGCCGTCGTCCCCAGGTGGGTTGGTTCGGCGCGCTGCTTGGGCCCGCTGCGCTGAAAATGGAAGGTCCTAGCCTGCCTTCTTTGGAAGGAACAGCGCACGTCTCGCACCGCTTGCGCACCTGACCCGTTGCCGTCTCGCATGACTCACGAAGTGCTTCCTCGTTCCCGTCCTCGCCCCCTCCCGACCCAGCGCTTCTCACGCTCAACTCGGAACCAAACCAAGGGAACAACACGACGCGCACGAATATAAACCGCAAATGCCAATGGATAAGCGCCCCCTCTTGAATGCACTCCACCCTCCACCCTCCACCCTCCACCCTCCACCCTCCACCCTCCACCCCGCGACCCGCCCACGTGCCCCTCACAAAAAGTAGTCGGGCGTCGCCTTCTTTGCCGGAATCCCGCGCGCGTCCTGCGACGCTGGGTGGAAGATCACAAAGTTGCGGTTCAGCTTGTCGTCGAGCTCGAGAATCGCCGCCACGTTGCCGCACCGGTAGCAGTACTGGAAATTGATGTCGCGTCAGTTCAGGTCCTCGCCCACCATCATCCAACCAGACCACGAAAATACACACGTTTGGCGCCGACCACACCGTCACCACCGTATCCTTGAACATGTGCTTGTACCCCTCCATGACCAGCTGGTGCGCGCGCGCAATCAGCTCCAAGTTATTCGCGTGCAAGAACGCCGCGACCACGTCACCACCAAACAGGTAACCCGCGCCGCGCGGACTGACCCCCCACCCATCAATCTCCTCTGGGTCCGACCACAACAGGTCGCACATGGCGCCGTCGTGCGGCACTTCCTGTTTCCGATCAATCGTGCGAATCTGGTCGAGCGTCGTGATCGATGGCGAGAGACCGCCGTGCACGCACAGGATTCGGTCGTCCACGAGCGCGGCGAGCGCGAGGTAGTCGAAGATCTCGCAGCAGTACCGCCACACGTTGACGGATCCGTACTTGCGCAGGCACTCGTCATAGAACCCATACACTTGCGTGATTTGCCGCGACTCGTGGTTGCCGCGAATCAGCGTGATCCGGTCCGGGTACCGCACCTTGAGCGCCAAGAGCAGCAGGAACGTCTCGACTGAATAAAAGCCGCGGTCCACAAAGTCGCCTATCGTCGCACGCACGTACGTCCATGAGCACACCAAGCCTCCTCTCGTTCCCCGCATATCGCGCGCAAACGTACCCATGAACAGGTAATTCGTGTCGGGGCAATCATGCCCGACCGAGAACAGTTCCATCAAATCATAAAACTGGCCGTGAATGTCACCGCAAATCGTGACAGGCGCATCGACGCGCTGCACGTTGGCCTCCTCGATCAAAATCTCGCGCGCCTTGTTGCACAGCTCGCGCACCTCCGACTCCTTGATCAGCTCGCACTTGCGCTGCTGCGCAATCTGGCTATCCAAAGAAGCAGCGGCTTCACATGAGGCCGAGTGGACGAGGAGAGGTGGGGGGCGAGGGCGGGCGGGGGGTCACGCATACCGGTCGAGATCGGACGTGCCCATCTTGTCAAAAAGATTGGTTGACGGACGGGGAGTCGCACGGGATGAAGACGACGAGGACACGAGTAACGTCGACGAGATAATGCGGCCGGGATCAATCGCCGAAGTGCTGAGCCGGATGGGTGCAGCTTCGTGTAACGTCGACGAGGTTGAGCCGCGACGTGGGTGTTGCGGCAGTGACGGACGGGAGCGGCTCGACAACCAACGCAGTGACTGACAAACGGTTTACTTGCAACGGGTCAACTGCTGGCTTGCCGTGCAGCAGCGGATGCGACAGGTACGACGGGTAAGAACGGTTGCAGGTCGCGACGAGGTGAGGTGGTGGACAGATGACGTCGTCGGCGCACACAGGCCGGCTGTTGGGTGCGCGCGGTGCCAGAATGCGTGCTGCCGCGTAGTGCGAGCAGAATGCGCCAACTGGGCGCCCTTGGCGGGGGGTGAGTAGAGCAACGTCGACGACGGCGATGAAATGAAGGTGCTCGTGCAGAAAGTGGGAAACTGCAGCGAGCCGCGAGATGAATTCCAATGGCAGAACCGTTGAAAGGACCAACATTCTCCACGCCGTAACACTCCTGCTCTGTTCCATTCTCTCAGTCCTCATCTAGCTGGAGACGCGACAAAAGTCAAGAAAGCAAACGAAACGATCTCCATTATTTATCAATAGCAACGGCGTACGAAAGCGACAACGACAACGGAAATGCAAGGCAACACGAAAGCGGTCCGGTGCGGCGCGACATTGTCACGACGACGACGATGGCATCAGCGCTCTCGACCGCGGGAATCCCAACCTCCTCCTCAACCCAAGAGTCAAGGACGGGCCTTTACGCTCATCTCGATCCCCTTCATCCACCCGGCTCAACAGCGGCCCGGTTACCCATGCAAATGCGCGTTTCTGCCCCGGGTACGTTCCCGGGCCGGCGGACTCACGCGCCCCCATGGGATGGTGGTGCATCGCATCGTGGGCCCGCGTACATCCCATGCAACGCCCCACATCGTGAGCGTGTGCCGATTGCGACCGAGACCCCATGGCCCATGGTCCACGGGCATGCCCATTCGTATGCTGGTGCGCGTGCGTCGCCTCGGCCGTCAACTCCAACATACGCCCGACCTCTTGGTGCACGACACGCAGTGCGCCCGGCTCCAAGTCGCGCACGAGCGCCATCACGGCAAACAGGACATTGTTGTGCCCACCGCCGCCAGGCACGTGCACGTGCGGCACCGCATGCGCGTGCGCGACATGGGTCGCGGGCATCGACGCGTGCCGCATCCGCGGCGACGTCGGGCCCGAGACGGTCCCTGCCGCGACCGCCGGTGGGTGCATTCCGAGCGCATCGATTTCCGGGACGAGCACGGACCGCACGTCCTGCGGCGAGAACGGGCCGACCGACGCGCGGCGCACGCGCGGGTCGACGTGCAAATGCCCGGGGGACACGACGCGCGGCGAACCAGGACGCACAGTCATCGAGTTGGCCGTCGACGTGCGGCGGCGGTGCGACGACGGGGACGGCGACCGCTCGTGGGCGTGCACGTGGTGGTGATCCGGCGAGTGCGGCCGCGACAGCGCGTTCGGCAGGACCGAACGCACGTCCTGCGGCGAGAACTGCGTCGAGGTCGTGTGGTGCGCGGCATTGTGCGGCGCGATCGTCAGCGGCGCCGGCTTGGGCGAAGTCGCGGCCTGCTTGGGGGATGTGGGCGCCGACGACGTCGGGCTCGTCGTGGAAATGTTGGGCACGGCCGCCGTGCGGAGCGACGCGGGCGGCAACATGGGCTTGTGCGTGCCTGCTGGCGCGGGCGCAGGAATGTGCTCGTGCTCGTGCATGGCCGCGGCAGCGGCAGCAGCGGCAGCCTTGCGTTCGGCCGGCTTGATTTCTGGTGGACAGGAAGCAGCGCTTCGTGAACTTCACCATTACCACACGGCATCGTCGAAACCGGGTGGTGCGTACCCAGCTTATCGAGTTGCTTGAGCTGAGGCAGCATGCGAATAACTAAGTTGCGGTACTCGAGCCCGTGCTGCGCGCACGGGTTTTCCGCGAGCCACAGCACGCTCAGCTTCTTGCACCCCTGCAAGTGCTTGAGCTCGCGCTCGAGCACGACCAGCGGCGAAATGACGGCGGGCGCCGGGCGGCCTGGGCGGCGCTCGTCCTGCGCCTGCGGCGTCAGCTCGCCGATATGGTTACCGCGCAGGTAGAGCTCCTGCAGCTGCGCGAGGCTCGCAAACGGCGCGAGCGTCGCAATGTGGTTTTGCGACAGCGACGCGATCTTGAGGTTGGGCATGCGCTGCACGAGCGACACGTCGTCGAGTTGCGCGCTGGAGGAGAGCGAGCAGAGAAACGCGTTAGTTCGCTGAGCTCATTTTCTTTCATGGCCAGAATAGCTCCAATATCGAGCATACCCCCACACGTTGAGCTCTGTCATTTCCGCGAGCGACTTGACATTGGCCTTGGCGAGCACTTGCGCTTCGGTCAGGACCTTGAACGGGCCGAGCCCGGGCGGCGGCGACATTGGTGCCTTGCCAGTCCCGGCAACGGCCGCAGCCTTGCCCGGCGCAACAGCGTGCGCGCCCTTGGCAGCGTGGCCGTGCTTGGATGCCTCCGGGGCCGTCATCGGGCGCGCAGCGGCGGCAACGGGGGCAGCAGTCGTGGCCTTGGCTGGCATCCTCGGTCGAGAACGATTTGGCGGCGGGGCGGGCGGGTAGGGCGGCGCTCGCAGAGTATTCAGAGAAGACTTGGCGTCGGACTTGAATTGGTGGGACGAAGGGCAGCAGCAGGCGACGCGACAATCAAGCGAGCAGGATTGGGGGCAAGGAGATGGAAGTCGGGCGCGGGTTGAAAGGCGCTTTTATACGGCGCGCCGGTAGTTGGACAAGAACGCGATCGTGACCCCGTCCAGAAATAATCTGCGGTCACGCGCGACGCGTTTGGAGGCAGAGCACAAATTAAATACATTCGCGAACCGCGAGCAAGTCTGGCTTTGGCAACTTTCGAGACTCCGAGCGAGTCTCTGGCGCGCGATGGGAGACATGCGCGCGAGCACGGTTCGCCACGGCACCGAGCAACTTGCAGCGGCATCGACGCGGGCCAACCTTTCGAGGAGGAGGACCGTCTGCGGTTGGTCGCGGCGTGCAGCGAGGAGCACCGAAACCTTTGATTTTGCGCGATGTGTCGCGGCGCGTCCTGGGCGCTTTCCCACCTCTGCGAACGGTCTGACTGAACCACGCGTGAGTTTGGCGTGACAGTGTCTCGCGTTGAGTGAATTTGGAGTGATTTCGCAGACGCTTGCCATTGCTGTTCCCCTGCCCGCAATCGACTCCATTTCCGGCCTCCCACCCCACTGCCTTGAAGTTCAAGACTCGCTGCAACGCATATTCACGCTCGCGAAAACTCGGATCAACCCGCGCTCGCCGCATCCGTCGTGCGAGACCCACAAGCCCCACGTCACGCCGATCCTCACCCACTCGCGGGCGTGCATACACCGATCTCAAGAACCAGCACCATGCCGCCGCCCATCACCACGTCAGCGTCCCCGCCGCCGCCCGCGCTCCTGCCTCACCTGCCGCCGCCACCCGCGGCGGCCAGCACCGTCCCGACGGCGCCAGTCGCAGCCACGAGCATGGGTCTGACAGCGGGCGGCGGCGGCAAGACGGTCGCGACGTTGCTCGACCAGTACCAGCGCGCCCGTCTCGCTTTTGCGCAGGGCATTGCCGACTGTGCCGCGCGCGAGGCCCCGCTCGAGCACTTGGCGGCTCCTGCGGCCCGTGCCGCCGTCGTGCCGCTGTTGCGCCCGCTTCTGCTCGACCAGGTCGTGGCGGTCCAGCAGGCCGCAGCGCTCGCGCTCGGACGGCTCGCGAACCATTCGCCGCAGCTCGCGGCACATGTGGTGGCGGGTGATGTCTTGCCGCATATCGTCTACTCGCTCGACTCGCCAAATGTGCGTGGTGGTACTCTGATCTGCTTGCAGAGAGAGTAGAGCCGGACTCACCACGTCGATGGTGATGCGAATAGCGGTTCTACAAGAAATCGGCCGCGTTTGCCTTGCGCGCCATCGCGCGGCACTCACCTGAACTCGCGCACCGCGTCGTCGAAGCGCATGCGGTCGATGCGCTGTGCGCGTGCCTGCAGGACTTTGATGCTGGGGTGAAGGAATCCGCCGCGTGGGCGCTCGGATACATTGCCAAGCACACCATGGGTACGTTTTTGCTGGCAAATCCCTTCATATGCTTCCACGCTGACTCGTGTCTCCACAGACCTCGCCCACGCGATCGTCGACGCTGGCGCCGTCCCGCTTCTCGTCATGTGCCTGGAAGAGCCCGAAGTCTCGCTACGGCGCATTTCCGCGTCGGCGCTGTCGGATCTCGCCAAGCACTCGGCGCAGCTCGCACAGGCCGTTGTCGATGCGGGTGCTGTAGCCCCGCTGGTCGCGCTCCTCGCGTCGACCGACGCCAAGCTCAAGCGGCAAGCGATCTGTGCGCTCGCGCAAATCGCGCGGCACTCGGTCGACTTGGCTGAGGCTGTCGTCGACGGCGACTTGTTCCCGCGCGTCTTGGTCGGGTTCAAGGACATGGATGGTGGGGTGCGCCGGCAGACGGCCGTGTTGCTGTGCGAAGTGGCCAAGCATTCGCCCGATGTATGTCTTTTCCTCATCCCCCCCCTTCTCGGCGATGACAACAGAAGGAACTGACACATCACACCGCACAAAAGCTCGCGCAACTGCTCGTCAACTCGGGCGCGGTCGCCGCCCTCATCGACTTCCTCGGCGAGTCGCGCGGTGCGACCGCGCGCTTTCCCGCGGTCATGGCGCTCGGGTACATTGCTGCGTTCTCGGAAACGCTCGCGCTCGCCGTGCTTGTCGCTAAGGGGGTGCCGCCACTCATGGACGTGTTGGCGACCGAATCGGAGCCCGCCGTCAAGGCCGCGTGCGCATGGACGCTCGGTACGCCGCTCTGATCCCTTCCTGACATACTTTGTATGGAGTCTGACCGTTTTGCCATTCTTAGGCCAAATCGGCCGCCACTCGCCGGACCACGCCAAGGCCCTCGCCGCGCACGCCGTCCTCCCGAAACTACTCGCGCTCCTGACACAGCCCGCTGCCGCTACGACCACACGCGCCACGTCCCCCGGCACCTCGCCCTCCCCCGCGCGCAATGGCAGCATTAAGAAACCCATCTCCGCGTCGCCACGCGGCGACGACGGCGCCAACGCGTCGTACGAGGCCGACTCCCCCAGTACCACCACCACCTCCACGTCCAACGCGGACGTGCGCGTCAAAGGCCCAAGCGCGCCGTGAAAAGCCATTCTCGAAAAACGCTGCAGCTCGACGCGCTCGCGCCGCTCGTGCACCTCGCGACCCCACCGAACATTCTCAAGCACGTCCTTGCGCAACTCGCGCGGATCTTGCCAACGGACGTTGGCGCGCGGCGCAAGTTTGTGACTTCCGGGTGCTGTCAACGCGTGCAAGAAATCGCTGCGGCTTATTCGTCGTCGTTGGGGAGCGAGGGGGAACCGTTTGCCGCGTCCAAGATGGCCGAATCCGTGCGGCAAATCAACGCGTGTTTCCCGGAAGAAATCGTGCGGTATTATTCGCCGGGGTACTCGGCGGTGTTGTTGCAGAAACTCGACGAGTATGCGGCCGGCGGGAACACGGCCCAGCACCAAGGTGGTGCGGGTGGTGGGGGCACGCGGTCGGTCGCCCCCTCCGAGTCGGTGGGGAATGCGACAGTCGCGGGGTCGACGGTGGGGGCGGGGAGTCAGGGCGGGCTTGCGTCCGCCGGCGGCGCTCGGCCAGGGTCGGGGACGACGCCAGCGGTGACGACGGAGGTGGAGAAAGTGGAGAAGGTGGGCCCGGGGACGCGTGGGACGACGCCCGGGTCCGCTGCGGTGGCGCAGGCGCGTGGCGGGAGTGGGACGGCGCGGTTGGCAGCGACTTGATGAGGAGCAGCCTGATTCGGAAGCGACTGGGCGGTTGGAGACTTGTTGGAGAAGGGCAAGGTACTGAGTGA
>GG745354.1:596096-617309 GCA_000151295.1 Allomyces macrogynus ATCC 38327 | reverse complement strand
TATTCCAGTGCCTCCAGCAACTCGGACGCCCATCACTAATTTCTGCTCTCGAAAAGTGTCGGTCCACCCGACAAACAACGGCAACTCCCGGCCCGTTGGTCTGTTCGAAAATTAATTCCATCCCCCCTCGGCCCTGAGGGGGATTAATGCGCGCGTTCAAAATATTTTTTTTAAAAAAGACCCCTCACTTTCTTTACTTCTAACGGCAACTAGGTCACCCGCGGGTCCGCCCGCGCCCGATATGGGCAGTGTCTTTGCGCAGTTGAATGTCGGGTCGGCGATCACGGCCGGGTTGAAGAAGGTCGACAAGTCGCAAATGACGCACAAGAACCCGGAACTGCGTGCCGGTGGTGTCGTCAAGTCGACCGAGAAGGCTGCTCCGGCGGCCGCTCCCGCGGCCAAGAAGAAGCCGGCGCGGATGACGCATGAGGGCGCCAAGTGGATTGTCGAGTACTATGACGGCGTGCACGATTTGGTGATTGAGGACACCAACTTGAAGACGGTCGTTTACATGTACGGGTGCACGAACACGACGCTGCAGGTCAAGGGCAAGATCAACTCGATTGCGATTGGTACGTGTTGTCTTGCTTCGCAGATCCGGAACCCGTGCTTTTCGAATGCACGTTAACCCGTTCCTTTCGTATTATCACAGATGGTTGCAAAAAGTCGGGTGTCGTCGTCGACTCGGTCGTGTCGACCGTTGACGTCGTCAACGGCAAGGGTTTGCAGCTGCAAATTATGGGCGCGACGCCGACGATCGCCGTTGACAACACCGACGGTCTGCAGCTCTACTTGTCCAAGGACTCGCTCGCTGCCGAGATCTTGACCGCCAAGTCGTCGGAGATCAACGTGCTCCTGCCCCCTGCCGAGGACGGCGGCGACTACCTCGAGCGGCCCGTGCCCGAGCAGTTCAAGACGACGATCGATGCCAAGAGCGGCACGATTGTCACGGTGCCCGTTGAGCATGCCGCCTAAGTCGAAGCGGTTGATCACGCTCGTTTGTGTAAGCGCTTTGCCACTACAGATCCTCGCATCCATCACCCCCTTTTTGTGCCCATCATGCGTTTCGTTTCGTTGCGATTGGTTCTCCAAATGCAGTTTCTGTTGCTCACACTCCGTTTCAGCATTTGTTCGCTTTTGACTCCATTTGTGAAACAGGTTGGCTAAACCCCTGCTCTCACAATTTGACCGCGTGGTTCAACGGGATAACGGCCGAGACACGTTCTCCCACTCCGTCAGTGAGACTGGTGAGAAGAGCTTGTGATGCGAGCGAATGTCGCGATTCTTTGGTCGTGGCAGCAAATCGCGACGTCTGTTTTGTGTTCCTGCTCTCATTTTCAGACCCACCGTCTGGCCGAACCAGTCAAAATGCGAGGTTTGGTGCAACATTCGCTCGTCCTGTATCAGCTCGTTGCTTCATTACTCTTTTGAGTCTGGTTTGCGCTGTACTTGAGCATTTTTGTAGGCTTGCGGACACAAGCCTGGTTGCTTTCAAGAACTTGCGGAAAACTATTTATCACGTTCAAAAAGAGCCTGGCGACGCGAACTGGTGGTGCTGCCTGTACCGTGTGCAATCATCACCCCGCTCAAGCGCTCCTGTTCTTGAGCCAAAGTGCTTGCTCTTCGCAACGTGGCACACATGCCCTGCGAGCCAATAAAACCTACCGGCCGCTGTCACAACTCAGCAGGCAATGTGACCTCGACGCTCAGAATGAATGCATTGAATGGGATTTGACCTCGACGCCCCGAGTGTCAATAGCAGGACGCTATTCGGAGATGAACCGCAACGACCATACACTTCAACCCTGATTGTGAGGACAAATCGAACACAAGGCCGCCTTCGCAAGTGATCACCTGCGTGGCACCACGCCGACTGTCCCCCTTGTCTCCCCACCTTACGGCTGCACTCTGCATGGCGACGCTCGCGTCCCTTCCAACATAGTCAAGTCGGAACGCCTCGCCACACTTCAACACGACCAGGCCGTGTCGATGCGGGGGGAGCCGTACCAGGGACTCGAAAGGGACAACACCAAGACGGACCAAGACGGGTGGCAGTCATCCACGCTCCCCCACCCCATCGCATTCGTGCAACTTGCTCACCCAACACAAACCCAAGCCAACACTTTCCGCTCCCGCCATGAGTCTCGTCACGTACTTCCGCGCGACGGCGCGCAAGACGCCCGAAGTCCTCCCGCTCGTCGGGTTTGTCTCGATTGTGTGCTCGTGTATGTGCTCGCGCCGCTCGCCCGCGCTCGATGGTCCCTGTTCAAATACCACGATTGACGCGCCGCCATCGCATTAGTCGGCGTCTACTCGGTCACCAAGAAGGTGCTCTCGGACCGCGACCTGCGCATCCGCCAGGACCAGGGCCAGGTCGAGTGGCAGGACCGGCTCGCGTACTTGATGGGCAAGCAGCAGTAAGCTGCTCGCTCACGCTTCTCGCTCAACCATTACCGACGGCGTCTGCACGCTTGCGCTCGGCACGCGGCCGTGCGCGCCGACGCGTAGCGCGACGCTGTGAAAATCCACGAAAACCGAAAACGACGATGATCACGACCAACCAGAACGCTCGAAAATCCGAACCATCACGACCCGAAAAGCCAAGAACACAACACGGCGATCCCGCGCCGACTTCGCGTTTTGCTGCAACTTCCCGCCCAAAAGGTCCGAACGAACGGATCTCATCAACGAAGAAATTTTCGTGCCGCTGTCGCGACCGTTTGTCGCGCCAGCGTGTCATATCTGTAGAAATGGAATGAAACCAAGTCTTTTATGTTATCCAAAATCGAATCGAATCGCGCTACTTGGTCAGCGGGACCAAGCTGTTGTAGTGCTCGCCAAGCCCGTACTGGTGCTGGTGGTAGCTGACGCGCAGTGCTTGATCGATGGGCCCAAACTCGGCGCCGAGCACGAGCGGGTCGGGCGACGATGACTGGTAGACGGCGATTGGACGGCGCAGAGCCTCGGCGAGGGCGCGCAGCTCGATTTGGCCGCCCCATTCGGCGGTCGATTCGATTTTCGTGCAGTACGCGCGGAACCCGTCTGGGGAAGAGGGGGAAGAGTGAGCGGCAAGACCGTGACAGCGCAAGCCAAAACTGTTAAGTTCCCGGCGTACCGTCGGTCAACATATCGCCCGTGGCCTCGTCGACGAGGAACGGGCGGTACTCGTCCGGGTGCGTGCGCAGGTGCTGTGCGGCCAGCTGGCGCAGGGACGTGTAGGTCGACGCGTCGCCGAGCTGGTGCGCAATCGACGCGTAGAGGCAGTGGCCGTCGGGTGCGATCGAGTGCACTCGCAGCTTGTGTCGCTGCAACAGGGCCTGCAGCATCTCACGCTCGATTTGCTCGTGGTTGACAGAGTTGGCGGCTTCGGCGGCTGCCTCGCGCTGGAGCTGCTCGAGCGCGGCTTCTTTCCGTTGCTGTGATTTCGCGGGAAACGTTCGTGATCAGCAGAGATCAGAGAGCACAGAGCCAGGTTAGGCGCACACGGATTGCACCTTGCGCAGCTGCTGCCGGTTCGGCTTCTTGCCCTTGGGTTGCTCGACCGGCCCTGGTGCGGGTGCTGGTGATGGCTCCGCTCCTGCTCCTGCCATTGCTGTTGCTGCTCCGGCAGAGACTGCGAGACCGTCCATCGCATCGGCGAGCGTTGTCGTTGCCGGATCGCTGCTGTTGGCGCTGCTCCCGGTGGCATCAAACTCGGCGACTTCCTGCGCGTGCTTGGCCTTGAGGTCGGCCTCGAGCTTGGCCATGTCGGCGAGAATCTCCTTTTTCCGCTTTTTGTCGGCCTGGGCCTGCTTGCGCATGCCGGTGAGCGTGGCCTGCAGCGCCTTGGCCTCGCGGCGGTGGCGCGCGAGCAGGTCGTCCATGGTGCCGGTGTCGCAAGTTGCAGCGGGTCGAGTTGTTACTCGCAAGCTGGCGCGCTCAGAAATGAAGAGCTCGACGGCGGTTGTCGGGAAGAAGGACAGGCCAGCTCGAGCGAAATAGCGGAATGGTCTGGAAAATGAAGGACAAATGACGTGGCGGCGCGCTCATTTCGACGCGGCCGCCTTTCGCTGTTGGTCGCGCGTCTTCGTCTCTTCTGTTGCGCCCGCTCCGGGTCCTTCCACTCCTCGCCGAGCTCCCTCTCTCGTCTCGACGACAACGTCTGCAACCAACCAACAACCACCCATCCAAGCATCGTCATGGCCTCTACTGCCGGCCGCGGCAAGCTGCACGTGCTCGTCGAGCGCGCGCGCGAGCTGCGCAACGTCGAGATGATTATGAAGAAGATGGATGTCTTTGTCCGCGTCAAGTTTGCCAACGCCGACGCCGTCACGCCCGTCGCCAAGGGCATGCACAAGACGCCGACCTGGGCCAACCCGTCGCCGTTCGAGTTTGCTGTCCGTGGGCAGGCTGGCGGCGGCTCGGCCGCGCCCGTGCTCTGGGTCGAGGCGCTCGACAAGAACTACCACAACGACGCGCTGATTGGCGCCGGCACGCTCAACGTCGCGGCCATGCTCGAAAAGGCCTCCACCAAGGAAGCGCCCGCTTTTTACGAGTGGGTCCAGCTCGCGTCGGCACAGGGACAGTCGGCCGGTGAAGTGCTCCTGAAAGTCTGGTTTGTGCCCGACGTGCGTACTGTGGTTTTGCCGTCCTGGTCCCTGTTTGGACGTGTTCGCTCACCGATGGGTCCTCCTCGCCGTTGTCGTCTGTAGGCCGCACCCGTCGCGCAGCAACATGTCGGTGTCCCGACCTACCAGCCGGGCGGCGTCCTCCCGACGCGTCCGCCTATGCACCAAGGCCGCCCGCCGCAACAACAGCAACAGCAGCAGCAGCAGCAGCAGCAGCAGCAGCAGCAGCAGCAGTTCCCCGGCGTGCCCAACCCGGCCCAGCCCATTCTGGCCCCGCAGCCGCCGCTCGCCAATGTCTCGAGTATCCGCCCGACGCCGATGCCCGTGCAGCACCCGCCGGCCCTGTTCCCGCCGCCCGTCATTGCGCCCAACCTGTCCCCCGTCGTCCCCGCCGCCGCGCACGCCGTCCCCGCACAAGCCCCCGCCGCCGCTCCTAAACCCGTCGCTCCCGTGCCCATCCACATGGCCAACCCAATCCCGGCCGTGCGCCCCATGGCCCCCGCGGCCGCCCCCGTCCCGGCGCCCTTTGCGCCAGGACTCGCGCACGTCGGTCCGGCCCCACCTGCACCGATGGCCGTGCCTGTGGTCCCTCCGCGCGGTGCGTCCAAGGTGCAGCCCGTCGCCGCGGCACCCGCGCCGCCCGTCGTCTTCCCAGTCCCGCAAGTCCCGCCGCCGTTGCCGGCGCGCGTGCCCATGTCCACCACCGGGCCCGTCGTCATTCCGGCGTTCCCGAATATGCCGGCGCCGCCGACGGTGCCCGCCAAGACGCCGTCCCCAAACTTGCCGCCGGTCGGGCCTGTCATGATTCCGGGCGCGTTCCCGGGTGGTGCGGGCCCGGTGTCGCCGGGTGCGCCGGTGGGAGTCTACCCGCCGCCGAATGTCTACCCACCGCCGCAGCCGGCGGGGTACACGCCGATTGGGTTCGGTGGGGTGTTCCAGTCGCCGCGGCCCGCGGGGGCGCCGCGTCCGCCGTACCATTGAGCGGAGCGATGAGGGGGAACAGGTATTGGATTGTGGTGTTGACGCTGAGAGGTCCATTTGTTTGTGCGAATCTGAATCTGTCTGTTGATCCATTCATGTTGTGGGAGAAATGGAAACAATTGTTGGTCCTCTTCGTTCGAAACGCTGCTCATGGCCCCTGGAGAAAAATGTCCAGTAACGCGTCGCGTCGCGCCGGATCACTGCATCTTCTTCTGCTTGCGCTTTGACCCTTCCATGCCCGCGGGCGCCGACACGCTGCCGAGCCACGAGAGCGCAACGACGAGGAGCAGCACGAGCGAGATGGTCACGGCGAGCGTCTACAAATGGAGTGGCATTCGTGAGCTCATCTCCTCGATTCATCGGAAGGCGAGAGCAAAGACGCACGCACCATGAACAAACCGGGCGTAAAGACATGATACTTGGCAATCAACGGCGCATTGGTCGTCGAACCCGTCGCCGTCGCGGCCTTGGGCGACACCGACTCCTACACCCCCGATCTCCGTGAGAACCTCTTCCCCAACACGGCGATCGCGATCACCATTCACGTACCTCCTGCACGCTCGCCGCCGGCACCTGCCCGCCGTACACCCACAGAGCCGCGGGCGCCTCGAGTTCGCGCTGCACGGCCTGTGCAGCCGCGTCCGACGCGTCCGACCACGCAGGCAGGGACACCTTGACGGGTTCGGGCGCGGCGCTCTCGGTGCACGCTTCAGCGAGGTACGCGCGCACAGCGGCGGCCGGGTCGGCGTGCGCGTGCACGATTTCGAGCGAGGTCGTGGCGTCGTCGCGTGCGGTCTGGTGGAGCGGGATGGAAGGTTAGTCTAGGAGGAGGGAGGGAGGGAGGGAGGGAGTGGGGAAGAAGAGGAAAGCGTACGCGGAGCACGGCGAGGACTGGTGACGCAGGCTGCTTGAGCAGGTCGACGGCGTGCACCTGGCAAATGAACAGTCAGTCCTCGTCCGATCTACATGCAGCGTGCAACGTAAATGCACTTACCTCTTGCTGGAAGACGACAACGCGCGCGTCGGGCGCACACAGCGCGTCACGGTTCAACCCGAGTTCCGCAAACTTGGCCACGACCTCGGCCTGATCCGCCGCGACCACGGCCTGGACATGATGCTTTTCCGACACGGGTGCGCTATCCACCATGTACGGTCAGAGATTGGTGACTTTTACGGCAGGCAAAAGGACGCGTAGGTACTTGGACCACGCAAGCACCGGCACGTTGCGCGCCGACGAGGACGACGACGAGGCCAGTGCGGGCGCAGCATGCATGCACAACGCAAAGGCGGCGACGAGGAGGACGGCAGCGGGCCACTTGCGGATCGAAGCCATGGTTGGAAATTCGATTTGATCAGGCGCGACGGGTGCGACGGGTGAGAGTCGCCGAGCTGGGCTGCTTGCAACGCAGTCCAAGACGACGAGAGCGGCCCTGCGAAAGAATGCAGGGAGTCTGGTCGAATCGGGTAATGGTGGACACGTTCGAAGCTATCCGTGGTCGACGGCACGAACGATCAGTGGGATGGGTAAAGCGTCGATTAGTTGAGGTTGGAGAGTACACGGCCAGGTGGAATGACTTGCCCTGGCCCAAACACCAAAATTGGACTTGTGATTTTCCAACGGCAGCTTAGCCTGGGGGTTAAGCAGGGCTGGCCGAGTCATCGTGGTGTAGTGGTTATCACGTGAGTCTCACACACTCAAGGTCCCCAGTTCGATCCTGGGCGATGACAAAATTTCGCGTACCCGATTATTGAGGCTGAGTACGAAATGATGACGTTGTTTTGTTCTTGGATCGGCCAGGATACGGTTGAGGAGGTCAAACAGAGAGCCATCTCCAACCGCTCTACTTTTTTTTTTCGCGACTGTCGTTCGTCCATGACCGAAATCGCTCCCAGCAAAACCAGCGCCCCGCCCGTCCTCGTCCTACGCGGTGCCGCACGCATCTACGCGCCGCGCGATCTCGGTGGCAAGACTGACATCCTCGTACTCGGCAGCCGCATCCACACCATCCTGTCCCCACCATACTCGGCCCACGAACTCGCAACCCTCCAAGCTCTTCTCGGCGCCGAAATCATCGACTGTGCGGGTTGTATCATCACGCCCGGGTTCATTGACGTGCACGTGCACATCACCGGCGGCGGCGGCGAGCTCGGCCCGCAATCGCGTGTTCCGCCGCCGACCCTGTCGGGCATCATTCGCGCGGGCGTCACGACCGTCGTCGGGTGTCTCGGCACCGACACGGTCTCGCGCGATCCGGCGCACTTGGTTGCTGCCGCGAATGCGCTCCGGAATGAGGGGATCGCGTGTTTCGTCTGGACGGGCGGGTACCCGCTGCCCGCGGCTAATTTGACGGGATCGGTCGAACGCGATTTAGCGTTTGTCGATCCGGTCGTGGGGGTCGGCGAGGTCGCTGTCTCGGACGTGCGCGGCAGTGTGCCCGTGACGGGGACCGACTTAGCGCGTGTCGGGACCGCATGCCGCGTCGGCGGAATGCTCGCTGGTAAACCCGCTGCGAAAGTGCACGTTCATGTCGGTGCCGGCGCGCAGGGGATGAAGCCGTTGTGGGATACGGCCGAGATCGTGCGCGCGAACCTCCCACCGCAGCCGCCCAAGGAGCCAAGTGCCGCTGGTCCTCTGGACCCGGCCGTGCCCGCGACATGCCTGTACCCGACCCACGTCTCATCGCGTGGCCAGGAGCTCTTCACGGACGCGGTCAAATGGGCCATGATGGGAGGGTTCATCGATTGTACTGCCGACGACGACGGCACGACAGCGGCCCGGATCGCGGCGGCAAACCGTGCCTGTCTTGAACATGGCCTGCATCATGAGTGCTTTGATCGAATCACAGTCTCATCCGACGCGTATGGGTCGTTCCCGGTCCTCGACGCGGCGGGGCGCGTCGTCAAGTACGGCGTGGGGAAGCAGACGACGCTCATGAGCACTGTGCGTTCCCTGCTCGCGCTGTTCGGTGAGAGTGAATTTCCCGTCGAACGCGCGCTCGCGCTCTTGACCCGCAATCCGGCTGCGGCCATGGGGTGGGAGAAGGAGCGCGGCGAGATCCGGCCGGGGTGCATAGCAGACCTGCTCGTGTTCCGTGTGCCGGGCGGCACCAACCGGGAGCGCTGGATCCACCCCGAAGCATTGGATATCGTGATCGCGCAGGGCCGCATCGTGAAGCGCGCGAAGTGGGTGAAGAAAGGCATGTTTGAAGAGTAGGTAGATGGTGGTGAAAAATGTATTATGCTGGAATGAATCTATGGTTTTGTGTGATTTTGACGTTGCATAAAGTCGTCGTCGTCCGCGTCCATTTGCGGCTGCACGGTCGCGGCCCACGCCGCGCGCGGGTCGTTGTGGTCCGGGTGGGCGGCGAACGACGGCTGCTGCAGCTGTTGTTGCTGTGTGTTGAATCCTTGCGGCGCACCGTATCTCGGGTTTGCGTAGTGCGCTGAGTACGCGCCCGACCATTGACCTGCACCATATCCTTGGCCGTATCCTTGATACACGCCAAATCCTTGATACGCGCCAAATCCTTGGTATGATGCGCCATACGCTTGGCCCGTGCCGTAGTATCCCTGGTTCGGGTCGTAGTATCCTTGAGCCCCCTGGTACGCACCATAGAATTGGCCCGCGTCGCCGTTGGCGCTGTTCGCCGATTCTGGGTCGGAGAGTGGGCCGCCTCCTTCAGCGTCCTGGTGCTGCGACGCGGTGTTTGCATACCCACTCGTCGATGCTGGCCTTGTCGTCGACTCGCTATTCGACGTCCGCGACTGGTGCGTGCCGTTCATCGACGACCGACAATTCCGCACCGTTGGTGGTCGTTCATTCCAGCTCGTCTGTGACCGGTACGACCCGTGCTCGCGCCTCCTTGGCGACTCGTACGACCGGTAATCGGACGACTTGTGGTCGCACCTGCTCGGCGAGTCATACGTACGGTGGTCGCGCCTGCTCGGCGAATCATACGAGCGAGAATCGCGTGACCGGTACTCGCGCCGTGTTGGCGACTCGTGATCGCGTCTAGATGGCGACCTCCTCGACGGCGACCCGTACTCAAGCCGCTCCGACGACCCGGCTCCATTCCTATTTCCAGCGGTCGCCGAAACCCGAGCCGACCGTCGCGACGCGTACGGCGACCCGGACCCCGACAACCTCGCCCCACTCCCACTGTACCGCGCGCCCCTCGGCGACCACGGCATCGACGGCGGTGGGACCGGCGCGACCGCCAACGCCGCCATCGTCGCGACCACACACGCGCCGGGCATTCCCGGCTGGGCCGTCGGCGGGGTCGCGAAATTCCACGCCGGGTTCACGGTCACGGCGAGTTCCACCTGCGTGGCGTGTGCGCGGTCGCGCACAGCTTGCTCGTGCGTCACCACGCCCGTGAGGATTGGGCGGTCGCGGTGATGCGCGGTGGTGTCGGATGACGTCGAGTCGCGCGACCAACGCGGGCTTCTGCTGCGGCTTCTGTCGCGCGGTGCCGGTGCCGGTGGTCGAGGCAGGGACGTGGGGGTACTGCCCGGCCCAGAGGACGCGTCGAGCGGTGGTGAAACGCCCGCGTCTGACGCGGTCGTTTCCGCGCGCGCGTGTCCCGGCAACGCTGTCTCGAGAATACTAAACGGCGCGGCCTGCAACCAGTCGCGCACGTCCGCGGGCTGTGCGCGCACAAGTAGCCGGAGGTACACGGCCAAATCGAGCAACGTCGCGTCTTCCCCCGGTGAGGTCTCGGTCGCAAACAAGTTCCAGGCGGGACACAGCAACGCGTTGCGTGGGTGCCGCCGGCACTTGAACAATGAATCATCGACCATGATCGTATTCTGCGGCGTGTACTCGTCCGGGAATGCCGCGTAGACCGCGTCCATGTCCTTGATTGTCGCCCATGGGGTACTGCCGAGCGCGTCGGCCGTGCACCGCGACCGCGTCCATAGGAAGCGGAGTTGGCGCACGGTTTTTCTCGACATGATGCGGTGCGCGAGCTCCTGCGCAGTGTCTTCGTTCGCGGACGTCCATACGGCCAGCTCGAGGTGCGCGTCGAGCGCAAACGCGTATTGGAGAAAGGTCTCGACGTGTGGGCGGATGTAGACGGGTTTGCGGCCGATTTGGCCGACCGATGGTGGTGGTGGGCGGTAGGGGGGTTCCCGCAGCCGCTCGTACTCTTCGCGCGAGGGGCGCGCGATCAGGCACCCGTTGAGGTCTGCGAAGGGGTTGGATGGGGGGTCAGGCCCGAGGGATCGTGCGGGCGGGTGGGTTGAGAGACGCGACGCGAGGAAACCAACCGAGGATGATCAAGTAGCGCTGGGCCGGTGGTGCCGATGGCGGAGGTGATGGTGCGTTGGATGATGCTGGTGGATCCATGGCGCGGGCGTGCTCGGCGGGCGCGATGGAGTGCAGCGACTTGCGGGCGCGGTGGTCGTGGCTCGCGCGCGTTGGTCGGCGTGTCGCGGCGGGACTGTGTCTCGCGGTCGCAGGCGTGCCGCGTGGTGCGATGCGGACGAGGCCGGCGTCGTTGCGGTGGGCGCCGGGGTGGTGGCTGTTGGCGCGGTCACGCCCGCCGCGACCCCCCCACCCCACGCCCATCGAGCCGGCGAGCACAGCGCAACTTGCCGCATCTCAACCATCAGATCGCCTCCCGGAGCACGACGACGCCGCCACCGCGACAAGATCGATTCCAACCCTCCATCCACGCCGTCCCGACTCGACTTGGCCCATTGATTCAAGCCAACCGCGCCCGATTTCGATCAAGAACACCACGAGACTATGGCCCAACCCGCTGGAATCAAAAGTAATTGTCATTTCACCATTTGTGCACACCGTGGTGTGCGTGGGGAAGGTAGGGTGAGTGAAATTGTGCAAGGTTTGCAACTGACGACGTGAATTGCACCACGATCGTCCTGTTTGATAGCGTATGATCCTGCTCGCAGTTGTAATGAACGCGCACAGCGCACCACGAGCAACCGCAATTGACCCGTCTGCTCTTGCTTGTTCGCAGCGTGATCGGCCTGGCGTTTGCCCTGGCCACGGGCTTCCTGCTCGTCGTCCTGTCCTGTGCCCTCTACCAGAACTGGCTGCCACTGGTCGTTGGTACGACGGCCATTCCATGCGCTCCACCCATGCTCGCCCGACACGCGCTCATCCATCGCTGGCTCCTTTCTAGTCCTCACGTACATTATCGCGCCGCTCCCCAACATGATCTGCATGCGGTGCACCAGCGCCGAAGACATCTTCTACTCGGACTCGGGCGTCAGGTGCGCACGTTCGCCACGGTGTGCACGACTCTGTTCCAATTCTCAATCACGATTTGTTTTGCACTCGAACAGTGGATGGCGCGACGCAGGTTACTTTTTGACCGCGTTCCTTGTCGTAACCGGATTCGGTACGCATCTCGGCCCTCCCGTCTGACACAGCGCGCTCTTGTTCGATCTTGAGTTCATTCGTCATCATTTTGTAGCGCTCCCGCTGGCCTTGGCACGATCCGAAGTGGTTCGTTACGCTGTTCCCAACCTTCTCCACCCACTCTCTGCGGGCGGACTCGCTGATCCGCGACTGCGAGTAGATTGTGCCGGCGGCCGGCATCATGTCCGTGTGTGGCGGCGTGCTCGTCTACGGCACGATTGTCACCTACGCCCATTTCTTCTCCACCGGCGGCGACGACTCCATCTACTAGGACAACCCCCTCGCGGGTGCAGCATCCGTTTTTGTGCTCTTGGTGTTGTTCCGGTTTGTGCGGTTGGGGGAACAAGAACGTGGACCGCCGAATGAAAATCTGTATTCCTGGACCACGCTAAAATGTACACCGTCAACTGGAAACCAAAACCCCCACAAATATCACTCCCACCCAACGACCGACTCTTACTCGTCGTCACTATCATCATCCTCATCCTCCTCACCACGGTCACCCGCATTCGCATGAATCGTCGCATTCGCGTGCAAGTCCAGCACGACCGACCCGCGGGCACCACCGACCGCAATGACCCCCTCCTGGTCGGGGCACCACGAGCACGCAAACAGCGGCCCGAGCTGCAACTGCCGCGAGTGCGAGAGCGCCGGCTTGCCCTCGGCGACATTCCACACCTTGAGCGTCTTGTCCGCCCCAACCGAGGCCAGCGTGCGGCCCGACGCCGTCAGCGACAGCGACGACGTGGCGCCACCCTGGTGCGCACTGAGCGTCCATTTCGGTGCGGCCGCGTTGCGCAGGTCGATCAGTTGCACGTGGCCGTCTTCCGTGGCCACATAGACTTCGGTGTCGCGGCCGGGCAGCGTGTTCCAGGCCGCGTCTTCCGGGTCGGCGCGCAGCTTGACGACGACGGCGTCGTGCGGCGTGCGCGTGTCAAAGAACCGCAGCGACCGGTCGTGCGCGCCCGTGAGCAGGCAGGTCGGCGCCGTCGGCGCCCACTTGGTCAACCCCACCTTGGCGGCCCCGCCCTTGGCCTTGGCGTGCGGGACAAACGACCGCACGCAACTGAGCGTGTCGAGGTCCCAGATCTTGACGGTCGTATCGGCCGAACCCGAAGCGAGGAAGTTGCGGTGCGTCGTGTTCCAAGAGAGCGCGAGGACCGCGTCAACGTGGTAGGCGTCGTTCACTTTTTTCAAGGCGCGTTTCTTGGCCTTGTCCTGCGGCGCGTCCGTCTTTGGCGCGCCGAGCACGGCGGTCGGGACCATGGCGTCGACGACGTCCACGTCCCACAATTCAATATCGGGCGTGAACCCGGCCACGGCAATAAAGGCGCCCGTATCGGTCGCGTGCGAGGTCGACCGCAGCTCGGTCTTGCTGCCGGGCACATAGTCGAACCACTCGACGGCGAGCGGGAACGTAGGCAGCATCAGGTCGTGGTGCGTGTAGAGGTTGGCGCGGCCGTCGTCCTCATCGTCGTCCTCGTCGTCCTCTGGCGGCCCTTCGAGGACCTGGAATTCCAGCACGGAAATATCGTCGGCGGTTGAGGCGATCACGAGCACGTTATCGTTCTTGCCAATTGCCAGATCCTCGTCCTCGTCCGACTCTTCACCGTCGCCGGCCGGCTGCAGGTACGGGTCCTCGCCGTTGGTCCCGTCGTGAAACGTCATCGACTTGATGTTGGAAAAGATATTGACCGACTCGATCGCATTCGCGTTGTCGGGCTCGGCGTCGTAGTCGTCGAGATTGTACTCGGCGAGTTCCGGCTTCTCAACGTCCATGGCATCGTCGTCGTCGTCGTCGTCACTGTTGTCATCCATCGACTCGTCGCTTGCGGCATCGTCATTCTCGTCCTCTTCCTCTTCCTCCCAGTTGCCGTCGTCAAGGTCCTCGGTCGCAGCGGCACCCTCGGCTTCCTGCGCGAGTTGGAGCTCGAGCTTGGCGTCCTCGAGCTCGACGCCGGCGCGCGCGGCAATCTTGGCGAATTCGGCGTCGGAGAGGTCGACCTTGCGCGGGTGCGCGGCACAGGCGCCGCGCTTGATCCAGGTCAGCGCGGAGATCATGGTGCTGATTTTTGGAAGTGGGTTGTGGCGGGGCAGCACACGCGTGAAGGTGGATTTGCACGACGGTGGGCGGCAATCGCGGTGGATGGTGTCGACGGCGTCAGGTGATGGCCATAGAGGCCGTTGCCAGGACAACCAAGGTCTAAAATAGAAAAGGCAAGGACGCATCGCGGGCACGTGGGCTTACGGCGAGTGGTGCCAGCTGGCCAGCTTTTGGCTGATCAACCACTCCTCGCCAACCAACGACCGCCCACGTCGGCCATCCTTCCGTTCGCGTCCTCCTCCCCCATCCGGCCACGTCGGCCCCGAAAGCGCTCTGCTGACGACGCGAACGACGCTCTTGGATTACTGCAACACGACTCGGCTCACGATACTGCATCTGTGCTTGGACCGCGTTTCTGGGAGCAAGTCGTTCCCGACCAAGTCGCCACCGCTCCCGCTGCCGCATTCGACCACTTCTCGACCAGTTTTCCCAGAATCAAAAATCAAGATTGCCACGACCATGGTTGCCCACCCGACCACGCCGCCCGCGGGCGAGCCTCGGTGCGTTCATCCTCGTCCCTTGCGCCTTCCCCTCCCCACCTATCGCACCAGCAACTAATCTCTCTCCCTCTCACTCTACCCAGTCTCGTCGACTCGAAACTCGTCGCGAGCGCGTCGCTCCACGTCCGCCGCCCGTTCGCGCAACACTTGACTGTCTGGCCATTCGTCCTCGTCATCTACCCGATCTGGACGGCCATCTACCTTGGCGCCTACGACCGCGTCCTCGGCACGCCCGAAGCCACGTTCCTCTCGCTCGTCGCCGTCGTGACCGCGCACGCGCTCACGTTCCTCGCCACCGAATGGTCGGTCCGCGCCAAGGCCTGGCTGACGTGCGGTAACACACCCTCTGTCGATCGCGCCGACACGGTGCGCGTGACCCCGACCGTGCACGCGGGCACCGGCGCGCTCTGCGCCTTGTCCAAGGCCGCTGACGGCGAAATCGCGTTCGAGTTCCAGAAACAAACGTTCGTCTACGACCGCGCCGTCGGCACGTTCAAGCCGCGCGCGTACCCGGTCGGCCGCACCGTCGGCGAGTACCGATCGATGCGGTCGGGCCTGTCGGGCGCACAAGTCAGTGCGCTGACGCGGCAGTACGGCAAGAACGAGTTTGATATCCCGGTGCCGACATTCCTGTCGCTGATGCGCGAGCACGTCATGGCGCCGTTCTTTGTCTTCCAAGTGTTTTGTGTGGGGTTGTGGGCGCTCGACGAGTACTGGTACTACTCGCTGTTCACGCTCGGGATGCTCGCCATGTTCGAGTCGACGGTCGTCGGGCAGCGGCTCAAGACATTGCAGGAGTTTCGCGGGATGGCGCACCCGCCGCACACCGTGTTTGCGAAACGCAGTGGCGTCTGGACGGAAGTCATGTCCGACGAGCTGCTCCCGGGGGATTTGGTGAGTGTTCCGCGCGCGGCGAAGGACGAGCAGGTCGTGCCGTGCGATATCTTGTTGCTCGGCGGCGCGACAGTCGTCAACGAGGCGATGTTGTCGGGCGAATCGACTCCGTTGCACAAGGAAGCCATTGCGTTGCGCTCGGCGGGGGACGTCCTCGATGACGATGCGTCCGCGGACGCGCGACACCATATCGTCTACGCCGGGACCAAAGTTGTGCAGGCGACGCCCCCACCCGCGCCGGGACCGGAAGAGTCGCCGTCGCCGATGGCCGCAACGCCCGATAACGGCGCGCTTGGTGTGGTTCTGCGCACGGGGTTCGGCACCGCGCAGGGCAAGTTGGTGCGCATGATGGTCTATTCGAGCGAGCGCGTGTCGGCGAATAACGCCGAATCGTTCATGTTCATTGGGTTCCTACTGATTTTCGCCGTGCTCGCTGCGAGTTACGTTTGGGTGGAGGGTCAGAAGCACGGCCGCCCGCCAGCGAAACTGTTGCTCGACTGTATCTTAATTGTCACGTCGGTGGTCCCGCCGGAACTGCCGATGGAGTTGTCGATGGCCGTGAACACGTCGCTCGTGGCCCTCTCGAAGTTGTCGATTTTCTGTACGGAACCGTTCCGCATCCCGCTCGCGGGCAAGCTCGATATTCTGTGTTTCGACAAGACGGGCACGATCACTTCCGAGGACTTGGTTGTTGAAGGCATTGCCGGGCTCGGCGACCGCGCGCAGGACTGGCTGACACTGCGGCAGCCGTCGCACACGCCGACCCCCACTTTGCTCGTTCTCGCCGCGGCGCACGCGCTTGTCAAGCTCGACGAGCCCGGCGACAAGCCCGAGATTATTGGCGACCCGTTGGAAAAGGCCACCTTGGCCGCGGCCGGGTACGCGCTCTCCTCGACCGACCACGTGGTGAAACTCGCGTCCGACACGACGCCGCTCGTGCAACTTGGCCCTAAGGACCTCGAAATCGTCCGCAAATTCGCGTTTTCGTCGGCGCTTAAACGCATGTCGACGATCGCGCGCGTCCAGCAGGGTCTGCGCGTCACGCCGAACGCCTCGCCGATGCCGGGCAAGTTGTTTGCGGCCGTCAAGGGCGCGCCCGAGACGATTGCGACGATGCTCGCGCACGTGCCGGACCTCTACGAGGAAACCTACAAGTCGTTGGCGCGGAACGGCGGGCGTGTTCTCGCGCTGGCCTGGAAACCGCTCGACCAGAGTATCACGCTCGCGCAGGTGCCGCACATGGACCGCGACGAGGTTGAGCGCGATTTGACGTTTGCCGGGTTCCTGGTCCTGTCGTGCCCGCTGAAACCCGACTCGGCTGCGGCGCTCAGCGAACTGATGGACGCTGGACACCGGTGCGTGATGATCACGGGCGACGCGGCACTGACCGCGTGCCATGTGGCCAAACAAGTGAAGATCGTCGACCGCGAGTGTCTGATCCTCGACTCCGTCGGCGGCGAAGTGGCCTGGCGCACGCTCGACGAGGACCGCGTCGCCGCATCGACCGCGCGCGCCGCGGACTTGGTCGAGCAGTACGACCTGTGCGTCACGGGGAAAGCCCTGACCGCGCTTGAGGCCGCGGGGGACTTGCCCGCGTTCACGCCGGCGCTGCCGTACATTTACGTCTGGGCGCGCGTGTCCCCCGCGCAAAAGGAGTGGGTGTTGACGGGGCTCAAGGCGCAGGGGTTCCATACGCTCATGTGCGGTGACGGGACCAACGACGTCGGCGCGCTCAAGCAGGCGCACATTGGGGTTGCGTTGTTGGACGCGACGCCCGACGATTTACAGAAGATGGCGGATATGGCGCGGCTCAAGCGCGTGCAGGACATGTATGCCAAGCAATGTGAGCTCGCCGCGCGGTTTGGGCGGCCGCCGCCACCGCCGCCGCCCGTGCTCAAGCAGTTCGAAGAAGCCAAGGCGGTCGTCGCGGGTCGGGCGGCACCGACGACGGCGACGGGCAAGGACGGCAAGAAGAAAGATAAAAAGGACGGCAAGCCCAAGGCCGAAGAGACGGAGCAGGAGCGGCGTGCGCGTAAAGCGCGTGAACTGCAGGACGCGCAAATGGCCAAGATGCAAGAGACCTTGCTGTCGCTCGCGGAAATGGGCGAGGACGAGGCGCCGACGCTCAAGTTTGGCGACGCGTCGGTGGCCGCGCCGTTCACGTCCAAGCTCGGTTCCTTGACGTCGATTGCCAACGTGATCAAGCAGGGCCGGTGCACGCTCGTCACGACGCTGCAAATGTACAAGATCTTGGCGCTCAACTGCTTGATTTCGGCCTACGGCATGTCGGTCCTGTTCATGGATGGCATGAAGTGGGGCGACTGGCAAATGACGATCCAAGGGCTGCTCATGGCCGTGTGCTTCTTCTGCATCTCGCGCGGGCAGCCGCTCGAGAAACTGGCCCGTGCGCGTCCCTTGCCGTCGTTTTTCAATGCGTATGCGGTCGTCTCGGTTTTGCTGCAGTTTGCCGTGCACGGCGCCGCCATGTATTCGGTCACGACGTACGCCAAGTCGCTCATGGACCTCGACGAGACGCCGCTCGAGCCGGATTTCGAGTTCAAGAAGGAGTTTTCGCCGAATTTGCTCAATGCCGGCGTCTACCTGCTCATCACGTCGATGCAGGTGTCGACGTTTGCCGTCAACTATGTCGGCCGCCCGTTCCGCGAGTCGATTCAGGAGAATGCCGCGCTCTACCGTGGGCTGATGCTCGTCGGGTCGGTTGCGTTTATTGCCGCGCTCGAGATCTTGCCGCCGTTGAATGAGTGGCTGCAGCTGTGCGAGTTCCCGCCCGGGTTCGCGGACCGGTTGACGGCGACGATGGCCGCGGATTTTGCGCTCGTGTATGGGATCGAGCGCGTGTGTAAGGCGGTCTTGGCCAAGTCGGAGCCGCGCAAGGAGTTGCGGATTCGTATGGACGAGTAGGTAGCGTGCGGTTTGGAGTCATGGAATATCGTTTGGCAATTTAAACAAATTTCGAGAGGACGTGCACCAAAGATATTGCCCAACGACGACAAGATTCACAACTCGGCGAGACCCTGACCTGCTTCGGTACGGCCTTGGAGTCCGATTCATGTGGCATGGATGGGATTCGAACCAGTCTCTCCAACTGGCGAACTCGACCGCTCGGTTCTCCCTTGGTGTTGTACCGTCGTGCGCTCATCAAGTCTTTCGGTCAACTTGCACGACTCGCGGTGTGCCAATTCCCAACTGACCGTGCCCGGGCGCGTCCACAGCTCAATCAGAGAAATCATGGAGCGAGGTCGAGGTGTATTCTCAATCAGACCGTCACGCTATCCGCGCCAAAGAAAGGGAACCAAAACGTTGGCGGGGCGGGGGGAGGGGAGCGGCTCGCCAAAGATGACAACGAGCCGCGGGAAAACAGGAACCGAAAGGATAGAGAAAAAAACGAACGACTTGGACAACCCGAAAATCACACGGAACGAGAAAACAGGCAAACACACTTGGTGGTGGTCACGCGCACGTGGGGGCCGAGCGCGGAGAAGTTGGAGAGCCGCCGCGAAGCGAGAGGCGGTGGGGCAGGCAGGACGAGGTATTTATGAACAAGAGGCTCCGAACAATCGAGCACGACGACGACGACGATAATCCACAACGACTTGGGACTTGGCGAGAACAGTTTAGGCCGTCGCCGATGCTCCTGCCGGCGCCGAAGATGCCGATGCGGCGACCGTCGCGCCCATCGACGCGCGCTTCTTCTGGAAATCCGAGATCGCGGCCTTGATTGCGTCCTCGGCAAGCATCGAGCAGTGCAGCTTGACGGGCGGCAAGCTCAATTCACTGGCAATCGTTGAGTTCTTGATCTGGGCGGCCTCGTCGAGCGACAGACCGCGCACCATTTCCGTGACGAGCGACGACGAGGCAATGGCCGACCCGCACCCGAAAGTCTTGAACCGCGCGTCCACAATCTTGCCCGTCGCTTCGTCGACCTTGATCTGCAGCTTCATCACGTCACCGCAGGCCGGGGCGCCAACGAGACCCGTGCCGACGGTGGGGTCGGCCTTGTTGAGGGAGCCGACGTGCGCGGGCGCTCGTAGTGGTCAATGACCTTCTCGTGGTAGAAGCGGGATGGCGCTGCGCAAATAGCGGCGGCGGGGGCGCGGCCCGAGGAGGCGAAGGCGGGGCGCGCGAGCGACGGGAGGGCGGAGGCGGAGCGGAACATGGTGGCGAGGAGACTGGGAGTTGGTTGTTGTTGCGGGAGGGTGGTGCTGCTGGCGAGAAGAGCGGCAAGAGGACGGGCTGGCGGGGCCGCGGCGATATAAAGACGGAGCACGGTTGAAGGGTTGGCGGTGCCGGGCGTGGAGAGAGAGAGAGAGAGAGAGAGAGAGAGAGAGGAAGGGCGGGAGCGGGTCGTCGGGTTCGGCGTGCTCTCGGGTCGGACCGAAGCGATCGCAAACGAGAGCAAGCGCGGAGCGGGGACCCGTGGAGCAGGCGGATAAGCAAGGGTTTGGTCGTGGATGGAAACCAGGATTTCGACACCGATTATCAGATGCAAACAGCAACCACGAGACCGATCTGACAGCGCGATGACGACGATGCGCGTGACCACCAGCCCTTCCCACCGTGATCTCAAGCGCCCTGCACGTGATGCAAAGCACGGTGCAGGCAACTTCTTGTTGACCAACACAGCCGGCAGACGCTTACATTGCCGAGACCTGAAAACCTGCTCCGCCCGGTCGAACGGCCGAGCCTCCACCCGTCCCACGTGGGTCGGACCTGGCCGGACGCGCTCACGTTGTTACCTGTTGCTCCACCCCCGCCACACCGAACTGCACCACCTGTGCTCAGCAAACGCGTCGCTGCGCCTGGCACCTCTTGCAATAAATACATCGCGATCCACCATGGGCAACGGGCTCACGCTCCCGTCGCTCCCCCGCCAACCCGACGCTGCCCCGACCCCACAGCACGCACCCGACCTCCCCGCCGGCCACTCCACCGGCAACTCCACGCGCGACAACGACGCTCCCGCGCCTGCTCCGCCCCTTCACCACCTCACCTGATCCACCCGCACCCACCAATATTATGTCCGGCAAACGCGCCCCCACCGGCACTCGCGGCGACGCCATCTTCAACTCCGCGCGCGGCGCGCTCACCGCCTCGACCCCCGAGTCCTACGACGCTCCGGACCCATCCGCTCCGCCCTCGCACACCCTGCGCGTGCGCCGCGTCGCCGGGTACCGCATCCACGACGCGCGACACAACCTCTACTTCACGGGCCCCACGACCGCCGTGTTTCCCGCGGCCGCCGTCGGTGTCGTCCAAGACCTCCGCTCCCCCGCACAGCGGTTCTGCACCGTGCACGACGACGACGTCGTTGCGCTGACATACCACAAGGGCGCCGGACTCGTCGCGACGGGCCAGGTCGGGGTTGCGCCCGCGGTGCACGTGTGGCGCGCGAACGAGCCTGAGCAGACGGTAGCGAGTTTCGCGCTGCCCAAGGGCAGCAAGGCGGTCGCGGCGGTCGCATTCTCGCACGACGCGCGGTACTTGGTGGTCGCGGGCGCGGATAACGACCACACGTTGTGCGTGTTTGACGTACAATCCAACAAGTCGGAGCCCGTGGCCACGACCAATGGTGGGTCGTCGGCGATCGTCGATCTCGCGTGCGCGCCGAGCTCGGCCGAGGACCGCGTCCTTCGAGTTTTGTCGCGGCGGGCCGGAAACCGTGCGGTTCTGGATCGTAACCAAGTACAGTATGTCAACGGGCTCGCGCTGAACTCGAAGAAC
>GG745354.1:514308-575659 GCA_000151295.1 Allomyces macrogynus ATCC 38327 | reverse complement strand
GCCCGCACGTGCGAGGGGTTCGCGCGGCGAAGCGGCCACTCGTTCTAGACGACATGACCGGACGAGGCCGTGGCGGGTGGATGCGGGCGGGTTCCCTCGTTCCCGGCACCCAAACAAGCCGCGCGGCGCGCAACAAGAATGTGGCACGGCCGGCGTCGGCCCCTTCACCGGCACGGCTCGTGCTGGATAGCGTCGTGATCGAGCCAATGCGCAGGAAGCCGACGCCGCCGGTGATGCCTCCGCCGCCTCCAGCGCCAGCGAGGCGCACACGTGCTGCGGCGCGTCCGGCGGTGGTCGAGAGCGAGACGGACGACGACGACGACGACGACGACGACGACGACAAGGACGACGAGGAAGTGGTCGACGCCGAGCCATTGGATCAGGACGAGGACGAGGATGAGAACGAGAACCCGCCGCCACCACCACCAGCACCTCCGGCACGTGGTGGTCGAAAACGCGGCGGTGCGGCAGCGACCAAGGCTGCGCCCGCTGCCAAGGGCAGGAAGGGCACCGCCGCGCCCAAGGCGGCCGCAGCCGCTCAAGAGTCCGCTGTCAACGACACCGACGCTCCTGCGGAACCCGCTGCCAAGCCGGCGCGCAAGCCGCGCGGCAAGGGCAAGGGCAAGGCCACCGCCGCCGCTGCTGCCGCCGCCGACAACGACGAGCAACCAGCTCCCACGGGGTCGGCCCTCCCGCCACCATCGACCCCACCGCCATCGAGCCAGCCGGGCGCGGGCGTGTTAGCCAGCCCGGACCTGAGCATGACGTCGACGGCGTCGCGGCCCGGAACGGTGAAGCGGCGGAGGCTGAATGCGCCTGCGGCGCGGCCGATTCAGGTGGTCTCGACGCCCGCAAAAATCACGACGGATCGCGAGGTACGTCTCATTCGCGGAGGATGTGAGAGTGGGATGAGGTAGAGAGTGTTGGTACTGACCATGCCTCGTGTTTGCGTTTGTGTAGAGCAAGCTGCGCAATACGCTGAAGTTTTTGATTGCGGAACCGGTCGCAGGCGCGTCGAGCTCCCAGTAACGTGTCTGTTGGACCGTAGCTGGGTCGTCATCGTGTTTTGAATTCCGGTTTCCATTTTGATTTCTTGTTCTTTTTTTTGAGGCCACGGCCAGATCGAAGCGCGTGGACGTCGACGCTCTTCTACCGCCCGTTTGCGCACTGAGCCAGGGCCATATTGGTTTATTTATTCGCTTGGTCGATCGAATTTGAACACGCGCTGTGATTTCCTATTGTTCTCCTTCGGAACCTGCGACGGTCCAGGATGAACCGGAGCGAGTTGGTGCCTCGACAGAGCAGCCAAACCCCGCTAGCGCCGCCGGCCTTCATCCCAGCACAACTATTCAGGCAGGTTGAGCGGGAGTGTGGCAGAGCAAGCAACGGTGTTTACCGACAGCCGATGCCCCTGGACGTAAGAGCTGAACGAAGAGCTGAACGAAGAGCTGGGACAACCCGTCGCATGCTGAGGTGCAGCAAGCAATAGAAGAGCCGGCGCGGCGCGTCAGGACCCTGCGATCGAATGCCACAATCTGGTGGAGAGGACCCGCACCCACGATACCCAAATGGTTGCGCGCTCACTGTACGTTCGAGCAGTTTCCAAGACCGCAACGTGTGCGGTCAAGTCGTGAGATGGTGGTTTATCGCGTCGTGATGCCATAGCCGACTGACGCAAACGCGTGCTGCCAGTGACGCCGTCGTTGCAAAAGCGCGCTCGCTGATCAGCGGCTATCCGCCTCCAGCTGCGCCATTGCCCTGTTTGACCAACTCCGCTATTTGCACCTACTCGCTGCACACCAATGATCCCGCCAGCTCTCGCCTCGCGCGCCGTCCCGGCGCCGCACGACACGATCATGCAACTCTTACTCTACGGCGCCGTGCCCGACGCGACGCTCGACAAGTTGCTCGAGCGGCTCGCTGCCATTTTCCCCGACTCGCGACGACCCTATACGCCCAATGGCGAGGAGGCAGGCCCGGGTGTTGGTGAAGACGACGACCACCTCGACGCGATCCGACGCGACACGGCCATGATGGTGGCCGAGTACGTGTTTGTGCCCGCAGGTGCGGTCCGGTCCCGATTCTCCGTGGCTGGGATGGCCGCTGACGTGCCATAGCGGTTGGATTTAGTCGAGACGCCGCTCGGACCTGCGCGGTCGAACGATGTGGTCCTGCGGCTGACAGCGCCGCTGCCGTCATTGAACTTGGACGACAAGGAGGCCGTCTGGTGCGTGCGCACGACCAACTTGCAACCTGAAACGCAAACTGACTGTCGAATTGCGAGCAGGTCAATTGCGCACACGGGCCGGCCCGAAGCCCCGTCCCCTGCCTGGCGCACGACACGGCGCGCGGTGCATGCCGTGGTCCTGGACGGGACGGCTGACCAGCCGCGACCGTCGTTTGAACAGAGCGTGCAGTTCTTGCGCGCGTTGGGGTACCGGTACGCATGTTCGCTTCCGCATGCTCTCCGTTTGATCGAGCGTGCGTGCTGACCGGGCGATCTGTTGTGTGCAGGCCCTACTTCCAGTTTGTCAAGAAGGGGTTCGCGTTCCACGCGCCGGGGATCGCGACAGTGCTCGTGTACCAGACGTACAATGTACGTGTGGACGTTCTCCACCCTCTCTTTCTGCAGTTGAGTCGCTGATTCGGATATGCTCGTTAAAGCTCCCCGACCCGGACCCATCACTGCGCCGCATCAACTTACACGGCGTCCCGCCCGTCGAGGCCAATCACGACGTGTGGATCGTGGAAGTGGCAAGTGTGCCACCACCGATTCCGACGACAACGCCCGAAATGCTCGATGCGCTGGAGCGCGAGATGGTAGCGATTGCCGTGGCGCTGCGCGGGTGCGTTGACTCCACTGGTGGCGAGGATCGAGGGTGAGGGAACTGACCGCGCCGGTTGGAGTGTACAGGCTCGTCGATGTGCGTATCATGGACCCGGTGCTGCTGCGCGACCAAGTGACGTACGTGGTGCGATAAATGGATTGCTGATAAGCTTTTTTTCCGGGTGGAGAGCATTGGTCCGACTGCGCTCAATCAGAGGGAGCAGGCTGTCGTCGCCGTTGTGGGCGCGCATCTGGTCCTCGTCCACCAACGATATAAGCAAGGAGATCAGCGGGACCTCATCGGAGCCCAGTGTCTGACGCGCGCATGGGCGGAGCGAGTCGCGCCACCGCAATGGCCCGGCCGACATTGCCAGAATCGCATCGGGGACAAAGGGGCAGTAACGATGTCCAACGGGTTTTGGGTCAAGGGTGGCTTCACGTCACACTGAATGCGTTGTTCCTCGAAGCGAATGCGCTTCTCGTCAACAAAGCGCCGTCCTCCCTCTGATATCGAGACTGATGGATGAAGCAATCGATCCTCGCCCCCAAAAGCAGCTTGCCGGCGAATCAAAAATGGAATTTGAGAAGACGGGCAATACCATCATAAATACCTCCGTCCGGTCCGAACCACCACGTCCATGGCGCAACACCATCACGCTCCCACCCCTGCAGCTGGCACTCGAGCGTGTGCGCGTCATCCACGCCACCCAAAAAAAAAAAAAAGAAAACTCCCTCCAATCACAGCCGCAACGGCGACCCCGACTCATGATCCGACCTATTCGCGCCCTCCACCTGCAATTCCGGCAACACGACGACCTCCGACTCGGTCTCCATGGCATGCGGCGACCGGGGCGACCGCGGCGGCGGTGGCTGTACTGCCGTGCCCTTATCTCGGCCTTCGTCCGTATTCTTGCGGCGCCGCTTCGCGCGCGATTCCTGATGCTGGTCACCGCCATCCTTGTCCTCCTCGTCATCCCCCTCATCCTCGTCGTCGCCGTCCTCGGGCCGCGCGCGGCGGTTCGCGGGCGACCAGATGGCCGGGGTCAAATCGTCCGGGATCGCGTCGCGCGCGCGCGGCGCGCACTGCGCGCAGTGACTATCTCGCACGGTGGCCAGGACCGACTCGAGAAGCCGAATCCGCTCGGCGGCTATTCAGGATGAGGCGGGAGAGAAGGTCCGGTCAGTCTGGTGGATGGGTGCGGTGCACAAACCCAAATGAAGACAGAAACGTACCCAAATGGAGAACAACGGCCTGCGACCCATCCCCGCGCAGAGCCGCGCGCAATTCCTCGAACCCGGCATTAATATTCTCGCGGCGCCGCTGTTCTGCGAGAATATGCGACTGTCGTCGCTGCTTGGACTTGCGCCGCGCGGTCGTTGACGAACTGGCCGTCGGCGCTGTTGCTGTCGCGAGCGCCGTGGGCGATGGGGGTGGAGGCGCCGGGGACGTCGCGGCCACCGCCCGTTTCGTCTCCGTCGCCGCCACTGGATCCGGCTTGACCTTCTCCGCCTCGTCGGCAACCGTGACCGTGATCGCCGGGGGCGGGGTCGGCGAGGCCAGCCGGATCGGCGGCGGCGGTGGGCCATGCGCGGCATGTGCCGCATGCACCGCGTGCGCGTGTGCGGCAGCCGCAGCCGCATGTGCCGCCGCGGCCGCGGCCGCGTGCGAGTCCGCGTACGCCGCGTACCCGGCCGCGTGCAGGACGTGCGGCGGCGGTAAGAGCGGCGGCGTGTCGTATGGCGGGTACCCTCTCGCAGCGTGCGGCGATCGCGGCGGCGGCGGTGGGGGTGGCGGGTATCCCCCACTGGGTGCGCCGTACGGCGACGGCGGCGCCGAGTGGAAGTACATGGGCGGCGGCGGGGTCAGCGGGCGCGACGCGTGCGCCGCGGGTGGGGCCAAGTAGGTCGCAGGTCCGCCGGGCGACGACGGGGCTCCACCAAAGTAGTGTCGCGGACTCGCGCCGGGGGAGACGGACCATGCGGCCGACGCGGCGGGGGACGGGTGGAGCGGTGGGTACGGGTGCAGTGTGCCGCCGGCGGCAGAGGGCGCGGCAACGGGGTGCGGCGAGTACCGCGGGTTGGATGCGGCCGCGGGGGACGGGTCGCGCGACGAAGCCGAGGGCGGGCCAGGGATGGCCGCGGATGCGGGCGCGGATGGGTCGGCGTGCCGGTAGGCATCGGCCGGGTGGAGAAGACTGGCGTGCGCGTGTGCTGCATGCGGCGGCGGGGGTGGGTAGAGCGGCGAGAGACCTGCGGCGTGGTGCGGGTGCAGGTGCGGCGAGACGGCGTGGTAGGGCGGCGCATAGGGCGACAGAGGTGCGAGCGACTGCGCATGCGCGTGCAGCAGCGGCGAGGCCGCAGGTGGAGCGGCCGGGGCCGCGGGGGTTAGCGGCGGTAGTACTGGCGGCGGCGCGTCGTGAATCACGGCTGCCGACGCGGGTACGGGCGCTGGCGCGGGAGCAGGTGCGGGCGAGGGCGCCTGGGGTGGTGGAGCGTCGGCTGCAGCCGCCGACGTGGGCGCCGAGGGCGGCGCGCTGGCAGCCATGTCGAGTGCGCCGAGTCGCGGTTGCCGGTACGTTGCGGGGAGCGAGGGCGCGCGTCGGGCCAATGTTGGTGCCGGGCGTCGTCGTGTCGGTGTCGGGCTGGGCGGTCGGTTGGCTGCGGCGGTGGTTGTCTGTCGGCCAGGCCGGCGTGCGAGCCGTCGGTGGGCCGGGCGGTGCCCCCGTGGGCCCGTTCCGCTTGGCGCAATCCGACCGGTTTCCAGAACACGCCGAAAACGCTGCGAGAAAACGCAGAAACGTGCGGCGGAGCGCGCCGGGATGCACGCCTATTTAGGTTTTCTAGGGTACGGCCCCGAAAGAAGACGGAACGCACTCTCACCGCAATCGATGCCGAACTCATCAACGATCACGTGCCAATCCATGGGTTTGAAGGCCTGCTCGAGCTCGCCATCGCTCCGTCTCTCTCACCGGCGGAACGTCTTTTCATCAGATCCCGTCACCTCGTCGCCATGGTCTGTACCAACATCCATCCACCACCACCAACCACCTCGCCGTGCTCGCGGCACGTTGCACGAACGCACGCGCGCGCATGCCGTGCGGCACGATGCTGCAAGCTCGCGACCAAATCTCGAAGTCTGCCTCAAAAACACCACGCTGACCCGACGGATGCACGCCCGTGCCCACCCCACCACTCCACCAAAATGTAACAGCCGCCCAAGTCGAAGAAGTCCGAGAAGGTGCAGGAGGTCATCTCGTACGGCCCCAAGGTCGCCGAGGGTGAGCTCGTCTTTGGCGTTGCCCACATCTTCGCCTCGTTCAACGACACGTTCGTGCACGTTACCGATCTGTCGGGCCGCGAAACCATTGCCCGTGTCACCGGTGCGTTTTTTGCATTCTTTGCGCCCTCCTTTCACTTCTTGGGACCCGGCGCACCGGTGGTGAGATCTCTCTGGAGCGGCCAGAGACCCCCGCACTCAATTTCTTTGGAATTCGACGTGCTCGGCGAGGCCCTGCTCCCCACCGCCAGTGTGCTGCGGCGCCTATTTGCGGCCAGCGCTCACGAGTAGGGACCGAAAAGATTCCCCGCGACTCGGCAGTTTTGCTCGCGCCGTCTCTTGGACTTGAATTCCGCACTTTCCGCACTCGTCTCTTCGAATCCTGGCCTCTAATCTCTGCGTCTCCCTGCTGTTGAACTTTTTGACGTTGCGCGCGTGCAGGTGGCATGAAGGTCAAGGCCGACCGTGACGAGTCGTCGCCCTACGCGGCCATGCTGGCGTCGCAGGACGTCGCTGCGCGCTGCAAGGAGCTCGGTATCACGGCGCTGCACATCAAGCTGCGTGCCACCGGTGGTAACGGCCCGAAGACGCCCGGCCCGGGTGCCCAGTCGGCGCTCCGTGCCCTGGCCCGTGCCGGTATGCGCATTGGCCGCATCGAGGACGTGACCCCGATCCCGACCGACTCGACCCGCCGCAAGGGTGGTCGTCGTGGTCGTCGTCTCTGAGCGCTTTGGTGGATGGAGTATCATCAATACAACGAGCGTTTGGTCTTTGCAATTTTGCATCGTTCCTTGCCGAGTTGCGAGTCGCGACTCCGTTCGCGAGCGACTCTCGCCGCCTGCCGGTCCGATCGCTTTCAGCAAGCGACGCGAGCGTCGGCTCGTTCAAAACAAAAATAGAGTAGACATGAGAAAATCAATCCTATCTCAACACGGCAGCGGGTGATGCGGTGCACCTGCACAATCGGGCTCCGATGAGGCCGTGTTGAGCCTGGCCATGTCGACCAGGATCAGTTCTGTGATCTGTGCGTCTCCTTTCAACTCGCGCCTGCTCGCGCTTTCAGAAACGGTGTCAAGCACTGTCGACCCGTGACGCGCATCGACACCAACGCCGAATGCTATTCGCTCCACTTATCCCATTCATCCTCGCTCGCCCTCGCCGCCAACCCGGCCTCCTCACCCCCTTTCACTTTCCTGCTCGCGCCCGCCGTCGGCGTAACCATCGCGGCCCTTGCCTCCGTCGTTGCAGCCCTTGACGTGCCGACCTCCACATCCTCATCCTCGTCGCTATCCTCATCCGAATCCAAGACGGGCACCGCGTCCCAATCGTCCGCATGCGGCTTACTCGCGCCAGCCGCGACCGCTGGTTTCCGCAAAATCCCGTCATGGTCGCGCGCATCCAGTTTTACGACGTAGAGCCCGACGACAATCGACAGGAACCCGCAGAGCGCAAAAAACATTTCGGTCTGGTAGTAAGTCGGGTCGTTGGTCGCGAGGGCCGCGACGAGGACCGGGAACAGGCCCCAGGCCATGTTGGCGATCGAGTTGTTGATCCCACTACAGTACCAATAGGTCAGGGTGGAGAACGCCAAAAATGAGCGCAAGCAAGCGAGAAAACAACGTACTACGCGGTCCCGAGAAACCCCGGTGGGACAAGCAGCGGAATGCACGGGACGAACGTGAGCAGCAGCGCATACGACGACCCGAGCACCATGAGCACGGGCACGGGCGATGTCATGACACTCGCGGGCACACTGCCGAGCACGAAATGACACATGCCAATCATCGCACCGCACACGACGATCGCGTGCGCGCGGAAACCCACGCGGTCAAAGAAGGACCCGGCAAACGGGACCAATACCGCCGACAGCGTATCCGGCACGCCCATGACCTGCGCGGCGCGCTCGGCGTCGCCCGGGTACCACTTGGCCGCTAAGAATGCCGAATGGATCGTGTTGAATGGCACGACGGTCCCGTAGAGCAGGACCATGACGACCTGGATCACCCAGAAGGCCCGCGGGAAGTGCCGGATCCCGCGACGTACTTGCCACAGTTCGCGCTTGAAGAGCGACCAGACGGAGGAGCCGTGGGGGACTGCGGGGGTCGGGGACACGGCGCGAGGGCGGGTCGTGCGTCGAGTGGTGCCGTGCTTGCGCGACGTGAGCCCAATGGCATCGGGCGCGATAGAGGAAGCGTCGGCGAGGTGCGAGTACCGCTGGTCGATGATGACGAGCACGAGCGTGCCGGCGAGCGAGATGATGCATGTCGCGAACCCGAACCAGAGCGAGAGCGGGATGCTGTACCGGTGCGCGAGGTACGGGCTATAACATGCGCGCGATCCGCAGTCAGTCCACGCCGACGTCACGCGCTGAGTGCAGCGCACGCGAGCGTACCTCACAATATCATTGATGACGCTGCCAACGCGCGCAATCGACAGATTGATCCCGACGGCCAGCGCGAGTTCGGTCCCGCGAAACCACTTGGTCGTGATATGCTGCTGCGCGACACTGAGCGTCTCGCCGCCAAGCCCAAACACGAACCGCCCGAAAATGGCCCATCCGGGAGTACGGTCGACAAGACCCGTTACGAAAATGAGTTGCCCGGCGACGACGAGCAGCGAAAACAGGACGGCGATCGTGCGCGGGCCATACTTGTCGATCAGGACGCCGCCGACAAACGGGAGGATGATGTTGGGCAGCGAGTACACGACTGAACGGATGAGGGCCAGAATCAGGTCAGGATGCGTGCCACGCGTGTCACGTCGACTGCTTGGCCGAGGAGAAAGCGAGCGGGAGGTGCCAAACGTACTATAGAACGAGCCAATGAGGTACTGGTACTCGGCGGGCGTGGTGAGGTGCAAGTACGTTTCGAGAGGAATGTTGAGCGCGGCGACCTGGACGGTAGGGTGGAGAAGGGAGAAAATCAGCCTTGGACACGAGTCGCGTGAGGATTTAGAGCGCATCGCGTAATTACCTGGTCGTAGGCAAACCAGCACTGGGGACGGAATTCATTTTCAAGCACGCCGTGGTGGTCACATCGTGTCGCGCGCACGCGATGAGATACAAGTCACGCCGAATAAAGGAGCAGGATGAGCATGTGTATTCCTTCTGGTACATGGCAAATTGTTGATTTTCAGCGTTCGACTGAGCATCGTCGCTGTCAGCTCTGTCCGTCCACACATACACCAACAAGCACGGTACACGTCAACGACAGGACAAACCACCGCATCCTTGACGGCGGAGCGCGCGGTAGATCGGATCCGCCGAGTAGGTGCGCATATTGGTGGTCGGTCAACGAGCTCGCTGCTGTGGGCGGTGGTGGGATCATGATTGATGGCACGGTGCGGTGCGTGGATCCACAGGCTGGCCGACTTGGTGCTCGTGTGGGACGTTGAGGAAGCAATTGACGGCCAATTGCAGGTTGTGGTCGGGACCAATGTCAAGCGTGCTGTGCAAAGATTTGTTGTCGGTGGGGAAGAGATGGACCTGATGGCGGCGACACGTCGTGAGCCGTCGTGCAAGATGAGCGGCTCTGCGCCGCCCGTTCGAACAAAATAACGAGCGAGGTGGGATTCGAACCCACGACTTCATCCTCCGGAGGGATGCGCGCTAGCCACTGCGCCACACGCCCGGCATCTGCCTTCTTCCAAGTTTTTTATCAGGACAAACCGGGTGCGCGGGCTGCCATGTTGTTCGGAGCTGACCCCCACGCCGCGCCCTGGTTCTCCCATTCTTGTTTCTGCGTATTGCTCTCCCAGCGACGGTCGTTAGTCGTACACGGTTTGTAGTAGGTCAGCCAATAAACATCGTCCTTGCGCCACGCGCGAAATCGAAAATAGTTGGTTATCTTTCGCTGCGACACGACACAGGTCTGCGTCACGAACTCGCCATTTCCTCCACGTCGCTTGATCACTGCTTCAAGCTTGCCTACCAGTACCGCTCTTTGCCCATCGCACCAACAGTCAAACCTGCTGCAACCAACACCATGACCACGCACCCGGCCCCGATCCGCGCGTCCTTGTTTGGCGGCGCCATTGAGACGACTTTGCCCGGCGGCCTGATCGACGTCTCGACCCTCCGCCAAGTGCCCGACAACCAAGAAGTCTATGTTGACCAAGCGCCCACGAGCTCCGACTCAGTCTCGGTCGTGATCGAGCTGCTCGAGCTGGCAAGTGACGCGCCGATCGACGCCATGGCCGCGTACCACCTCGAACAGTACGCCGACGACACTGAGGCTGCGTCGTACTCGGTCGTGAGTGCGGCCGAGGTGCCCGCCAGCACGTGTGCGCTGAGCGCCGCGGGGTACGTTGGTTCTCCACCCCCAACCGCCATCCGAATCATTTGGTCTTGACTTCTCGTGCCTTGGTTGTACGTAGCCGCCCCATTGCCGTGCGCCGCATCGTCGGCGCCATGACTGCGCAAAAATTCAACCAGGCCGACGCGAAGCACGACGTTTATGTCGTGCAGTGGGTGATCCGGATCCCGAGCGTCAGCACCGACCTGGTCATTACATGGAACCTGCCCGTCGGCGCGCCGTGGCCTGGGACTGCAGGCGAGAGTCGGCCCGTTGTCGCGAACAGCATGCCGTCCGACGCGCTGCTCGCCGTGTGCGAGCAGGTCGCGCGCCAGCTGACGGTCGTTGATTGGGGCCTGTTTTGCTAGCCAATGGGTTCCAATATTTGGGAGGTGGAAACGAACCAAAATGACAAAAAAAATCTGTTTGTACAAGCACGAACGTGTGGCCGGAGCACAGAGACACGTGTGTCGCGGCTGGTGAGCGCAAACGCGGTGGCCAAAAGCGCTAGCGAAACGCGAATGTGGCCGACCCGCGCCTGGGCACGTATTGCACTTCGAGCTGCTGGAACCTAGAGGTGAAGGAGCAATTCAGTCCAGCGCCCGCGTTGCTGCCGCGAAGAATCGGGAAGAGTACGCACGCCTCGGAGTTCTTGTGGCAATAGAAACCCGAAATGTGCTGCCTCTCGCGGTCCATGCTATCGAGCGCGGGCGAGGAGAATGGTCAGCCGTGCGGTCAAACAGGAATGGCGACACGAGGGCGTGTACCAAATGTAATAGAAGCCGACAAAGGATGCACCGTCGATCTGGGCCTTGTGGTCGGGCACGAGAAAGCGCTCCTGGAGCACAGTTGCAATAAGTCAGCCACGCGAAGCGCACGCGCCAGACTTGAATCTCGAGCACAAAACCATGCACGCACTTTCCATCGCATGTAGACGAGCCGCTGCGACCTGTAGTCGTACCGCTCGATGGCCGTGTTAAACGTGGGCGCGATGCGGTCGAACCCTTGAAACCTCGACTGGTGGAGAGCGTGCGCGCGCGTCAGTTTGAAACGATGCGACCGACGTGGTTGCACCAAATAGCACGAGCACCACGCACCCAATGATCCAAGTCAGTCTGGGTGTTTGCCCCCCACTGGTTCGTGACAAACGAGTGCCGCACGCCGTCGAGAATCTCGCCGTCCCAGAACGTTGTGATCATGGGCGTGTTGGTGAGCTCGTGGATGCGCAGGAACCCGGCGAGCCGGCCGGCCTCCCAGTCAATATCCTAGTACGCCGCCAACGACGTGAGCCACTTGTGCGCCGCGCCGCGCGTTGGTGCGTTATGTCATGTACGCAACACCAACCTTGAGCGTAATCTCGACGCGGTAATTGACCTGGCCCGAGCACTGCGTGCCGACAAACTCAGCACCAGGGTGCAAACTCAGGCCGGGGAGGAACATGGGTGGACGCAGAGGGAGGTCCAACTGAGCGCGAACGGCACGGCGCATATCGTACGGCGCGTCGTCATCCTCGGCAGCGGCTACGACCATTGCGCTGGATGGAGGTGCTGCGCGGACAAGGTCGCGTGCTGGTGCCACGGCGACCGCAGTCGACGTAGTATCAGCATCTGAGTTGGCCGTGAATGCGCCACGCCGCCGCCGCCGCTTGGCCGTGGGCTGGCGCATCGCTGGGTCGGCGTCCTCGTCATCCTCGTGCTCGCTGTGCGGCGGCGAATGGTGCGGGCGTAATGAACGATCGGTAGTTGCTGCTGTTGGTGGCGGCGCTCGAGGTGCGTTGGCTGTGCTGCTCGGGGATGCTGGCGGCACGGGGTCGGCGGACGACGGTGCTGGCATCGGCACAGGCGCGGTAGCGTTGGAGACAGGTCGTTGTGGCATGGGCGGCGAGTCGGGCGGGCTCACGAAGCTGGTCATGGCGTTGCTGACACGATGGTGCAGTTGCTGGCCGGCATGCAGCAAGGTGCAAGTGGACAAACGCTGGAGCAGAGAAGTGAGCTAATCAAGTGAAGCAAAATGACTGAAGATACATATACTATTTTCTGAAGTCCACATTATAGCTGTTTCAAGGCACCGGGCGTGTGGCGCAGTGGCTAGCGCGCATCCCTCCGGAGGATGAAGTCGTGGGTTCGAATCCCACCTCGCTCGCTTTTTTTACTGATTTCCCTTGCGGCTATCTGCAAAGACGATCTTCTTTGGCTGCCCATAACCGTGCACGACAAACTGGGGAGAGCACTACACAGAAACAAGAATTGGAGAAGTGGGGCGCAACGTGCCAAGTGGCACATGACACTTCTCAAGGTTGGCAAAACTCATACTGTCAGCAAACCTATCCTTCTTGGAGCACAAGCCCTTGCAGTGCTTGCACCAGAACCTAGGAGCAAGAACAAATGTCAAACAGGTCAGTGACTCTGGATCAGCATGAACAACTTGTGCTTGTGAGCATGAATCAGGGACATGCATGTCATCATCAAGCTTAATGAAGTGCTCAGTGCAGTAAGTCAACTTTATTGGCAGCTTGTGCTTCTTCAGCAGGCACAACACACTCATGATACTGTTGGACAGCACAATCCTGCTGGCGTCCATTCCCTGTGATGCCAGCAAAACACCCACATTGGCAACAGAGTCATTGATAATGATGGTGGCTGTCATCATCTGAGTTGTTGGTGTCACTGCTGTAGGTGCTACATGGGCCAAGATGCAGGAATGCCAGCACATGGTGCTTGTGCTTGCAAGAAGGGTTGGGCATGTCAGTCATGGTGTGATGGTTGGTACAATGGCAGCAGCAGGAGAGGGGAAGAGATGGAATGTGTGGGTGGCAGTCAGCATGCCCTGGGCAGATAGAAGCATGCTTGGGCGGGCCATGGACAGGCGCTGCTAAACAGTATCGAGTGGCAGAGAGGGGGGCCAGCATGTAGGCACAGTTGTGCTGCACTTGGGCCCACACGGCTGGCTGGTCCATGTGGGTTTGCAGCAGGTTGTTGGAGATATGGTGGTGATTTGCCATTGCATTGGTGGCTTGCACTGGTTTGCAAGTCAAACCACATGTGTGCTCTTGGCAGCATCCAAAATGATATTTGTATTCACCAAAATTCTGGACCCAGGCTGGCCCTGGGCTGGCCCCAGCTCTGCCAACAAGGCTGACCTGCATGACCTGTGGGTCAGGGGCCCTGACGCTTCAGCAAATCCACAGGTTCAAGGCAGGGCAGGGGGTGGGGGCCCCATGGGCATGGGCCCAAGCCTGACGCCCAAGCGCTTGCCCTCACCCTATCCAAAAGCAAGATCAGACAATGATCCTGAACTATGGACAATCAGTACAGAAGATAACACAATATAGGGAGCAAGAGAGCATGGGCAGAAACAGAGGAAACAGACCTGTATCAGGCAACTTGAGAGCAAGATGCCAAAATAGAAAGGCAGGACACAGCCATATTGATGGTGACAAAAAGGAGCAGGGGCAAGGACAGACTGGAAGGACCAGAACAGGAAAGCGATTGGAGCCACAGTCAACCAGAGCAAAGGCGACCAACCAACCAAAAAGTCATGAAGCGAACAAGAGTGCCCATGACCCAGTGACAAATGTATTAGTTGATGAGGCGTGGTGCATTGAGGATGGGCTTGCTTGCGACGACGTGGCTGGGGAGCCCATTGCAACATATATCGGTCACGTGCGGCTGAGTCGCGCGTCCAGCCCCTGCCATGACATGTTCGCCCCACTTTGCCGCTTCATCTTCAACATATTTATTCCCCCTTTGCTTCTCATGGCTGCTCATGCTCACCAATATACTTACCACATGCTCGCGCATTGTACTGTGCTGACGTGCATGCTGCCAAACCTGTGACATGCACTGCGCCAATCACCAGGATCATCACGACTGAATCACAAACCAGTGACATGATCAAGCTGTTTTTCTGGCAATATTTATTTGCCTGCAAACCGCCGAAAGAGTGCCAGAAACCAGACCAGAACCGTCGTCAACTGCCAAGTCAGTGTACCTGCCACATCAATCTCATATTTTTTCCTGGTTCTTGTCTGCCATTTTTTGCCCGTGAACTCAAGGCAGGCGAGTCTCCATTTCTGGAAGCGGTTCCCTCCTTTGGTCTCCAGGCTATCGACGCATCTAGCAGGCAACGTCCCTGCCGAGATTGGTTACGCGTCAAAAAGGGGGTCCTTGAAATTGTCCTCATTATTCTCTGAAAGGCAAAGGCAAAGACACGTTCTTGTTTGCGCCACCCCCACCCCGCTACATCCCCGCCAGATTTGCGCGGACGCGCGTCGCTCGCGGCAATGGACCATGCACGCACGCGCACGAGTGCCTGCAGGCTCGCGCAGCCTCGGTGCTTCTTCGCGATTCGCGTCGACGTCTGTACGGTGCTGCACGACATGCCGGCGGTGGCGACGGAGAGCAACGGAGAGGTGCACGACGCGCCCAGCGATTCTTGGCGTGCTCCGCGTTTTGCCATCCTGCCCTGCGGTTCAAAGTGCGAGCCGGCCCCCGCACAGACAGACGTCCTCTCGGCTCTCCAGCAACAACTTGACACAGACTCCACCGGATCTCCCTCCTACCTTGCCTTGGCTTGCCAACTGCTCGCACCTGCCCAAGAAATACATGAAGCGCTTCTTTGCTCCCAACTCGCGCCGCCCCTTGACCTCGTCTCCCGCTTTTCCTCGCGGCTCAGTGCAACAGGACGCCGACTATGACCCCCGCCCGGCGTCAGTGATGGCCCCAGCCGGCAATTCGCTGGCGCGCTTCTCAACCGTGTCGTCGACCGCCACGTCGCTCTTGACGCCGGCACCCACGCTGCGGCCGTACGGCACCTGGTCGGGCCTCGATCACCCCAACCTGCGCGGTGTGACCAGTCTCGACGGCGCTGCGTGCTTCCCGGCCATTGGCAAGTCGAAACGTACTCCGCCGCGTGCACCGGCCAAGGAACAACCAGTTTGGGCTACTCATGCGCCGCTCCGGGCCCTCGCTGCACCCGCCGCCTACCTCATGCCACTCTTCGTGGCGGCCTCGCAGGGCCCCGCCGCCGGCACGCGATCCGCCGTGATGGTCCTGGCTGACGCGCTCGGCACCGAGCTCGCGCACTTGCACACAGCGATCTCGCGGCATCTCGACCGCAATGTGCGCATGCCGCTCGACACGTGCATGCGCCAGCTCAACGAGGTCGCGGCCAACCACAACGTGCGCGTCATGTACGCACTGCGCAAGTTTGCCGATCGGTACGAGCGCGACGTGCTCCCGCAATTGGTCAAACACGTGGCGCCGACGCGTGGTGTGCCGGCCACGGTCGAGTCGCTCGTGCGCACGGATGGCCGAGTCGCGGAATTGCTCGCCAAGTCGCACCGCGGCAGTGTCTTGGATCTCGCCGACACGGCGATCCATCGCGTTGTGCGCAAGCGCGGGGTCGCCAAGACGCTGTTTGCGCCATTGACGAACTTGTCACAGGTATGTTGAAGCGACTTGAAGCGACGCGTCGCAATAGTTTTTCGATGAGCTCATTGGAGCTGATCCATGATCTGCGATTCATGAATCAATAGGCTCTGCACGAGCTCGCGACTTGCGCGTCATTCATTGACCATACCGTCGCGAACATGCTCCCGCTTGTTCACGGCATTGCGACTGCCCTCGCGAGCGGCGAATGGACCGAAAACTGCGCGCGCGACGCGGCATCCAGTGCTCTCACCCGATTCGCCGAATGGCGCCAGACGATTGTTTCCATTCTCGACGAGATCAAGGTACGTTGACCTGTCAAGATCTGATCGCTTGGAATCCATTTTTAACCCGCTTCTCCACCTCTAGACGGGCCTTGCCACCCTTTACCTGCCCGCCAATGAATTCCAATGCCCGATCTGCCTCGAAATCATGGCCGAGGCCGCCATCCTGTCGTGCAAGCACCGGTTCTGCCCGCCATGCCTCGACGAGTACCGCCGCCAAACGAACGGCACGACACCCGGCACCGTCTTTGTCACGTTCACCAATGACGAGATCAACTCGGTCGTCGTCTCGCAGACGCTGCTCGACGACGAGATTCACGGCCTCCTCGGGCATGAAGAAACGGCACCCATCGAGTCCACCCCAACTCGATCGTCGTCGTCGTCGTCGTCGTCTCCGACGGTGGTCTCTGATTCCGCTCCATCGACGCCCATTCCCCCGTTGACCCCGCCCGCAAACACCAACTCCACGGCACCACACCCGCCCTTGATCGGCCGCCGCGGCACGTTCACGATGCAATACGAGTCGCCGTTCCTGCCCGCAAACGCCGACGCGAACCGCCCGCTCATGGTGCGGCTACCGTGCCCCATGTGCCGCCGCGTCACCGTCACGGCGCGCGGGCGCCCGCTGCCGACCGACCCGGCGTGGACCGAACACGTTGCGCAGCATTTCCCGCGCGAAGTGGCCACGCACAAGCGCGCCGCGGCCCTGACCGACGCGAAACAGAAAGTCACGACGGCGGCCAAGGCCGTGCAGCAGGCGGTCAAGTCGACGCGGTTGCTTGGTCGGCCTGTGGGGGTCGCCGCGTGGGCGCGGTCGAACCGGGGCCCGCAGGCGCCGCGCGCGGTCGGTGCGTGGGCGTGAGCTTGCACACGGCGGTGGTACTCGTTTGATCTCATTTTCGCGGGCGTGCTCAAGTTTCTTGATTTGGTGTGTTCTATTTCGTGCCGTTGATGGGGTTCGGCATACCTGCGCTCGCTGTCGCCGCGCGGCGTGCGTGCATTCGCTTCGCTGCCCTCTCTCTCTCTCTCTTGGCTGGCATTCCCTCGAACCATTCGCTGGCAGTTTCTTCATTCATCCGTACCCCGTGAGGACGTGTCTGTCGTTGGCCGGTACTAGCTGCTGCATCCGTTTTTGCGTTTCGCTTTCTCTTCCATTTTACATTTACATGACACGATGGAAACAACAAAAACGAACGTGCTTTTATGATCTGATCTTCGTGAGGCGGGTTTGCTCAGTGTGCTCAGCTGGCTCGGCTCGAGCGTGAGGAACGTTCCGAGGAGGTACCGCGGGCCACGGCTGACACATGCAGACAGATGTCAAGCAATGCACAGCAACACGTGGAGCGCCGCTTCTGCCCGGAGAGAGCCACGAGGGACGCATCCAGCCTAGCATCCCTGCTCAACCCCCCGGTTTTGTTCGAGAGGAACCATGGAAGGCGTCCCTCATGGCCACTGCCGATGCTCATGTGATGTGCATTGACGCAAGGTCGGAAATTGCCTGTTGGGGGTCAACGCCATCCAGATCAGACCATTCCTGCCACCCTTGAGACGTTGTGATCCCGTCGGCAAGCGGACGGACGCTCACGCGCGTGCTGGATGGCGGCGGTCCGGTGCGGTGGTGATGGTACTGATGAAAAGGCGACCACTCCACCGCTTCTGATCCACGCCTGCTCAGTTCTCCTTGCTCTTGACGTTCGTGTCCACGCTCTCGTTCCTCTCCCCGTCCGCGCCAAGCCGTACTTGACGCGTCTGATCAATATGGCAACCGCGTCCACAACCAACAACCACGGTGATCCGCGTCCACCGCACTCGACGGCGCCAGTGCAAGATCATGGTCCACCGACAACATCCAAGTATTGCTGCGCGCCGACCAGTCCAGCACTGCCAACCCTGACAGCCGCCAGCGCGCTGCCCGTAAATCCAGTCCCTCGGCACGCCACCTGTCACGCCGGATCCGTGAGCAATATCCACGCAACAGCACCGACCAGTAAGGAAGCACCCGCGTGCACGGGACCAACTGCGCCCGTCCCAACGTGCACGTCCGCCACGACCTCACCATCCCGCGCGGCCGCCCTGGCCACCGCGCTCCAAACTGACGTGGACCGATTCAACGCCGCAATCACTCTGCACCTCGACACGCACGTTCGCGCCGGTCTGGTCACGGCGTTTGAGCAGCTCAAGGCCGCGGCCAAGCACAACGCACGCGTCGCGTCGGCACTGCGCAAGCTCGCTGACCGGTACGAGCGCGACGTGCATGCGACCTTGGTGCGGGGGTTCGTGTCTGCGCGTGGCGTGCCGATATCAGTCGATAACCTGGACGCAGGGGTCGTAATCTCGCTGGGAAGCGAGAAGAGTGGCGCGGTTGCGGCGGCGGATGCGGTCATGGACGCGGTTCTAAAGAAGCGCGGGGTGGGCAAAAGTATCAAGCGGCCGTTGAGCTGCGTTTCGCGGGTACGGAGATTGCTGTTCTTGGCGATGCGCTGCCAAGCTAATACTCATCCACTTGTCGTGATCGACGCGCTGATGCTTTTAGGCACTTCACGAGCTCGCAGCGGGGTCCACGATGATTTATAGTGCGATCGCGAGCATATCGCTAGCCCTCCACGAAACTGCTGCACTGGTGGACGATACGCGCGGGTCCGATAGCGCAGCCACGCGCGAGGTCGAGTCCGACGCGCTGCGTCGGATTGCCGAGTGGCGACAGGCCGTCGTTTCAATTCTTGGCCAGATCAAGGTACGACGTCCTCTCTCTTCCTTCTCCACCGCGTCATGACCTGCTTCCAATCGCTCATATGCTTTCATCTCAACGTAGACCGGCCTCTCCACCCTGCTCCCCGCTGCAGAAGAATTCCAGTGCCCGATCTGCCTCGACATCATGCCCGATGCTGCCATCCTGTCATGCAAGCACCGGTTCTGCCCTCCGTGCATCGACGAGTACCGCCGGTGCACTAACGGCGTGTCGCGCGGCACCGTGTTTGTCACATTCGTCAACGACGCGGCCAATTCAGTCGTGCTTTCCGCGACCCCGCACGCGATCGACGACGACGTGCGCGACCTGCTCGGACGTAACGAGACGGCGCCCGTTAGCGATATGGCCACGCCGGGCGACGACACGACCGGTAGCGATGCATCTACCGCGCCATCCCCAACAACAACTGCACGCCCAGCGACCAACGACGGCGGCACCGCAGTTGGTCGACCCGGCACATTCACGATGCAATACGAGTCCCCGTTCCTCCCGACCGCGCACCAGCACCCCGTCATGGTGCGTCTGCCGTGCCCGATTTGCCGGCAAATCACGGTCACGGCGCGTGGGCGCGCATTACCAACCGACGCGCACTGGGCTGAGCACGTGGCCGCGTACTTCCCGCGCGAGATCGCGGCGCGGCGGCGGACCGAGGCGGTCGCCGCGGCCAAGCGGAAAGTGGTGAGCGCGGCCAAGGCCGTGCAGCATGCGGTGGCCACGACGCGGTTGCTGGGTCGCCCGCTGGGGCAGGCCGCATGGGCCAAGTCGAATCCACAGGGTTAGGTGGTGGACAAGGTCGGTGTTGTTATGATTGGAGGTTATTTTTGGAAATGAGGAAAGGGCAGTGCGTTTGAGCGGGTCTGGAAACGCTTTTTCCGCCCTCCCATCGGCGAACGTGTTGGTGCGCAATGAATAGATGTTTCGTATCATGGTGCAAATCCGGCAACTTTGGCAAAAGCAGCCATGGGGATCAGCTGGGATATGTACTCGGCGGCACACAGCGGCGCGAGCGCAAAGATCAAGAGCCCGTGACAATGATGCGACCATTGAGCAACATGGCATTTTTTTCCAGCTGCTTGCGGTCTGATGGCCGCCGACCGGCAATCATCACGCTAAATCTACAATGGATACTATCCACGCGTCATTGTGCAAGCAACACGTACGGGTTGGCGCAAGATCAAGTGCCACGCTCGTTTCACAAGCTCACACCGTGTCTCATCGATAGGGGTTGGTTCATGCAGGCCGACGAATGAGCAAGTACTGATCCTAATCACGCCTTAACAATGTATGTCTTACCGTCAGGCATGAATATGCACTCCGCTGCCGCTACGTTTTGAACCGAGTGAAATTGGAGAGCGACCGACTCTGAAAAGGAATAATCGCGAGGGAGTTCTTTTGTTAACTGTGCCTGCACGCATTGGCCGCCGTTGGTTGCCCTCCCCAACGCGTTCTTCTAACAAACCAACGCGTTCTTCCATTGGATTGTTCCAAGGGACTGACGCGAGCCCGCCGCGGTAAGAAAATTGTGGTTGGCGCGCGTAAATGTTGCTCTCAAGACTCACTGCCATGGTGCCAATTGTTTTGAAGTCCAAAGCCATCATGGGTCTCAGCCAAGCGGATCTTGATCCGGGCCGCGCGTTCTGGGCGGCGCATCTGCCCTCGGATCTGCCGTACGACCTGACGCTCGCCGATGTTGACGACTTCACGACCATGGGCAAGGTCGCGTGTGCGTCGTGTTGCACTGAGCAGATGCTCGCCATGCTGGAGTACGCAGAGTTCCGTTTGCACGGCAAGGAGTTGAAGTGCACCTCATGTGCAGCGTCATTTACGTCCGAGCATGTGGCCGTTCGCCGTTTTCTGGCCAAAGTGGAGAACACAACGCATTTCGGCATGATCGCTGGCATGCTCCTGCACCCGATGACGCTGCGCCAACATGGATGACCTGCGCAAGCTCTTTGACTCGGCCACCTGGGCGCAGCACGTTGCGACGCTGCTCGCGCTCCCGGCTTGGGCCGACGTCGAGTCACCGCGGGCCCATGGTCAATGGGCTTCGTACGCGCTGTGCGCCGCCAGCGTCGGTTCTCCCAGGCCATGTTCGAGCGCGTTGTGAGCGCTAGGTGCGGCTCAATTCACGCGGCTGTGACCGAGGGGCTTGTGTAGTACCCCAAATTCCTGGCCCGCGCGCACCGTCGAGGACCACGCGTTGCCGCGCATGGTCGCGGTGGCCACAGGCCAGCGCACGTGATGGTTGCGCGGCCCGTGTTGACGCCGCTCGTGCCGACTGGCCCGATTGATCTTGCGTGGCACACGCACCAGTTGTTGCCGGCGTACGCGGTGCACACGTGTGCGCTGATGGGCCACGTTGCCGACCACGACGACTCGGATGATGAAGTGACGGAGGTGTCGATTGCTAATGGCGCCAAGGCCATGCCTGCCGTCTGGCGCACCGCCTTTGATGAGGACTACTACCGCCCCACCATCGTGTCTGAACACGCGCAAGACACGCCTGAACCAGCAGCATGTCTGTCCATCAGGTGCGGTGGGCGCTGCCGGTTTTCTTGCGTTTGGGCAGCGACGGGCGCATTGGTGCCTGCCGAGTGCGCCTAAACTTATGTCGTGGCGACAAACGCAATGGCGTCTGCCGACTGCGCCTTTCATTGCAACTATTTGAGTGGTTTGGCGCGGCGCGAATTGCCGTAGTTTTTCCTGCCCTTGGCGGCCGGGACAGACGCACAAAAGTCCATCGGATGCAGCGCGCTGCCGTCATTTCTGTGCTCGGCCAGGCAAGAGTGGTTGTTGATCATGAGATAATTGCGTTTGTCCACCGCACTGCCGGAAATCGTGAGTGAATATTCGTGCCTTTGGTTACGTGTTGATTCAAGTGCATCGTTGTGTGACAAAATGTGTTGAGGATAATCACCAGCGGCCTGGCTCCTTGAGAGAGAGAGAGCGGTTGAGATTCAGTCTTATTCTGCGAGTCCAACGACCCCTCATGCTCTTGTAGGCCTTTTTCCCAGGCCAGTACGATACGTCGCAATGCGCACCTTGTCCACCCGGTTGTGCCATCCCTACGGCCCATGGGCGAGTCAAGCTCGTCACCGAAGTCCATGTTCCAGATGGACGAGTCTTGGTGCTCGACTGCAGAGCGGCGCGTTGTATTTCTATTTTCTTCCAGAAATAGTAGGACAAAATGTGTCTCGCAGGTGTGGTGGTCAAGTTTCGCGAGGTCGTCACTCTTGAGATCAGTGCAATCCACGCTTATGTTTTTAGGCACGGCTCGAACTCTCGGCGGGATCCACGATGATCGACAGCACTATCGCGACCATATATTCTGCCCTCTGCGATATTGGTGCGCTGGTGGACGTTTCGCGCGAACCCGACTGTGCGACCATGTGCGAAGGTGTATCCGAGACGCGGAGCCAGATTGCCGGATGGCGGCAGTCCTTCGTCGCATTTCTTGACCTGATCAAGATCCTACAAGCCTCCCTCTTCCTTCTCCACCGCGTCGTGATCCGCTCCTCCTGGTCAAGGTGCAATCATCTCGATGTAGACAAGCATCTCCACCCTGCTCCCCGCCCACCAAGACTTCCAACGCCCGACCTGCCACGACATCGTTTCTGACGTGGCCTTCATTGTCGTGAAAGTCCGGTTCTGCCCGCCATGCATCAACAAGTACCGCCAGTGCACCAGCGGCGTCTCGCGCGGAACCGTATTTGTCACATTCGTCAACAACACGGCCAACACGGTCGTGCTATCCGCGACCTCGCATGCGACTAATGACGAGGTACACGGACTGTTCGAGTGCAACGACACGGGCTCATCAACGACCTGGCTACGGGCGACGCAACCGTTGGCGACTCTCTGCGCGCCTTCGCAAACCATATCCGACCAGCGCCGACTGAGCACGTTCAAGATGCAACACTAGTTGGTGCGGTTCCTCCCAACCGTGAACCAACCGCCCGCCATGGTGCGACTGGCGAGTCGGCAGGCCACTGTTACAGCGCGTGGGCGAGCACTCCTGGCCGATTCGCACTGGGCGGGCAGATCAGCATGTGACTGCATACTTCCTGTGCGAGGACGCGGCTCGTGGACGTACAGAGGCATTGACCGCGTCGAAAAGAACAATCGTGCCTACAGCCAAGATCGTACATCATGCAGAGATGACGACGCAGTTTGGTGGCAAAGTTGCTGGGCCGGCCATTAACCATGCCTGCATGGAATAAAATCGAATTCACCGCCGGTGCGGGCCTGGTAGGTGGTGGATAATTTTGTGTTTGATGTGATGGAGGTGTTGGAGCTGGAAAAACAGCGGCTCAGTCATACTGGCCCGGACATATTTGATACGACCAATCTCCTCTCTGGTGAACGTCAAGGTGCGCAATAAATAGATGCATCGTGGTGCAAAAGTACGAATCGTTGTCAACGACGAAGGCGATGAGTGGTGGACCAGCCTCGACAGCGATGAGTGAGACCAGCCTCAACAGCGGCTACTGGATCACGCAAAACTTGGACTTCTTCTTGCCCTCTGTGGCTGGCGGCGCGTCCACCTTCTTCTCCACCGGCTTGCAGGGTACATCCAGCTCGTAATGCGCAATCACCCAGGCCTTGAGTTCCTCGTAGGCGCGGTCGGCATCGTCATTCACAATGATCACGTCGTGCGTGCCTGGGACCAGCGCCTCTTCCAGCTCCTTGACCGCCGTGGCCACGCGAGCCTTCAAACTCTCCTCGGTCTCGGTGCCCCGCCCGCGCAACCGCTTCTCAATTTCCTCGACCGATGGCGGCTTGATGAAGACGAACCGCGCACGCAAGTCCGATTTCTTGACGTTGCGCACGCCGGCCTGCTCAATGTCGAGCACGCACACGCGCGGGCGGCCTGAAGGGGCGGGGGTCGCGGTCACGGCCTGGACGGCGGCGATCGACGTGCCGTAGCAGTTGCCGGAAAACTCGGCGTGCTCGATGAACCCGTGCGATGCGACGACGGTGTCAAAGGCCTCGCGTGTTACAAAGTGGTAACTGACGCCGTCAGTCTCGCCGGGACGCGGCAAGCGCGTCGTGTCTGAAGGAAGATGATTGGAAGGAGAAGGAGCGTGAGCGCTCACGCATCGAAGTGGGAACCGTGTGGGAAGAGGTGCAGCAACGACGTACGTGACACGCTGAACCCGAACTGGTCCGGGAACTCCTTGAACAGACGGTTGAGCAGCGTCGACTTGCCTGGGTGAAAGTAATTTTTGATGAGTTCACGCAATTACTGGTACTTGCGCGGTCGAACGGTGCGATACTTGCCGGACCCACTCGGACCGCTCACGACGAGCGGGCGCGTGTTGTCCTTGGCGTCATTTGCGGGTGCCGAGGCGGGATCGGCAGCGGGAGGAGCACTTGCAGGGGTTGTCGCGGGGGCAGCGTCGGACATGGGGGATGATGCGAGTTGGGATGGGGTCAATGGACGGGCGGGCGCAATGTATGCTGATTGCTTAGGTTCTTGCTTGGCTGTCGGCGTCAAGTCCACGAGTGCAACAGGTCGGTCGGTTGCAAATGCTGGTGTCGATCCGTGAGGAGAGCTTCAGGAAAGAGGTCGAGCCGGTGCGGCTGTAACAGGTGGTGGCGAAAGGGTTGCTGGCAGCAGCTGAACGTGCCGCGACCGAATACGCCACGAGTATCAACGTGGTGACAAATCTGAAGAAACGCGTCTCGCACGACGCTCAACCTAACCGATATCGTCCCTCGCCTTGCCGACTTGGCTGCCCAGATCGTGCCCAACGCAATCCCTCTCGATATCTCTGCAGCCCACCACCCGAACTTGCTGCAACCTGCTCAAATTGCCCGAGCTTTTGGTCCCGATAACAGGACGGCTGACGGTGACGTCTGGCCGTCATCGCCAACCCCCGAGACCAGCTTGCAATTCGTGAAGTGCTCGACAAGTTCGAACCGCGCGCAAGAAACAACTTCAAAACCATCAAATCAAGCGGTCACGATGCCGTCGCCCACCGCCTACCAGCCCGTGCGCACTTTCCGGACGAGATCTCCAGCTAAATCGCTCTTGCAGTGCCTCATCCCGTTCATTCGGCTTGCCGGATAGGTTCCCGTACACGACGAGGACCAGAATGATGTTGGCGCGCCGGCCACCTTGGCGGGTACCGCAACGTTGGCCACGTCCAACCCGCGCCCAACCTCACCCGCCGCGTCCGACGGCGTGTTCTCGCATCTCGCCGCAACCAAGCCCGCCGGTCCTGCTCCGCCCGCACCCGCGGAGCTGCCGCCGAGCTACGATGTGGCCACGGCCGACCCCGTGCCCGAGTACCCGGTCGTGGTTGTGAGCGACGCAATGACGGACAGTCGGCTCGGTGGATCCGTTGCGGACCGCCCGCTGTTCTTTGATGCGGACGTGCTGGTCGAGGGGTTGCCCGTGGGGTCGATGACGACGCTTGTGTGCTCGGCGCTTGGTGCGTTACAAGCCGTGGTGTATGTTGGCTATTGTCCGTCACGACTGACGGGCCGCACGGACAGTGTCGATGATGTTTCAACTCGTCGGGGTTTTCTTGACGTGCATGCTCTCGACGACGCACGCGGGCCGGTATGGGGCCCAGATCGGGTGCGTTTCGCTTGCTACGGTCTTGCAAGTATCTCTCTCATCTAGTTCACCACGCCCATCATGTCCTGACCAGGTTCGGGTTCACGCTCATCCAATTCGGCCTCACGTTGCGGTCGCAACCGTGGGACGCGCCGCCCATGACCGACGACCCGTACGGCGACATTGACGGTCTGTTCTCGCTGCGACTTATCCACTCACTCTCACGTTCCGTGCGCTGACCACCATCACCCTCAACCTGGCCGCTAGATCCCGACCTGTCAAGCCCCCTGCCGACTCGCACTCCCGACTGGGCGCCCGGCCTGCTCATGATGCTCGGCACGCTGCAGGCCGCGTTGGCGACCGCGCGGTACGTGTACGTGCGCCGCGTGCAGGCGCTCGTGCGGCGCGCTGAACTGTACTGGATGGTGTGAACTGTGGTGGGGGGTGGTGGATGAAGGGGTTGTGAACTGGCGACCGTCGTCGTGGAGAAGAGAGGGAATTACGTGGAGACGGGACGGAAAACTTTGGCGATATAATAATGTACACGCTGGCGTAGCTCAGCTCCACTTGTTTTAATACGAGAGCCCGCTCCCACCACCATACGCCGCGGTCCCGGACGACGACGGCATCCCACCACCACCGCGACTCCCACTCGCTCCGGCACCGGTGCCGCCGGCCGTGGTTCTCGTCAGACCGCCCCCACTGCCGCCGAGGCGCGACAGGTTGGCCGCAGCCTGCAGCCGCTTCATCATGGAAAACGACATGGTGAACGGCGCGCGCAGTTCGTTGAGCTCCATTTGCGCGAGGTTGTCGACCTAGACCGCGAACGAGGATCAGACAGGACACGTACGGCACGGGAGGGAGGAGGAGACGGACCCGAATGTGCGACTGGTCCATGATCTCGACACCTTGCCGCGCCTTGGACCGGCGCGCTTCGCGCAAGTCTTGCAGGAGCGTCTGGCAGGTACCCGCGTCTGGCAGGTCGTCGCCCGCACTAGTAACAAACCGAAACCAACCGGGTCAGCCGTCATCAATCCGGATTGACATGGAAAAAGCGGAAACCGTACACTTCGAGCAGCATCTTGGCCACCTCCATGTAGTGGAACGGCAAAGGCGTAAACTGGTCCTGCGTGCGCTCGGCCTGCACGAGGTCCTGGAGCGATTCTAGACGAACACGGCCACGAACACCGTCAGCCAGTAGACAAGACCCGCGAGCGTGTGTCGAGAACGTCGGTACCGGCTGTCAGCCATCGTGGCGGCTTGACATGGCACAGACCGCGCTTTTTCAAAACAATGGCGAGCCAGAGCGGGACCGACACGGATCGCGGCGGGACAAACGGGCCAATTTCGGTCTGCGCGGAAGAGGATCATCATGAGCTCTCTTTTTTGTGTGATTGCACCGACGCGAGCGGCCGCAGGGAGAAATGAACCTCGATGAGGCCAAGGACGGGGAGTTGTCGGAGCGGCTCGATCTGGATGCGCTCGTTCTCGGCGAGAAACTCGGCCTCGGCGGGCGACAGTGCCGACTGCAGTTGCACGGGGAGTGCCATGGTTGTGTTTGCCGAGTTGGGGACTGAAGGAACAATGGATTCGTCGTTGTGGCCGTCGTTCGTGGGAGAATGGTCGCGCGTTGAGCTGATTTGACTGCTGGTTCGTTCCGCTGGCCGGCCAGAAACTTGAAATCCTCGATGACAATCTTGATTGAGCGCGATTTTGCGCCGAGTCGCGGCAGCGCAAGATGGCCGCGAAAAGTGGATCGGGATATGGGCCGGTCGGAGTGGTGGTCGCGTACAACCGACGACGAGAGGAAGGGCAGCGTAGGGTCTGAGGAGGCAGGGGACGCCTATTTCTACGCCACACCGCGTCAAGCTCACGCCGTGGCATGCAAACACCAAACGTTGCACATGCACGGCGTGCTCGACATGCTCGACATCGAACACCGTTCTCAACATCAAGCGGGCGAAGCCGGCGATAGACGGTCGCCCACGCGCTGAAAGAGGTGGCCCAGAAAACAGCAACACAACCACACTGCCCCAAACTCAAATCCAACGCGCACGTTTTCGTTTTCGTTTTCGTATCGATATCTACACGCCCGGCTTCACACACGTTCCATGACTAACCTGCCTGCCTGTACTTGACTTAGTACTCGGGCCGGTCGCGGTCGCCACGGCCGCCACGGAACCCACCACGCCCACGACCACGGCCGCCATAGCCGCCGCCGCCGTTGCGGTCGCCGTACGAGCCACGGTCGCCGCGGTCGCCATAGCTGCGGTCGCCGCCATAGCCGCCCGAGCCGTACCCGCCACGGCCGCCACCGCGCCCGCCACGGAATCCACCGCGGCCGCCGGGACGGTCGCCACGGGGCTTCGAGTCAGCCTTGTCGACGCGGATCGTGCGCCCGTCGAGCTCGGTCTCGTTGGTCTCCTGGACGCTGTTGGCGTGGGAAGGTGGAAGGGTCGGAGAAGAGGGGGGGGGGGGGGGGATTAGAAACGTGTTTGGTGGCGACGAGAACAATTGGCGGGGTGGGAATTGAAAACGTACGCCGTGTTGGCCTCATCCTCGGTCGAGAAGGTCACAAACCCAAACCCGCGCGAGCGGCCTGGTACCCGGTGCAGCACAAGTCGACGTTGCCCATCAAAGGATCGATGCGAAGAGGGCGAGCAAGGTTCGGACATGGGCACGGTAAGCTCTCACACACACGGACGACGAACACGGATTCACGGCGCAAACAGGCGGAACGGAGCGGAGCAGGGAGAGCACAACAAGGCGACACGGCGGAGCCGTTGTCGTCGCACGAGCATTGACCACACACACGGGAGAGCACAGGGCGGGAGCGGCGGCGGGACGGCGGAGCAATAGAGCAACGGCGGGCAGCACACGCAACACGGCACACGGCAGCAGACGTGGAGGAAATGGTAGCGGACGGCAAGCAGGCAGACAGCGACGGGAGAGCACAAGCGGCCAAAGAGAGAGCGAAAGAGCGGAAGAGAGTCGAGTGTTTCAAGTAACAGAGCAGCACCACATGCCTGTCTCGCGGTCGGTGATCACAATCGCGTCCTCGACGGTGCCGTGCTGCTCGAAGCTGTTGAGACGAGAGGAGAGGCAGACAGTCAGAGAACAGTCGAAAAAGCGGGATTCGCCGTCGCCGCAACGATAAATATAGAAAAACGTACTATTCACGGAGCGACTCGGTCGTCGTGTCGTACGACAAACCACCAATCTAGTAGGTGGTCGAGGGGCCGGTGAGCGGCCGCGTGCGCGTCGTGGAGGGCGAGGAGGGGGGCTCGTCGTACGAAAAGCTTTTGCGACATGTTTGCTCGAGTGTGGATTCTTGACTGGGAGAAGGTCGAGGGTGGAGAGCAAGAGATGCGTGGGCCGCCCAACCTTTTGAGCAGTCTTGCTGCCGGGCCGAAAGCTGCAATCGAGTGCCTGGCAACGACTTTGCACCAATCTCGCAACCGTCCCGTGACCGCGTCGACATGCCAAATCCCTCCAATCCGGAACCAGTCCCACCAGGCGTGACAGAAGAGACGCTCGTCCACGTCACTTCCTGTTAGCGCAGAGCTCGCGTCTCAGATCGGGCTGAACAAAATGGGCCCTCAGACGGCCTCGTTCCGACGTCGGCAGCTTTTACGAGCGCTGATGGTCTCAGGCCAGGCACGAGCACCGCTCACAAGCATCATAATCGAAAAATAATTTGTACGTAGAGCTGCACGAGTACTTGCCAGTCCTCCCCACTCTCCAGTCACCCCCCAAAACCGTCATGATCGACCCGTCAGCCCGCCACCCAGGCGGCACTCACACGGCCTCGCCCGCCGGCCGCGATCGAGCCGTACTACCCACCCCCGTTCGCCGACGTGGCGACGACGAAGCTGTCGTTGCTTGTTGCCCACCCGTGCGCCGACGCCCACTGCCACCCCCACCACCTCCGGTCGGTCCATCAAGCAACTCGTGCACGATCTCGGCCCCCCACAGTGGCACATCAAGCACATTATCCATGGCGTACCGTACGGGCTTCTCGCCGGGCCGTGCATTCGCGAGCGCGGCCTTGGCCACGGCGCACATGGGCCGCCGCGTGGCCGAAGCCATGGTGCGCCGACGCCACGCCGACGCGACTGTCCGCTCATTCATCGACGCGCCATTCTCGGCCGATTTGGGCCGCGCCGCCATCGCGTCCGGCGCCGTCCACGTCCAATCATCCAAATCCGGATCAAACACGAGCCGTGCCTCAAGTTTCCGCCGTTCTGGTTCGGGCACAAACAAGTCGAGAATCGCGTCCTTGAGCGCCAACTCGCGCGCGAGTTCCCGTACCGCCGCGGTCAAGTCCAGCCGTTCCGCCCGCCACTCGTTTTCCAAGTCGACCACGTCGCGTTTGGCCGCATTGAGTCGCGCCCACAATTTCTGCAATTTGCGCGTCTTGACGTCGACTTCCTCCTGTAAACTCGCATACTCGTCCTCGAGCGCCATGTTGCCCTCGAGCATGTGGTCGAGCTGCGTCTGCATGTCGTGCTGCTTGCGCTGCTCGTCGAGCGCGCGTAAGCGCGCGTCCTCGAGCTCGCGCTCCTGGTCGGACACGTGCTCGAAAATATTGCGCCCACCGACGAGCAGTTTCGACTCGAGCGCGGCGAGTTGCGAGGCCAGCTGCTCGCGCTGCGCGCGCTCGGCCTCGAGTTGCCCGAGCCGCGCCTCGAGGTCCGCGACGAGCTGCTCTTTCTGGTCCTGCGCCATGTCCTTGCTTGCGAGGAGGCGCCGCTTGTCTTCTTCGATTTGCGCCTGCAGCGCTTGCAGCATGGCCGGGTCGAGCGCCGCGAGCGAGTTGTCGGTCGTCGGTAAAGAGGACGAGTCGCCAGAGCCGTCGGTCGTGGGTGCAGTGCCGGTGGCGGCAGTCGGTGGAGTTGGCGACGGACTGCCGGGCGTTGCCGGACCCGCAGCCGCGGCCGTCGTCGGCTTGGTCGTCGGCCGTGGTGACCGCGCACCACCCGCACGCTGTCCCTTATTCTTGAGCATTTCCTGCAACCGCTGAATCTCGAGCTGATACTCGCGCAGCAACGCGTCCTTTGGGTCCTCGTTGATCGTCGGCTTATTCTTGATATTCTTGGCGCGGTTCGCATACCGGAGCGTCGAGAGCGTCTCGTCGTAGTTATACGACGCCGGCGACATGGTCGCGAGCATGAGCGTCTTGGCGTTCCCGCCCAACGAGTCCTGCAATAACCGCGTCAATTTCGAGTCGCGGAACGGCACGTGGGACGACTTCCCGTCGACGAGCGCGGAAATACAGTTGCCGAGCGCCGACAGCGAGAGGTTGATCTTGGCCGCTTCCTTGAGCCGGTCGCCCGCAGCACCCGTCTTGGCTTGCCGCTCCGACCCGGCGAGATCGACCAGGTGTAACTTGCCCGCGAGAATGTGGGTCGAGTCGGGCCCCGCCGGGCCGGGCGCCGACGACTCGATGGTGATGGTGAAGATCGAGTGCGACCGCGATGAGGTCGCGTTCATTTGCGTGGCCGCGACGGCGCGGTTCTTGTTGCCCTGCGCCATGTACTTGTCCATGTCGTCGACTGACCGCACAATAAATGACGACAAGTCCTTGACGTAGACGCCCGTGTCTGGGTGTTCCTTGAGGTCGAGCGCGGCCGGGACCGACTGTGGCGACGTGGACGCCAGCAAGTCGCGCACTTCCTCGTTGTAGATTTCGAGAAACGAGACGCGCACAAGAAATTGCCGCTCGGGCGTGCGCGCAATGTGCGAGAAGATATGGTGGAACGCTTGCGGGATAATCCCGCGCATCTCGGGCGGGTCCGGTAGACCCTGCATGGAAAAAGTCTTGCCCGTGCCCGTCTGCCCGTAGACGAAGACGGTGCCGTTGAAGCCCGAAAGGACGGCATCGACGATCGCGCGCGCAGTCGTGTCATAGACGGCGACTTGCTCAGAGGCCTCGTCAAAGACAGCGTCGAAAGTGAAGTTTTTGGTGTCGGTCGGGTTTTTCGGGTTGGCAATCGTGAGCGACGCGGGCGAGTCGAAATTCACTACGCGCGAGTACCCGGCGGCGGCCTCCTTGGGGTTGAAGGGGCGGCACCGCAGGCACACACGGATTGCTTCGGCCGACATGGTGGAAGTGGTGGAAGTTGATGCGGGTGCTGACGGCGCCGCAAGAAGGCCAGGACGGGCCGAGGTTGCTGGAGACGGCGTTGCAATCGATCTGCAGGAAGTCGTGTGCGCGTCGTCACGCCGAGTCGTCGTGCTCGCCGTCGTGCAGCAGATCGAGGACGAGGTCGCCAGCAACTGAAGAGTGAGGATGAGCAACGTGACCAGAGAGACGTGTCATTCCGGCGTGACTTGCATGCGGCAGTCGCGAGACACCTCCACGTCCCGCACCGCAGACAGGTCTGGCAGGCACACCACCTCAAGCAAGCACCAAACGCGTTTGGCGACGACCGCTCGAGCAGACCGAGCTGGCGCAGCGCCGGCACGCTCACAACGACAGCCGAGCCGCAAACCCGCGGCCACCACCCGCAATGGACACAGAGTACATCGAGGCGCTCATCCGCGCCCAGGAACTGCGACCGCCCACGCCCAACCCGGGCGGCGCCACGCCGCGGTCCTCGACATCGGCCACCACCACCCCACGCTCCAACTCGCTCGACGAACCCATTTCGCCAGGACCCGCCAATTTCGGCTCGCCCGACGTGCGCGCGACTCGTGTTCCGCGCGCCGTCCCGCCACGCGCTCGCTCGCAGACCACACCCGCACTCTCGCAACTCCCATCGTCGATTGGCCATTTTGTGACTTCGCTGTGGGGCTCGTGGCGCACCGCAGGCGCGAACGGGCCGTCCAAGTCCGCGTCGACGGGGTCGCTGCATCCGCCGCCACCGCCGTCGTCATCGGTAACGGGGCCTGACGAGGCCACGGCGTCTGCAGCACCAGCTGCCGCCGCGGTGGGTGAAAATGCGCCGTCGGCGGACCCGGACGAAGAACATGTATTTTCGGAACATGGCTCGGAAATGGGTGATACGGTCGTCGTGCCGCGCCCGAACCCGCCGCTCGATCTCGCAAGGCACCCGTCGGTCGCCGAGTCCCTCGCGCAGGATACAGGCATAGCCTTGCTTGGCCGGCACGACGATTCGCGCCCGCTCCTGACGCCCGACATGGCGCACGTAGTACGTAGTTGCCGGTCGATCTGGCCGTTGTGGGCTATGAAGCTGATCTGTCGCGACAACGTAGCTCCGACCGCACCTTCCGCCGCTCCAGCGGCTCGCTGAGGCCTGGCACCTCGTCTACTCGACCGACCAGCACGGCATTTCGCTGCACACGCTCTATAACCGCATCGAGGCATGCGTCTCCAAGAATCATGTCCTGTCGCGCGGGTTTGTGCTCGTGATTCTCGACTCGAACGACAAGGTATGCTTCTCTCTCTCGCGGTACGGTTTACCGACGTCGGACCGACCACTAACAAAAACGAGACCCAACGTAGCTCTTTGGCGCGTACCTCTCAGACCCGCTCATGGTCCACCCGACATTCTACGGCACGGGCGAGTCGTATGTCGTCCTTCTTTGCTTTTCATTTTGCTAGTCTGGCCCGTGAACCCTGCAATTGACGATGCGCGCGTCCTCCCACTCTTTAGATTTGTCTTCGAGTTTGACCACGCATCAAAGGAACTCCAAACCTACCACTGGACCGGCCTCAACGACTTTTTCCTGCTCGGCGAGCCAAGCTACTTTGCCGTTGGTGCCGGGTACGCGTCTCGTCCCTGACTTCTCTCCACCCGGGTTGCTGATCTCTCTCTCTTGGTTGGATAGTGACGGCAAGTTTGCCATCTACCTCGACTCGAACCTCGAGCACGGCAAGTCGAACCCGACCGAGACGTTTGATAACCCGGTGCTCGCGTCCAACACGACGTTCATGTGCCTCGACTGTGAGGTGTGGGGGATGGCCGAGTGAGTGGGTGATGGGAAGGAACGTAACTGCACGCACGCACGCGCATGTTCGGACGCGATATTTTTTTTGTCCTGCTGGCCGGTGCAGGCCAGGACCCCATGAAGTCACCGCGACCATGGAGGGGGAGGGACGAGGGGATTTCATTGTGTATATACTGTTCATTTGATTCGTCGGGGACTGCGCGAACTGGTCGAACTGCTGCTGGGAGAGGAGCGTGGTCGTGGCCGAGCGACTTGGCCGCACCCACGGCCGACTGACATGCAGTGACCGACGCGATGCAGAGGGAGGTATGAAAGGGTGTTTCCGAGAGGAGGGTCACGATGCTGAGAGCGTTGAAGGCCAGAGCACGGCAGAAACGATGCAAAACTGATCCAGTTCCGACAACCAAATCAATCATCATCGTCCTCGTCGCTGTCGTACTGCGCCAGCAACACTTTCGGTTTCGCCGGCGGCCTTGGCGGCACCAGCGCGGGCTGCGACTCGCTTGGAGCAGATTCGCTCGCGGTCCGTGACCTCGGCAGCTCGTCAGCACGCGCCTTTTTCGTATCGGGTTCCGGCACCGCGTCCGCATCCGTCGCATCAGTCGACTCAGACCCCGACGTCGCCTTGCGCTTCCTCCCCGGGACAATGATCCCCGCCGCAAGGATCGCGCGCTGCACGTCCGCCTTCACCGCGCGCTTTGGCGGTGGCGGCACCACCAACACCACCTCCGGCTTCTCCGCAACCTTCCCGCCCGGCATGATCGCGCGCGCCTCGTTTAGCAACACATTCGGATCCACGACCGCGCGCGCCGGTCCCGCAGGATCCGCTGACGCCGCCGCGGCATCGCGCAGAGCATGGAACCGCGCGAGTTCGCGCTGTTCCTGGAACCGAATTTCGTCCTCGGCAAACCGCGCGGCGGCCTGGACGTCGTGCAGGAACTCGACTTCGTCGTCGTCGAGCACGTGCACTTGGTTGGCGAGCCGCATTTGTTCTTCGTACTCTTCGTCCTTTTTGCGTTTCTGTTCGGCGAGGCTGGGCGTGGAGGTCAGTGTCAGGGGTAGCAGGTGAGAGGGGGAGGGGGAGGAGGGAGGCGGCACGCACCGTTCAGCGAGCGGGCGCGTGTCTCCGTCGTCCTCGGGCGGCGGGGCTGCAGGAACGGATATGGCATCGTTCGTTAGCTCCCGGAGTGTGACGGAGCACGACCAGTGACGGGATTGACGTGGGGTACATTTGCCGGCGCGGCGGTAGGCCTCTTCGCGCTCGCGGCGCGCGGCCTCGAGTTCAGATTCGGAGACAAAGGCCTTGCCGAGCACGGGGCCGCCGAGCGGGCGGCCAAACGGGTCACGCTCGGCCTGCATGGTTGGTGGTCGTGGTGGCCGGGGCTGCTGATCGCTGGAAACGGTTGCGGCTGCGGTTCTGGTCGCGGGCGGTCGATCTGCGGCAAGTCGCAGCGTGTGCAGGTGCGCTCTGGAAATGATAATTATTGACGACGACGGTGATGATATCGTGGCCGCGATCATGGCAGGTGAAGCGGGCGAGTTGGCCTGGAAAGCGGGTCTAAAAACAGCTGGAAACAAGGTCAGAAAGCAGATGTCAACGTGGGAGACGGCGCGTGTATGTCGCGTGACCGCGTCGTGCTGCTTGTCGCTCGCTTTGCTGTTTGTGCTTTACGGCTATTTGGAGCGTTTGGTTGTGATCTCGCGGTCGGCGGCCACCAGCTGCTTTAAGCGAGCCAGATCGCTGGGCCACCCTGAACACAGTCAGCGCGCGCGATAAATTAGCAGCGCGCACTATCGCGACTTTTGGCACTCCCGCTCCCGCGCCTGCTTCTTCACCGCCTGCTTCCTCGCCTGGTCGTGGTCCCCCCGCCCCTGCTCCCAGCTCTCGTGTGCGCCCACCACGGCGCAACCTCTCCGCCCCTCGCCCTCCGTTCTAAGTGCCGCGATCGCGCTACCCTCGCACTGCCCGCCTGTCCTCCCCGCACCGCGCCATACTTTCGTGGATCACTCTTCCGCTCTGCTCCTAGCCCACACCCCCTCCTCTCGTTGTCGTCGTCATCGTCGTGGCCCGCTAGGTATTGCCACCCGCCTGCTCGTACGCCGCGGCGCACCCGCTCATCGATCCGTCATTAACGACGCACACGCCCTCCTCTCCACTCCACCCCCGCCCGGTCCGCCTCCTCCGTACCGTCCGTCCCTTGCCAACACACGCGCCGCTCCGATCAACCCTCCCGGCGCACTCCACGCACGCGCCGGCCCTCCAGACCCCCCCCCCCCCCCCCTCATTCTCTACCTGCTCAATCGCGCCGCGCCCCGACTGTGCGCGTCCGTGTCCCGCCCCCTCACCCGATCGTGCGCGCCATCCCTCTCCCCCAGCGTGTGCCTCGCCTCGCCCGGCACTGCCTACCTCGTCTACCGCTGATTCTACGCGTCGGCGCCGCGCTCAAACGCCCGTGCCTTGATCTGTGATCTGTGACCGTCGCCGCTGCTGCATCGGACCACACCGCAACCATGGCGTCGAAACCGTCGTCGTCGTCGGCCAAGAGCCCAAAGAAGATTGCCGAGGAGACTAACCCGGACTTCCAGCTGCCGGGCATTGGCAACTATGCCTTTGTCAAGACGCTCGGCGAAGGGAACTTTGCCAAGGTCAAGCTCGCCAAACACAAGATGACGGGCCAGGAGGTACTTTCTTTTCGCTTTCTTCGGATCCAGCGCGGCCGACGACGCGCGTCGTACTCCGCCGTGTCTCCGTTTGATCCGTCGCTCACCCTCCCCCCAACCCCGTTCTAGGTCGCGATCAAGATCATCGACAAGACGCAGCTCGATGAAAAGAAGCTCAACAAACTCTACCGTGAAGTGCGCATCATGAAGACGCTGCACCACCCGCACATTGTGCGGCTCTACGAGGTGATTGAGACCAAGTCGACCGTGTTTCTTGTCATGGAGTACTCGTCGGGCGGCGAGCTCTACGATTACCTGGTCGTGCACGGCCGCATGAAGGAAAAGGAAGCACGCGCCAAGTTTCGCCAGATTTTGTCGGCCGTGAGCTACTGCCACAAGAAGCGCGTTATTCACCGGGATCTGAAGGTATTCTTTAGGCGTTTATTGATCGGAGGGGGCGGATGGAACTGACGGTGCGTGATGGATGGCTAGGCCGAGAACCTGCTGCTCGATACGAACCTCGACATCAAGATTGCCGATTTCGGCTTCTCGAACCAGTTTGATCCGGAGGGCAAGCTCGACACGTTCTGTGGGTCGCCGCCGTACGTCTTTTTGACGCGTCGTTGTGGTCTTTTTTTTGTTGAAACTTCGGGCTCATGTTCCTTTGACGCGTGTCTCTAGCTATGCGGCTCCGGAGCTCTTCCAAGGCCGTCGCTACGTCGGTCCCGAGGTCGACGTGTGGAGTACGTTTCGTTCACGGACAGATCACTCGTCCGATCCCGTTCAGCAAAACTGACTCCTCTACCCTCCACATTCCAGGTCTCGGCGTGATCCTCTACGTGCTCACGACGGGCTGTTTGCCGTTCGACGGCAAGAACTTGCAAGAAATGCGCGAGTCGGTGTGCCGCGGCAAGTACCGGATCCCGTTCTACCTGTCGGACAGCTGCGAGAAGCTGTTGCGCAAGTTCCTCGTGCGCGACCCGACCAAGCGCGCGTCGCTCGACATCATTGCCGACGACCCGTGGCTGAACGAAGGGTACACGGAGCCGCCGATTTGCAACGACCTGTCGATGAAAATCACCGAGGATGAGAACCTGATCAAGATGATCGAGCTCAAGTTCCATATCGAGCGCGACGTGATTGTCAAGTCGTTGCGCGATAACGTCTACGACGACATTTCCGCGCTCTACTACCTCATGTACCACGAGCGCGACCGCACCGGCGACTACTCGCGCGTCAACCAGGTCCTGAACGGCGTCAACGTGCCGACGACCGCCATGTCCCCGACGTCGGGTGCCGTCTCGCCGCCGCCGTCGATGATGCCCATGGCCGCGATCACGCTGCCGCGGATGCCCGCGTCGGCGCCCTCATCGGCCGCATCGTCCCCCGTCAAGCCCTCGGCGAACCCGGGCGTCTCGGCACCGACGTCGCCGACGGGCAACGACGACGCGGCGAACGCCGGTAAGACCATGGTCGCGATCGCCGAGGACGCTGTTCTCCCGTCGGGCACCACGTCGGCCGTCTCCCCGCCCGGCTCGGCCGCGCCGCTGCGTTTGCCCCCGCCGTCGGCGTCGACGGCACGCGCCGTGTCGACGACTCCGTGCCGTCGCCGGTTCACTGTCGGGTCCGAGCAGCCGGACTTGCCCGCTCCTGCGGGGGGACACCGAACGCCAGATAGGCGCCGACGACGCGCCGCTGTCGGACAATGCGGCCGAGAAGCCGGGCACGGCGCCCGCTCCCGTGGCGATGATGGCGACGCACACGTCGACACTCACGACGCAGCTGGACGACATGGACCCTCGCGGGAAGCGCGGGTCGGGTGTTGGCGGCACGAACGGCGGCGCCGGTGGGAACCTGCTCGTGGGCATGCTGCGCAGCACGCTCGGCCGGTCGCGCGACGGTTCCGCGCCCGCGGCGCCGCCGCCCATGGGGCTGCCAAGTTCGCCGTCGGCGCCCGCGGCCGGGGACGACGGCAAGCCGCGGTCGTTGCGGTTCACGTTCAATTCGAACACGACGAGTTCCAAGCCGCCCGACGAGGTGGTGGCGCTCGTACTCGACGCGTGCGTCAAGCTGAACGTGCAGCATAAGCTGATTTCGCGGTACTTGATGGAGTGCGCCTATGCGGTGCCGCAAACACGCGAAATGGTGCGGTTTGAAGTGGAGGTGTGCAAGCTGCCGCGGCTTAAGAACCTGCACGGGCTCAAGTTCAAGCGGCTCGCCGGGCCGTCGAACGACTACAAGGTCATTTGCGAAAATTTGTTGGCGAATGTGAGCCTGTGAGCGATAGGTCGGTCGGGCTCGCGTGTGTTGAGGGACTGGGTTGCGCGGGCCGACGCGGTCGTGGGGATTGATGGAGCGTGGGTCGAGACGGGCGATATGGAGGCGCGACTTTGGGTTTGGTTGGATTGAGTCGGATTTAGGTTCGGGTCGGTTGAAGTGTGGGGACTTGCTGCTGCTGTTCGCTAATTATTATTCGTGCTACTCTTTTCTTTTGAGCGGCTGGCTTGAGGTGGGGAGTCCTCACGGCATCAGAGCCAACAGCATACGCTTGTGGATGACCATCAGCGATGGTTGAGAGCAGCTTGGGCTGTGCGCTTGCGGGCGTTCACACGTGCGCGTCTGATCGTCAATGCTGGTCAGGCCCTCATGGATTAGAACAATTGGAACAGAGAGTCAGTCTTGTCGGGTGGACAATTTTGTCGGTTGGGCGATTTTTGGTGTTGGGGTCGCCGTGCCACGCGCTCTATCCCCGACAGTCGGCCGCAGTCAGAGAATCAGGGTCGCCGACAACGCGAGAGTAGGGTTGCTGTGACGCGCGAGGACAGGTCGCCATCAGGCGCGATCACCCGTCTCACAACCATTCAATTCCGCTTGTTGAGCCAAAATCACGCGATTCCATCATTCCACGCCAAAGTTGACGGATCGAGCAAGACCGTGTTCTCAAGACACGGCAATCAAACCAATCATGGTGATGTTCCTGGAGGTCGACGATTTCAGTGCGTAGGAGCGTCTGAAAGGTTACATTTTTACTGACCGAGGAGGAATGCGACTACTGAAGGTGAGAAAGTCGGTATTGGTGCCAAGGTTGTGCGTCACTGACTGGACACGCTTGGCGCCCATGGAAGACTGCAGGAGTAGGGCAGTTGTGAGACATTCCAGCGAGTGAATAGCGGAGCACATGGGGAAGAAAACAATGACTGGCCACTCACCAAGCGGGCACCAGACGATGACGAGCCGACTAACGGCTGCGGGCAGAAAATTGCAGTCGTTTGGGCAGAAAATAAAATGGATTACATGCAGTCACCTAATGCGAGCAGGTGTGCATAAGCGTTGATGTCATCGCCCAGGATCGAACTGGGGACCTTGAGTGTGTGAGACTCACGTGATAACCACTACACCACGATGACATAGTCGAATTGAACTTAACCACCGAACTAAGCTGGTGTTGTAAATCCACAGTATGATTTCTTTCCCTGCAGACCAGAGTTGTCGGAACTGACGCCGGTCATCATTCCACTCTCATGTTGAGTTGATATGATTGACCCAGGTACCACTAAACGAAGGAGCACAAGATTGTGGCGAATTCGGTTCCAGGCCTCAACCTGCTGCATCCAGCTTCACATACCCAGTGTACCCCTGTGTTATTGACAATGATGCAAGAGGGGGGAACAGCATTTCACGGTTGATACCTGATTAGTCCACGAAAAAAATATTGGAGCAAGGCGAACGTCTGCATGAAGAGAATGTCAGTCCTGGCACGATTCTCAGACCACTGATGTGCAAGTGTCATTCCAACACTTCTCTGGAGAAACCGAGTGCAGTAAGAAGCATGAATATATGGCCAAAAAGTAACAGCAGAGGAGAGCATGCGGTGCAAAAGTATGCGTCATGACAGTCTGCAGGCTTTATGTTGCCAGCCATCAATCATGGTGTTGCAGGCTCTGCTCTGCCACTTGACAGTCCACGCCCATGCTCTGACAGCGTTCCCACAACCATTGCAGAGAGAATCGGTATGATGTGTATTTACAGCAACAAAGGTGCGTGGATAGGGCACAGAAACTAGAAACTAGAAGACAGCAAACAGTGACAGTGGCTTGTTGGGCAGACAAGCCAGATGCAAAACGGCGACAAAAACGATCAAAACTGCGCTCGACAGGGAAAAAAAATACAAACATCAAGGCAAGCAATCGCCGTCCACGTCCTCCATTCGTAGGCGTGAAGAAAGGAACCGTGTGAGCACAAACCGACGCTTGAAGATGAGCCAAATACCAAAAGGACACGACGAACCGCTCAGGCCATGACGCCCTCGACAAACCACTGGTAGCCGTCGTAGAGGCGTGTGAAGACGTTGCCCATACTGTTGGCAATCAACCGGTCGACAAAGTCGCTAACCTGCTTGTCCGACAACGACAGGAGCAGCCGGTCGCGCAGGGCCTTGGTCACGGGCAGCGCGTTCGCCGCCGGCGACGACGACGCGGGCGTTGGCGAGACCGTGCCCGACTCGGCCGCGGGCGTCGGTGTCGCCGATTGGCCCGGAGTCGGCGACGTCGAGGGCGTCACGGCGGGCGCCGCCGCAGCGGTCGTGACGAGCGACGTGTAGGCAAAGCAATCGAGCGGCGAGTCGCGTTCCATGACCTCGACGAGCCCGACAATCCGGTCGTGCGCGCGGCGCAGCGCAAGAAACCCTTGCACGAGCAGCTGCCGCCACTCGGCGTACATCTTGGACCCGAGCCCGCCGAGCAGGTCGACGTACTCTTGCGACAGCTTGAATGGCGCCGTCTCAAACGCAACAGCGCCCGGCGAGTTGGACAGCATGAACCCGAAATCAATGTGCACGATATGCCCCGTCGTGTAGTCGAGCAAAATGTTGCCATTGTGCCGGTCCTTGACGTTGAGCACGTAGCACAGAATCGAGTAACCGGCAAGCGACGTCATAAAGTTGCGCTGCGCCATATCGAACCCGGGCGACCCTTCGGGTCCAAACTCCTGCACGAAAAAGTCCTTGAGCGTGAACGTGTCGCCGTGCTTGGCGTACATTTCCTTTTTCAGCGAGTGAATCGAGACCGTGTTCTTGACCGTTTCCACGATCCCGTGCGCCTGGCCCGTGACGAGCACGCGGTACGGGAACATCCAGCACGCGACGCGCGCGTGCTGCCAGACCTTGGCCATTTCACGAATCAGCTGGCACGCCAACTGTTCCTGTCGCAAATCCGCGCCCGACTTGACAATCACCGACATCAGGTTCCAGTGCTTAGCGTGCCCGAAACCCGACGAGGCCCGAATCCGCTCGCGCTTGCGCGCCCACGTCTCGCGCACAATCGCGCCCGACGGATCGTCCTTGTCGATCGCCATGGGAGGCGTCAACGTCGATACGCGCCGGCGCACCGTCGCCTGCCGCGTCGCCAAGGGCGGAATCGGCAGCGCCGTCGTCGCCGCCGGCAGTTTCACGGCCTCGATCTGCGCGCGCTCCAAACCGCCGAGGTCCGCGGCCCCCGCGGGCATCGGCGGAGCGTTCCCAAGATCCACGGGGTCCATGGTATACTCGACGCCACCCAACACCTTATAGACGTCCTGCGACATGGTCGAGGCCAGCCCGAGATCCCCCTCGTCGATATCGAGCGCGTTCAGTTCCTGCAGCGCGCGCAGACGCAATTCCTCGAGCGCCATCATTTCGCGCAAGATGCGATTGCGAATCTCTTCCGTGAGCCGCGGACCGCCGACCTTCTTCTTCTTCTTTTTGCGCAGCTTGAGCAACGCGCGGCGACGGGCCGCGGGGGACGATGCGGCGGCCGCCTCGGCCAACTCGGCCGTCAGCATCTGCCGCTCCTGTTCCTGCAGCTGCGCGAGGAGGATGACGGCAGTGCGCATCCGGTTCGCAAACTCTTCTTCGCCCGGGAACTCGGTACGGCGGGTACTCGTCGTCGACATCATCGAACTCGGCCGCGCCGTCGTTGGCGCCGCGGGCTCCACCTGCGTCTGCAGTTCCGCCGCCAACCCACGCGCACCCAAATCATCCGCGGCATGGTTCACCGCCGCGGCCGCCGACGCACTCGAAATCGTCGACGTCCGGCGCGACAGCGACCCGTTCAACATGGCTGTCAGTGACGCCGGCGGCGTTTCCAAGAGCATCGACAGCGAGGACCGACGGCGGATTGGCATGCGGCGCGGAGTCCCGTCGGTAGCGACTCCAAGCACATTGGTCGAATCGGCGGCCGCCGCGTGCGCGTCCTCCTCGTCGTCCTCGATGACTTCGACAAACATGAGGAACGGCACGCGCTCGGCCGAGTTGAGCACCGTCGCGTCGGTCGGCGAAATGCGCACGATTTGGTGGTGCCGGACTTCGCCTGCCGCGTGGCACCAGAGGGGTAGACACACGGGGGCCGGGAAGTTGTGGCTAGAGAGTGGATAAGTGGAACGCGTGAGCCGACATGGTGCAAGGGCAAGAAATTGGGAAGGGGAGAGGACGAACGCACTTCAACAGCGTCAACTCGGCCGTCAACGTCGACTGGCGCGCCTCGCGCGGGACCGGCACGAGCCGTTCCGAGATCGCGACGAGCGCGGCAATAAACTGCAGCTCCGAGTGGAAGTAGTACTTTTCGAGCAATTTCGGGTCATTGCACAGCACCGAGTCGACCGACGCCGTCGATCCACGACGCGCGCGGACCGACCCGGACGCCGACGTCTCATTGTTGGGCATATCGTCGACCGACGACGAGGCCATTGACGACCGCTTCGAGACAGTCCCCGTCGCGTTCGAACCGCCGGCCGCACGCTGCACGAAATTGGTGAACGAAAAGGCCTTGCCCTTGTGCATGTCCTCGAGCGACGGCGTCGTGTTGGGCAAGCGCAGCGGCGTGCCGTTCGGGCCGATCGCGAGCGTCACCATCGCGGGCGCCGGTGGGGACCCGGAACCGCGCGGCAGCGACTTGTTGGGCGTGTCGAGGTGCACGTTGACCGCCGAGTCGCGCGAGGACTTGATGGGGGTCGTGGTGGTCATGGGCGGTGTGATGGCTGCGGGCACGTCGGATTCGACCAGGTACTCGGCTGTGTCCTCTTCGCGCGCCATGATAATGTCCTCGACGAGGGAGACGACGCGCACGCACATGTCATAGGCGGCCGACGATGGGAAGTCTTCGAGGTCGGCGAGGTAGGCTTGGAAATACCAGAGCGTCTGGTGGTGATCATTTGCGAGCGCGCGGTGGTGAGATGGCAGATCATGGCAATGCGGGCCGGTGATGGAGGGGAAACACCTCGAACGCGTACCAGCATGGCGAAATGGGTCGAGACGCGGCACCGGTCGGCAATCAGGTCCTCGAGGTGCGTCATGGTCGGGACCGTGACGAGAATGTGGCTAAAAGAAAAGCACGCCGAGGAGCGCGGTGGGTGGGTTGGTTGCACGAGGGCGACGATGCAGATGCACGTCAGCATTCCCGTTCCGAGGCGCCACATTCCATTCCACCCTTTCCACCCTTTCCACCCATTCGCGTGTGCACCGCCACGCGTGTCGCGTACCGCTTGCTCCGCTTGCCGCGCGCGTGTGTGTCAGGACTGGGAAAACACCACTAACGTACATGAGCTGCGGCAAGTACTCTTGGACGCGCGCGACCGGGAACCCGCGCAGAGCGTCGGCCAGGTACTCTTGGATGGCTGCGTATGGTTGTTCGCATACCCAATGAGCAATTTCGGGTCAGCGTGAACGTTTAGCAATCAAGCTCATGTTCGCCATCGTCGAGAACAGTTCGCACCAGGGTGGTCTGGGTACTTGTACATGTAGTAGACGGCCATCCACTCGTCGAAAAACTCGGACCGGAACAGGCGTAACAGGCCAGCGTGCGCGGGCCCAAACTGCGCGTCCGGGCCAATGGCCATGCTCTTGGGCGGGCCCGTGCCGTAGACGGCGGCCGACTCTTGCTGCTGCTTGCGCGCGGCCGCCGACGCGGTCGACGGCACGACGGGCGCGGTGCTGGGCGCGGCGGGCGCCTCCATGGTGCGGGGATCGAGGTACGGCGCGGTCAAGCTGGTCTGTCTATCGAATTTTCGCAAGGGGCCGGGGTCGGAGCCGGTGCTTTGGTCTGGCGCAGGAAGTACGGGAACAGAGCTGATGGGTGGTCGGAGTGCTGGCGAGCGCGGTAAGGGCCGCAGGGCTGCAGGGCCACGGCAGTTGCGGGCGTGCAGGGTCGGCGCGTGCAGCGAGCGAAGTGTGCGGCCGTGTTCACGGCGTGATCGTGCAAGGATCGAGGGTGGTGGAGAGGTGGCCGATTAGTCGGCCGGTGAGCTGGTCAAGTTGGCGGAGGAGATGATTGTGGTGGGCGGCCAGGACGGCCCACCGGGAAGAGCGGCGCCACACGAACACAGCACGCCCAACACAGGAAAATCAAACAGCGTGCATGGGGCCATCGGCCAACGCGCCTCATGCAACTGCTGCACGGGGCACGTGCCAAGGCATGGCTGATCTCATCCCTCTTTAGCAACAACGCACGTGGGGGGCACTGGGTCTGGCCAAACTTGCCGCCCCTTAGAATCGCGCTCAGGCGTCTCCGAGCTCTCCACTGACCACCGCTGCGGCTCACCCTTGCGTCCTCGCTGGCCCCGCTGCAAGCTCTCGACTTGGCCGCTCTTCCCGGCCGACCGACCGACCGACTACCTGCCGCCGACTGTCGCGACACTGCTTTATCCGTCCCCACGCCTTTCCGCGCCGGACGGACCGATTGCTACCTTTCGCTCTCCCCCCCCCCCCCCACCTTCCACCACCTTTCCCCCCCACTCCCATTCTTGTGTTCGCAATGATGAAGCCTACCACAACTTCGCAGTTTCCACAAGAGCACCCCGGGCTTCGCGGCCTTGCGTTGCGGCGTGTCCCCATATTCGCTTCAGTTTGCCCTTGGCGACGACCTCGTATCTCACGCATGCAAGTACGCCTGAACCCAATGGCCGAACCATGTCGCTGGGCCGAGTTCTCGTCGCCCTGAGCCGTCCGCGCGTTCTTCGGAACCCGGCGGGGCGAGCTGGGTGCTGCACGCCCGGTGTGATGTTTGGAAATGACCTTCCTTGGATGTCTTAGCGAACACTTCCTCACCCTGGTTTATCTTGCTGTATTTATTGTGAATGCGAACCTGGCCGGTGACGATTTTCCACCAAGATCTCAGATCCAGAGTGATCGACACTTTATCATGCACTACCAACCGAGGCCATCGCATTTTTGTCCGTTGCTGGATTTATGTTTCGCAGAGCCTCTTTGTGAGCTCTGCGATGCAATCGTTGTCACGATCGTTAAGCGATCTCTCAGCTGTCTACGTGCGAGCGGAGCGCGAAACGGCGTTCGAGGGTTTTCAACAAAGCGCAAAGTGGGATCCGAGTCCTTGGTGACAATCAGCTTTGGACGCAACGACAAAGCAGAGAATAGCCACGAAACGTCATCCCTGACGCTGATGGTAGCCAACAGCCGACCTCCGCTCTGCAAAACGATGCGCGCTCAACAAACACCGCCCAATCGCCGCCGAGTCAGGCCGTCGTCGCTCAGCCGCTGCACATCACACGTCAACGGGACCGGGTGGAGAAAGTCGCCAACGTCAGCTCAAATTACTCCCGCTCGTCATCGTATACAGAACGACGGCGGGAACGCCAACCGAGTCGCCAAACCCATGCGCTAAGAACAGTCGCGCGCATCGATGGAGGTACCACGGAGTGCCGCAACTGCAACGGCTGGCCAGTCGGCCCGGCGCCGCCAGTCGCCACCGCGAACTGATGGCGACATGATTACGCCCGTTTTGGCGTTTTATGGAGTTTAGTTTTCATTTTGTCAGTGTTCCGTTTTGCCTTGCCCTCGCCCCGCCTCGACGCCCTTGGATGGGGGTTGCACCTGGCGTCGTGTCGCGTCTCGCCTGTTTTGATGCATCGCAGTCTCCCCTCCTCCCCACGCGCTCGAGTATCAAATAAATATCGGCCCCCGCCCGCCAAGAGCCCGACAGTCAACGCTCTGCAAGCTCCTGATCTTTCGACCCATCACCACCACCATGTCCAACACCGCCGCTGCCGCTGAACGCGCCCCCAGCAGCGTCGCCTGGCCGCACCCGATCAAGTCCTACGACGTGCACATTTACTGGTTGCCGAGTTCGAAGCAGCAGTACTTTGAGGCCATGGCGCTCAAGGAGCGCGCGGCCGAGCTGGTGCGCTTCTCGTCGCATCTCGTCCGACGTCGACACGCAACTGACAGAGTCGACGCGCCGTGTTGGATGTGTAGTTCCCACACCTCTGGCACGGCAAGATGTGGGACCGACCGATTGGCCCGCACCCGTACAACATGTTTGAGATCGGTATGACGACGTGCTCGTTTGTTGACATGCTGGCGGCCGTCCTGCGTCGTCGCCCATGACGCTGACGCGCGCGTCGCGACCTGTCGCCAGATATCCACCGCGCCGACGACTTTGGCCCGTTTGTCGCGTGGCTCGTGCTCAACCATGGGTCGCTCTCGGTCCTGATCCATCCGCAGACCGGTACGCTCCCGCCCTCCCTCCCTTCCCATCCCTCTCGCCCGAACCACGACTGATGTGCACGCGCGGATGTGTAGGCAACGACGTCAAGGACCATACGGAACATGCCATGTGGCTCGGCCAAAAGGTCCCGCTTGATGTCGGGTTGCTGGAGCAGATTGATCAGCGCCGCGAGCAGGAGCGGCAGTTGGCCGAGGCGACGGCGAACGTGAGTGTCACAGACGACCAGGCTGAGTAAAGAGCGGGTGGAGAAGGGAGTACGCGTCGCGGGACGAGTGGAGGTAGCTGTAGAGAAAGCGAGGGGTGATGTAAATAATACGATCGTGATCCATTCAGATCCCAGCTTGGGCGCGCAGTGATCGGTTGGTCACGACGCGTCGCGATGCTGTCAGGTGCTGTCGAAAGGGTGTCGCAAAAGGGTGAAGCAGTTGACGCGGGCCATTTCATTCCCACGACTGCACCAGAAACGGGTCAACTTAAACGCACGAACCCCGCTCGAAAACAAGTCACCAACGACACTTGATCCTGTACACAGATGCGGCCCTTGTTCCCCGTCGCTCACAGCCCCTGAAACACCTCGCGCTTAACATCCACCAAACACGCCGTCGGCACCGCCGCCGCCATCTCCGGCCGTTTCGCCAACACTTCCACGCTCGCCATCGCCTGCCGCACGACCGTCTCCAACGCCGGCCGCGCTGGCTTGCCCAACGCCCCGACCTGCACCGCCGTATTCACCGCGGCCGCGACCGCGCGCCGGCGCGCGGGCAGATCCAGCAAGTGCGCTACGGGCGAACTGCGCGGGTCCGTGTAGGCCAGGACCGAGAACAAGGCTTGCACGTGCGCGCGCCGGCGCGCGACACCGCCATCGTCGTCACCACCCCCGGCCGGGGTGAGGACGGCGTATTGCGCGAGGACGCGACGGCCGTAGTCGAGGACGGGCTGCAGGCGCGGGTCGGCGGCGATCGAGGTCGTGGCGGCGGGCGTAGTGAAGAGCGGCGCGAGAAGTTCGGTGAATTGTTGGCAGTGCAGCAAAAACCGCGTTTCGAGGTCGCGATCGAGGAAGTGCGGGTAGGCGGTGGTTAGGAGAGCAACAGCGGCGTCAATGTCTCCAGCGAGAATCAGGTCCTTGATTTCTGTTTTAATGGAATAGGAAGTCAGTGGGGTGCGGATCGTGGTGAAGAGGGTGGGCAAGGTTACGTACGTCCGCGCTGTTCCATTTCGCGCAGCTGCGCGTGGCCAGACCGCGGCGCCGGTTTGGCGCCGTCCACATCCATCCGGTCTACGTCCGGCGTCGTCGCTCCATTTGCGCGGCGCGCGTCGGCGTGCGCGACCAATGCCGCCGCCGTACGCTGATACCCGTGATGAACCAAGTACCCAAGGACGAGTTCGTGCAGTGCCGAGGCCTCTTCCGTCGATGCGGCCGCGGCCGCACTTGCGCGTGCGGCAGCCCCGTCCTCGTCACTGTTCTCCACAGGCGCAGGGGCCGGAGATGTCGGCAGCATCGGCCCCGCGGTAATCGTCGACCAAACACGCGCCATTTCGTCGCGGACATACTGGGCAATATCGAACCGGAACGGCACGTGGCACGCGAATCGCCTCGCCCTTGTGCGCATCCCGACGCATGGGAACAGCGCGCGCGGCAGCCCGACCGGTTGCGCGTTCGCCGACCGCGACGTCGGCGCGTTCGGATCGACCTTGACGTTGCGGAACGCGACGCCCCGGAACAGACCGTTTTTCGTGAAAAACACGTCGCCGGACGTGAAATTGATCCCGCACCCGACAACGTCGCCAGTGCCGTAAGTCTGCCCGTAGATCTTGCCCTGCCCGGACCCGGCAAAGATGTGGCCGTCGTCGCCGTGGTACCCGTACGAGTGCGGTTCCCAGCCGGGGAGCCGGTTGAGCGAGACGTGTGGGCCGCACAGGCCAATGCCAATGTAACCGTCGGTGCCCTTGGAGACGATTTCCACTTCGTAGTAGAAGATGCCGCACTCGGGCGGGATCGGGTGGTTGGCGCGGACCGAGGCGGCGTCTTGGTCGGAGCGGCCGGTGCCTGTTTGGTGTTGTTGACGTGGTGCGTGAGCGAACAGTGTAAAGGAAAGAAAGCGAGAGAATCACGAGGACGCACCATTGTAATTCGCACGCTGCGCACCCTCGTGCAGCTCAACGAGCCCGCACTTATCTTTCGGGTTCCACGCGCTCGGCAAGGCAATCGCGTCGCGGCGCGTCGGATGCAGGATGTTCATGGCCGCGGCCGACGCTTGCGTTACCGTGGCTGTGGACGCGGCCGCGATCGGACTCGCGCGCAACAGCGGGTGCGTGCCCATCGCCATGGTACTGCTCGCTGCGCGCGAGTGCGGCGCGGCGGGCAGCGGGTCGAGGTCGAGCATCGACGCGGTCGGCAGCAGCTGCAGGTACTCTGGCAGGTTCGACGGCGGGGGAGCGGCGTCGGCGGCTGCGGACGCGGCCGAGGCGCCGGCGCCCGACGAGTAAAGGCCCGGTAACAGACTTGCGAGTGAGGAGGACGAAGACGCGCCCCAGACGTGCCGCTTGGCGGCGAGCGCGAGCGGGACGGCACCGGGGCCTGACGCAGTGGCCGTGGGCGGGTCGAGGTCCATGGTGGCGAACGCGAACAACTGGGACAGGGCGGCGGGTCACGGGCGGCGGGCAGGAGAGCGGGAGCAGATGCGGGTACTGACGGCGGGATACAGACGCGGCGGCGAGAGCGGTGTCGACGTGGATGCGGTCGACAACGACACGGCGACTCGACGATGCAGGATGACGCGCGGCGAGCGGGCCGTTAACGGCGACGACTCTGGAGAGCGAGCAAACGGGGAGCGCGACGCGTGGAGCACGCAGGCACGCGTTGGCGATGGTCATGGCACCAGTCCCTGCCCAACCGCCGTGGCGTCGGCCGCCTTGATCGCCTCGTGTCCTGCCTGACCCTTCGCGCTGTGCTCGCCGATTGGAAGTCGGCACGCCGCTCCCGCTCCCGCGCGTGTTCGCCCACACGTCGAATTGACGCCGCCATCAACATGCCCGACCCGCCCGCGCTCGCTGCGCAGGACGACGACCTGTCGCGCAAGCGCAAGCTCGCGCTGATCCTTGAGCACCGTGCCGACGACGCCGATGCAAGCAGCCAAGTTGCCACCAAGGACGTCGACGCCGACAACGACGCCATGGACGCCGACGACGCCAACCTCGCCGAGACGACGCACGTCGACGGCCTCTGTGTCGAGTGCCAGGACCATCCGGTGCAACTGCACTGTGCGGGCTGTGCCGAAGACTACTGCAACGAGTGCTGGACCGCGCAGCACAAGAAGGGCCGGTCGCGCGCACGCCATGCCACCACGCCCATTCACCAAGACGACGCCGGCTCGAACAGGCCGGCGTCGTCGGCAAGCGCGTCCGCGACCGCGTCCACCGTGTCCGGCATCGATCCGACCGCGATCGCCGCTGCTGCCGTGGCACCTGGGCCCGACAATGGCCCGCACTCCGCAGCCGACCTGGGTCTGACCCCGACCATCACGCCCGACGCTAACGCTTTTGGCGAATGGCTTGTCGAGCGCGTGCAGTGGATCCCCGTGCGGCTCACACTCGACGAGCGCAAGCTTCTCCGGCTCCTCGACGCGGCACTGCGCGTCTCCGAGTACACTGACAAGGTTGACATTCTCACCTACACGTCGCGCGCCAAGCGCATCGTCGCGCAAATTCGCGAACTGTGCCAGATCTTGTCCGGGCTCGTGCTCGCGGCCGACTACAAAACGGGTCAAGAGCTCTTCCAGGACCGCGATTTCGCGGCCAACGCTGCCTGGTTCCAGCACGTCTTTGAGATTGGCCGCCGGCACAAGATCTGCAACCCCGAAAAGTTCCGCTCTTCCTACGGCAAGCTGCTCTATCTGCTGCAAGACTCGGCGTTGCCGGAAGTGCAGAACATGCTAGGGTTCTCGTGCATCATGCCCATCAAGACCGTGCACCGCGTGCTCGAAGAACATGGCGCGCTCGCGCTCCTGAAAGACGCGGCCGTCTGGGACGCGACGTCGGAAATCGTGCCGGACGGCAAGACGCGGCGGCAGATCGATGCCGAGATTCGACGCAAGGAGCGCGCCGTCGAGACATTGGCGAAAAAGTACGCGACGCGGTCGCTTGCGCCCGATACGATTCGGCAACTGCTCTACTCGATTGGCGACCACCACCATTACCTGCGGTTCCACCGCGACCCATGCGACCGGATGCTGCGGTACCTGACGACGCACTTTTCGTCGGAGAACGGCACGACGCCATCGCTTGCGATTCGCGCAGGGTCGGGCGGCGCACGGTTGTCACACTCGCACTCGAAGCAGTTTGCCTACGTGTTCCAGTCGCTCATCATGTGGCGCGAGGTACACCGATGCTCTCCTCTGTCTCTTCTGACATCCCCAAACTAACAACCACTTTTTGAAACGCTTAGGTCGCGCATGACATGTTCATGCTCTGGGCGCTTGCCGAAGACGACATGCTCGCGTCCGGCGCCAACACCTACCGTCTGCGGGACACCGGCCAGGGCCTGAACCGTGTCCAACCGTGCCCGAAAGCCGGCCGCGCGATGCACGCGATCCTACGCCGCGCGCAATCCCGCGTGGGCGGTCCCGCCAACTGGGTCGGTTCCTCGGTGATCCATCTCGGGGACCACAACGTGCCGAACGCGCTCATGCTGATCGACAAGTACACGCAAGTGCCGCGCATCTTAGCGCCGGTACTGCAGGCGCTCGATAAGTTGGGTGACGTGGCGGCAAACCCGGCACTGCGCGCATACTTGGCGAATGCTGAGTTTGCGCCGCGCGGCGGGGAGGCGGATCCGGCGGTGTTGGTAGACGCGGCGCGGAAGGCGATTTTGACGGATTTCTTCCAGCATGCGTTTGATGGGTCCGGCGCGGATAACTTTAATTCAGCGGGCAGCTGTATTGATGGCCGCTTGACGTCGGCGTGGAACTGTACGGATCGATTTGGGTGCCGATGGGTCGGCCGAGAGCAAAGCGTGACTAACGGATCCGGTGGTGCTGTCTTTGTAGGGTGCTCGCAGATCGAGAAGAAGCCGTACTTCCCCGTGTTCCTGCTGACGGGGTACATTGGGTTCGATGGCGAGCACTTTGATGTCTGATGCGCGGTGGTGGTCGCCGCAAGAGTTTTGCAGTAAATGTACGTTTGGATCACCATCAACGCGCCGGTGGTGCGCCCGCCGTGTGTTTTCGATCGCGAGCCGACGCTGACCGATGACCCGCTGTATTTAGGAATCGTATTGCGTTCTCCACCAGTTTGGTCGTGTCGCCGCGGGCCTGGTTTGGTGATTGCTGGTGTGCCCCCCATAAAATGCCCCGTTTTGCCAGTGCCGTGGACAAATTTCGTTTGTCTGGTTCAGGGAACTGGCAAGAAGGCCGTTGCACACAGCAACAACACGCGCTGGTCGGTTGACTTCTACCCGAGTCCACGGTCACAGTCCCGCTGCGACATAAAGCGGAGCGTTCGCGCGTTTGGACACCAACCCACCGCGTTGGCCCCGGTCGCGGACTCATCGACATGCTCTGACCCGTACGGCGCGAGCGCCGTTCACCGGTTGCGGATTCACATGTTGTAGAGAAAAATCGTTAACATCGTTAACGTATGACCGCGTCCCGCTCCTTCGCCTCACCAGTGACTGCGCCTCCACCGACATCTACGAACCGTGGCGCACCGACCAACAAACCGTTCATCATCACCTCCCCCCCCCCCCCCCCCCCCATCAACCAGCAAGATCCCGACTCCGACCTTGACCTCACCGCACCAACCGCCACGCCCCGCGATCTGCGCCCCGTCACTCCCATCCCGCACATCGACTGTCGCGACGCAAACCCCACCCACGACATCGACCGTCGCGACGCAAACCTCGCCCATCCCTGCTGCACCCGCACCCGCACCCGCACCCGCACCCGCGGCGATCCACTCACACACGGCGCACCTGCTCGACCGCGCGACTCCGCGGCAGGTCGGCGCCACACTCCACTCCACGATCGAACTGTGGCTCGGACTCCTGTCAACTACCAGCGCCGCGGGTGTCGGGCACGGGGTCGCGAGTACTGGTGTCGGGCCCGTGTTTGATTGTCCGGCGCAGAACAGGGCCGATATGCTGGTTGCGGGATTGGTGCCGGCCGTGGACGTGAGCGGGATGGATTGCAATTGGAGTGGAGGGGGTGGAGGTGGAGGTGGGGGCGAGGATTCCATGGATGCGATTGTGGATGGGTTACGTCGATGCTTGGCGGGTGCTGAGCGCGTCTGCCGTCGCGGAGGAGGAAGAAAGCGAGGAGATGGGGCGACGCGCCGGTCGTCGCCCCGAGAGGGATGGGAGAGTGGTGGAGTTGGAACTATACCGGTTGATTCGGTAACAATTGTGTCACGGTTGTGAGAGGCCGAGAGACGCGTGCGGGTCTGTGAGACGGTGCTGCGTCGTAATCAAGCATTTTGATGGCCCTTCGCGACACTCCCGACACGACCGGCACGGCGCGCACCTATCCTCGCCGGCACGCTCAACAAGGGGACCGCCTGCACGTAGGTCACCCAAACAGACATCCACGGAGCAGACGTGGGCAGTGTAGGTGGCGCGGGATCAGACTCGCGAAGGTTTACAACCAGAAGCGCCCCAGCTCCATGGCACCAACACAGCGCACCCCGCTCGTGGGCCTGACAGGCCCACCCCCAAGACGATCAGGACCCTTCAACAGGATCCGCGCCCGCTGACCGACACAATGAAGATCAAGTACTCGCCAATCGCACACGACGCGACGGATCATGTCGCGACCTCCAGGTCCATCACTTCAATCGTCCAGATTGCGATCGGGCGCATCGAGCGCGGCCTGTCCACGACCGCGATCACCGCGACCTATGCGGTCGCCGCGTTTATGACCCACGTCGCGTCTCGGGAGCACCAATGGCGCCCGCCCACAGCTCGCGCCTGTTCGCGCTCGCCCCCCACCCCGAAATGGCGGCCACAGCGTTCAAGCCCAAGCTAGTTGATGGTTTTGCTGTCTGCCGTTCCCGAACGTGGGCGAGGTCGTCGCTTCCGTCTTCGTGCGCCGCCACAAGCACTCGTCGATCACACAGGACCAGGTGAAATGACGCGGTCCCGACGGCACAGGCCGCGATCCGGGCGGTGGTCATTGATCAGCACGGCAATACTCTCCCCATGCCGATCTTGGGCCACCTTGACGACGCGATCCCAGTGTTGGCCGACCAGGTCGAAGACGCGTTTTTGATCTCAGCAACCATTCACGATGCCGCGTCGTTTCTCGCGGGAAGCGTTGCCGGTCAGATCGCTTCAACCGTGCCATTCGGCCACCAACCCACGCCGCTGCTGGCGGCTCCTCGCTGTTGACATTGCCTGAATCCCTCTCCAAGTTGGCCAATACCTTGGCTCTCCATTCTCCACCCGAAATTGCGCGGCCTGGTGCACTGGATCTGGCCGCGCCGCTCGCGTCGACCGTCCTGGGAACCGAGTTGCCAGGCGCGATGACCGTCTCGAACGCATTCGGCGCCGATTCTGCGACTTCTCCACCCAGCAGGGTTGCGTCACGCAGCTCTCCGGTAGCGTCGCTGATGTCTTGCACCTCGCGTCTCCGGTCGCCGACAACTTGATTACCACCGCATTTCCTTGCGCGGCCAACGTCGCTCATGCGCTCGCGGCGCAAGCCGGTTCGACGCGCGGCTCGCCTTCCGCGACTCCTCTCGCCGACGTCGGGAGTGTTTTGCTTGATGCCACGTTCCCGCAAGCCGCGGGCGCTATCCACGCGCTCACGGACCCACCCACCACCGCGTCCGGAAAAACTGCCGTGCGGCTCGCCAGCAGTGCCATCAACAACACCCAGCTCGCATCGCCCGGTCTCCTCGGCGCTGCCGCACCGCTTCTGACGACAGTCAGCAGCGCCGCACTTAGCGATTCAGCAACCCCGACCGGCATGCGCGCCTCCGCGAAATTCGTGGGTGGGCAGCTATGCGCGGCCGCAGCTGCACCACTCGCGGCGCCGTTGCTTGGTGGTGGGCTGCTGGGCGCGGCGTTGCCCGTTGTTATGAACGCGGCGGTCGACACGTTGGTGGACAAGGTCGTGCCGGGGTCGCCTGGAGCGCAAGACGGGAACTCGAGCGCAAGTGAGCAGGCTTCGGACGCGGTGTTGGCGGTCATCCCGAATGCGGCGCCTGGTGGCGGCGTGTTGGGCGCTGTCGTCGCGGAGTCTGTGATGCAGGCGATCAAGAAGGAGCTGTCAACGAAGTTATCGGCGGGGTTGGTTGACGAGGCAGGTGATGGTCAACTGATCGACGCAAGCGCAGCTAACGACGGAAGTGCTGCCGCAACGATCACGGCCAGGCTCCTTGGCGCCGCGCAGAGCGCCTTGCCCGGTACCGATTTGCTCGTCACTGTCGCCTCAACTGATGCCGGTACGGTTGCGCAAGGTACCTCGCCTGCTGTATGACCGTTGCTGGAGATCCACGGTGTTCTCGAACCTGGCCGCTGCGGTTGCCACTGGTAGTGACCTCGGCTCGCCACTGGTATCCAAATTACAGTCCCCACTCATATGAATGGATTCTCTGGGCGACAGAGAAAACTCTCCACCGGCTGTGCCGGCCGCAGCACTGGTCGCCATGCTTTGGACGTGCTCAAGTGTCATTGCGCCAATGCGGGCAACCCGATGCCGTTGGTGTTGCCCCCATCCGCGCCGGAACGGGGAGATTGCGCGGCGCGTCCGATGCAGTGAATGTGGGAAACAGTCGTCGGAGCTGCGCGCATCCAGAAAGGTAGTTGTACCCTTGTTAGTTGAGAGAATCAAGCTGCCATGCGGCCGGAGTCTGGGGCGGACCAAGGAAATGGGGAACGATGTGATTGCGGCTTTTTGTTCAATTAACTTTCGAAATCGTGGCAGGGGGACAATTAGTTGAGCGTTGATGATCATGGATACATACCTGTTGAAGGACTGGCCGGTTTTACCGCAGTCAGAGCTCGTTCGGCCCCATTCAAGCGCTAGCCGTCTCGAAGGCACCCCAAGTACGCAGGAACACTGTGAGCAGCATGAGCGAGCACGACCAGCTGGGTGCTTGGAGACAAAGCTCGGGTGTGGGATACTGTGAGACAACTGTGACTTGCACGTGCCAAGATCGTGCGGCTGCTCGTCACCTTTTCACCGTTGGCACAAAAGACGGAGCAGCTGGAAATCTCCCGACCATTTCTCCAACGTGGTTCTATCATCCAACTCGCTGCAATTGATCACGGCGCACGAAATTCGACATGGACCCAAAAAGCGACATGGTTAGTGCCCAAAAAGTCTTCAACGCAGGGGAGCCGCTCAAGTCGCTCATCCGCACCGAGCTAATTCCTGCTTGCGGGAATTTGACATGAACGCCAGCGAACATCAGGACCAACCCCATGCTCTGTCCATTGCGCACGTCTAGTTTTACCGGTCGAACCGGGACATGGCCGATGTGCCTTACCCGCTGCGCGACGAAATGGTCATTGATCTGCTGGCCAAGGCCAACACTTACATCGGCAACACGACGTTTGGTTTTGCCATTCTTGGTACATAATCTTGATGCCCTCGCTGTTGTTCTCCACCCGCTGATCAGTCGCTCCTGTTCCTCAGACAAGCCGCACAGCGGCTACAACATGATGTTCATCCTCCACCCCGACAACCAGGACGAGTGCCCGTCCGACGGGTACGCATGGATCGACAAGGAGGTCGTGCGCACGGTACAAATTGACGCGGCGCGGTCGCTCGTCGCCTACTCGCGGCGGCAAGGTGTCGTGCCCGGCACCGACCGCATCGCCATGACGCGCACGCGGTACCAGCTGTTCAGCAGCAACCAGCCGATGCAGGTGCAGTTTATGCACTACCTCGCTGCCGACGACAAGAGTATGGATATACCCTCTCACCTCTTCACGGGCGCACTGGACGGACTGCTTACCACCGTCCTCACCATCAGCACGCAGCATGCCGATTCCATCAAACATTCCCATCGCGACCGCCGCGCGCCGCATCCCGGTCGCGTCTTACTCGCAGCAACCGCCCGCGCCTGCCCCAACACGAGTGCCAACCCACCAACTCGTCGGCGGCGTCGCCGTCCCGCGCGCGGCCTCGGCCCGCAAGCCCGCGGCGAACCCGACGCTGATTTCCGACGCGCAGTACCTGGCGCCGCCCGTGCCCGTCACGGCGCGTGACGTGGCCGTGGCGCGATTCAAGCGCAACCATGATTGGATGGAGGCGATCTTGGCGCTTCCGCCGGACAAGGACGCCAAGGTGGTCGAGGCGCGCGAGCAAGAAGTACGCGCGACCACGGACCGGTGGACGGCGCGGCTTGCTGCGATGCAGGCGCAGGACGATGATGGTGAGGAGTTGGTCGTGGACAGGTCGGGGCTGGCCGACGTGGTCCGCGCTGTGGATGCGATTGCGGCCGCAGCAGATTGGGATCTGCACGTTGCGCGCATGAACGCGGCCGACGACGATGAGGTTCGGCGGTGGCGCGCTGCGCTCGGGTTGGTGGAGCGGGATCGTGTCGTGCCGTATGCGCCCGTGCAGTGCGTCGACGTGGAGAGTGCAGCCGCATCGGTACCAGCAGAGCAGCAGCGGGTCCCAGAGCAACCGGCAATGGATGTGAGCATGGTCGAAGCGACCGCATCTGGCTGAGCGGCAATAGGAATTGAAATGTGCCGCGAAGACTGTCGAGCCGTACAGAAGAAGACGTGGATATATTCGAGAGGGTGTGAGGGCATAAACAAATTCCTGAGCATCAAGGAATCAACAATGGAGGTTCAGTCTTGCCAGGCGTGATCCGCAACAAAGCGGCATGGTTCGAACCTCTTGATCAACGTTACAAGATGGCCTGCATCTTCCACCACCAGGGAGTATGGGCGCGGGTCGATATAAGCTTGAATAATATCCACACCATTAGCATTCAGCAGAGGTTTCTTGCTTCAGCAGCCCCTTGCTGCACGACTCAGTTGTCCTCATGACCGCGATCGTTCAACCCAACGGGCTCGTAGGCTGGCGCCGTTTCAGTATGCTGATGCTCGCCGTTGTAGATTTCTCCATTAGCCGTGCCTGCAGAGTTATAGCCCTCGTTCGCGTCCATCTGGTTCTTGGCTTGCTTGCCGCCCAGAAACGCTGCCGAAAGAGCCGCCATAACCTCCGGCTGGGACACAACAGCCATGCCCAGTCCCTTGATCATGTCGCGCTTGCGCGTGGTGGGTTGCGGCGCTGAACCATCGCTCTCAGACGGGGTGCGCCCTGACTTCCCACCAGTAAGAACACTGCCAACGGTTGACAAACGGTTGCGGATGCGGGTGCTGCGCGACACGGTCGGCTCAGATCCGGGGCCAGGAGTGAACGGAGTGTTGCCTTGGTTGTACGGAGCCTGCATTGCTGATGGGTGGAGCTGGACGCGCTTGGACCGCGTAAGTTGTTGAAGGTACTCGCGAGCAATGAAATGGAGATGGCCCACACCAGCACGAACCTGAATCAAGCAGCGGACGGAGGAGAGCACAGAGAGAAAATATAGGCGAGAGGGCAAATACCTTCATATAGTCTCGCGGGCGAAGACGCCAGGGCACAAATCGAGTTGGAAGAGGTCAGCCTGGTGAAGCTCATCGCACATGAGATGATGTGGAACGGGCGCAGCGGAATCCGATCCACCCCCAAATTCGTCATAAAATCCAGTTTGTGACTAGGTATCGTTGGTCTGCGGGCGGTTTCTGGCCAAACTGGTCGATTGAGGGTGTATGTGAGGCGTCGTGTAGGGTGGTCAATCGAACGTCGATCGAGTGACTCAACTTCATGATGGGTCCTGCGTCGCTGTGAACAAACCGCGCTTTCACATCGCTCAAATGCTCTATTTCTGGCGATTCATTGCGTGAAACTCGCTCGCAGAGAGGAAATGTCATATTATTGTGTAAAACGAAGATGGCTTGGCCGAGCGAATCATGGCCGCCATAGCGATAAACAAATGCTGCTGCAGGGTTGAAGAATTGTTAACATGATCTGGGCCCCCTCTGCCCAAAACAAGGACCCACTTTCATGTTGAAAAACAAGGAGAGGAGCGTGCATCGCTCGTCAACAAATTTTTAATCCTGATGCCGGATTGCCGCTTCAAATGCTCAATGACGTGTTTCCTGTCACTCCTCATGGAACGACTCGGCACTCTTGAAAATATCGCGTTGGTTCCCCGTGCTGTACGCGTACGATGCTGGCGCTGCCACATTGTGCTGGCTGGACTCTTCGGAAAACAGCGGCTCTGGCTCTTGACCAAAATACCGAAACACCATTTCTGGGCCCGAGTTCTCCACTTGCGCTTCCTGAGGGGCATTCCCCGAACTGGAAGTACCAAACAGACTATCCTTGACCCCCTTGCCAATATTCAACACCGAGAACGTGGTCATGGCCGCGTGGGCAGCGGCACTCGCGCCCATGTCCTTCAGCTTGTCGCGCGTGCGCCCGCGCTTGGGCAGCTGGGGCTTTGGACGCGGCGAGGGCGTCGATCCGGCAGCAGGCTGGCCGGTCGGTGCGCATAGAACGGTTGGCTCGCTTTGCTTGCCGAAAAAACCGCGCGGTTGAAGCCCATCAAGTGTCGCTTCGGCGGGATGACTTGGCGCTTGCATGTTGTTAAGCGAGTGCTGGATGCGCAAGGCGGTCTTTGAGGGACAATAAAGGCGATTAATGGAATAATGGCAGCATGAACCTCCGGGTGCAGTCGATGGAAGGAGCTGGAACGCAGAGAGAGAAGGTGGGTTTGAGCGAAGCGGCCATGTTTATGTTTCGAGAGCAGCAGCGATCGAGCACCGTCACATTTGGGTGAGGACAAGCCTCGTTCCACGTCCTGAGGACTTGGAATGCAACGAGCTGATCAACGAAGTGACACGGAAGTGAGTGACGCGGATAGGGCGCAGGAACAGGAATGTGAATGAAACTACGATTCCAAGACCTCGCTGGCACACGTTCTTTCGGCGTGCAATACGCTGTCGTATTGGCCGTGCATTGATTTTTCTTGCCAATTTTGATGCGAGCCTAATGTTGATGGAGATGGTACTGACCTCCGACTGCCGATGTTTGGTCAATTTCGATTTTTGGTGGATGGGCCGCGGTTCCATATCAGTGGAATTCGAGAGGGGTTCCACGTCAATGAACGCTCGTCGACCTTCAAGGAATATATTGCCTGAATGGCTCAATAAATGGACACAGAGTGTGCGCCAACGCTGCAAAAGTAGCCATTCGCCCGTGCGCACCAGTGGCAAAGCGCAAGATTTATCGACCGCGTCGATAGGCGGTGCGGTCAGCTCGTAAAAAATGGTGGGCAGCAGCGGCTTGGGGTCAGCGCCGCCATCATGAGCGACGTGGTCGAGTGTCTTGGTATGTACTGTCACGTACAGTATCAGCGAGTACCACGCCGTCCTTGGCAAGTACGATTGGCGCGCAACAACATTTGTCCTGACCAAAGAGCGAAAACACGCCCTCAGTATTTCGCAGCACCTGAGCAGCGCCCGCTGCCGTGGTTGTCGTCGTTGCCGTTGTTGTCGTGCTTGCGATCTGTATCGGTTTGCAGCATTAGCGACGAACTCAAGCTGTGCTTGCAATAGTTGTCCGCTCATACTTTGAACAACAGGATGCGCTCGCTCATCAAATTGACGCTTATGATCCAAAGCAGGAAAGCCGCGGCCGACTACGAGCCAAATAACAAATGGCGCGAGATAAAAAGGCAACGCTCGCGTTGGCCCACGGTGTAGCATAAGCATCACCAACGCTGCCAACGGCGAGCAAAGAACAAACAGCGTGTTTTGCTCATGATGCTGCATTCTTTCACATTATTGCAAAATTCTTCACCGTGTCAAGTATGAGCGGGTGAGATGAAAGGCGATGGCTGTCGCGAGAAGGGGTGAGAACGTCTGTCAATGTAAGTCCACTCACCGAGCCTCTGAGGTTTTTCGCTGGACTTGGTGGTGGAGAAGATAAAATGAGACGGGTATTGTATGGTCCATATTGACAAAGAGGAGAAAAGCGGTAAAAATGACTGGCGAATGCAATGACGACAGACACCAACACGCAGCACAAGATCACACACAACACGACGCTGCAGACCCCCAACAACCGGTGGACTACATCACAACGCAAACTCCGGAACAGCACCCACTCCTCACGCCGTCCTCATCGTCGGCGCGATTGCGCAGTTTGGACCTGCGCGGCTGGTGCCGCCCACTCTCGTCGACTTGGTCCACGGTCAGTGTCGTCCAATCGGAATGGTCAGTCATTGTCCAATCGAGCCCGAGCGGCTGACCGGGAGAAGCACGCGGCGCTGGCGACTCTGGTGGCGAGCACGGGTCGACGGCCACCTCTGGGCCGGCCAGATCACGCTCGCCCACAACGGGTGACGCCGATGCGGCCAGTGGGCTCGACGATGCGCGCCGCGCAGCCTGTACCTGCACCGCGACCCATGCACGAACCGCATCAAGATGCGCGTCGTTCTGCACCGTCGTCGATGCGCGCCACGACGCCTGCGGGCCCGGGAGCACGCGCGCGCCGCTGCCCGACACTTGCACCTGCGCAATCAAGTACGCTGCAGCTGGTGGCGTCAAAGTATTGGCTGGCATCACATGCGGTGACCCGGGCGGCGCGTCGACGACCACGTCCCCGAACCGCGGCTCGGTCGCGTACGGCGGCGGCGGCACGTCGGCGGGCTGCGTGGGCGGCGTCGATGCGGGTGTCGACTCCGTGCTGGTCGCCTTTTCCATCATCACGGCCGGGTCGCGGTATGCGTTGATATTTAAACGGACATTTTTTTCCCTTTGCTTTTTTTTCTTTTTTTTCCGCCCTTTGTCATTATTTTC
>GG745354.1:464980-514075 GCA_000151295.1 Allomyces macrogynus ATCC 38327 | reverse complement strand
GAGCTTAAATGAGCATAGAAGCGGGCGCGGCTGGGCGTAGTCATGGATGCTGCACTCACCAAGGACACGCGGCGCGAGGATGGCATCGCAGCTCCGTCGGGTATGGTACTGGGTGCAAACGAGACGGATCCGGGATGCGAAGTAGGCGACATGGTCGGTGCACGCGCGCGGGATATTAACGAGAGGGTGCGAGGTCGTCTGGTTGTTCGAGCCCTGAGTGCCGGACGGGGTGTGCGCCCGGTATTTGTGGGCCGGCTTGCAGGTCGGTGGCGGCGGCGTCGGCGGCGGCCGGAGCGTTGCAGTCGTGGGCGCGGGAGTCGCGCACGATTTGACCGTTTGCCTGATGGCAGCGATGGGCAGACTAGCGAGCGCAGAGGTTCGTTTGCAGCGGAAATGCAGCAAACGTGGGTTTACGAGCGTGCGAGCGAGCAGAGACCAGTTGGTTGTCGTCGGGCTGGAACGTCGCGGTCGTATGCAGCTTTGCGGGGACAGAACAGCTGCGTCGAGCTGCGGCAGTTCGTTCGGTGTCGATAACGTGGCCAAGAGGAAACAGTCGCGGCCGTGTCGGCCGGGGCGGCCTTGCGTATTTATCCTGATGCGTGCTGATCGTGCGACTCGTCGTCGTGGTCGCCGGCGCCCACGCCGTGGAGACGGGCACACTGAGTCGGCGCCAAGCCGATTCCTGCTCCAGGGTTGAAATGAAACCCCGAGGTGAAATACGCGGCAGCAACTGGAGCCGACCGGGTGGCGGCTCGCGCATTTTCGGGTTGACGACGCATGGCCCCCCGGTGCGTCGCGACGTTGTACGCGGCCACGAACACGAAGTCCAACCCGTCATCGTCGTCAATTGGTTGGCAGCGTCGCACCCATCGTCGGCGCGCGCACCATGATGTTTGCTATTGAAAAAAATTGAGTTCGCCCGCCTGCCACGGACCGACTCGCGGCCGCCGCGTTTCGAAATGCACATCCTGGTCCTGGTCCCCTTCGTGCGCACAACGTCAACGGCGAGCGTGCGCGCGCTTGCGAGAGCTCGACGATGGGGCCGACCGCGGTCAATACGTGGTGCAGAGTGGCGCTGGGTCCCAGGTACGTGTCGCGCGCAGAGACGTCATGGCATTGCGGGTGGCAGGTAAGACCTCGTTGTCCTGGCGCTTTCCATGGATCCTCGTCCCACCCTCGACCCGCTCGTCCACAGCCGCAGCAATAGATGCCCCCGCAGCGCCAATGGCGACAGCGAGCTGGGGAGAAGCGACGAGGAGGACGGGCGAGCTTCCAAGCGTCTGGCGCGTCTCGCACCCGCCATTCGCCAAACCACCTTCAGAGTGGTCACCGGTTGTGCGCGCCGTTGCACCAAAATGTCGTCCGCGCAGGACATGCAGCGCCAAGAATGCAGCACACATCGTTTCGTTGGCGCGCGAGGCCGTGTGACTGGAGCAAGACGAGAGGTGGAGAAGCAGTGATGCCATTTTGATCTGATCACCTGAGCGAGCCATAATTTTTGGAGAGATGTGAAAGGTGCTGCTTCGGGTCCCTGCCATTCCCTTGAACCGCTCGCCAAATCGCGTCACCCTGGCAACGCCCGCTCGTTCTCTTTCCCTCAATCCTCAACATGGCCACCATCTCGAAGAAGCGCAAGGTATCAACGATTTGCGCTCATGAAAAAAAGACTACTGCTGCCGGCAACTCCTCGACCGACCTGATTCCGCAATGTCTGCCCACCGGCTGCACCGACCGAGAATATCCGCCCACTCGAAACGGATGGACCGGCATGCCCACCCACCGACCCCGCACCGAAAACCGACCACCCGCATTGTCCACTCGCACTTTGCTTGCTCGAGTCGCCGATAATGCGCTCAGAGTGCATGGAACCTTTGAAAACGGCATTTTCCAGCGAGGAGGTCGGACTTGACGAGTATTCGTTGTCCTGACACCTCTAAGTAGAGCGCCCATTTAGGCCGGGATCGCTATGACTACACTTTTCTCTGATCTGTCTTTTTGCTGGAATTGCTGTTTTCTGTGTGCTCGAGAGTGTGCGGGGTCGTTTCGGATCTGCAGTGTTTTTGCGGCCTTGGTGGACATCTGGGCGTTGCGTTTCTGCGTCGTTTTGGCGTCAGGCGGTTTTCTGCCGATGCCGCGTTCGAAGCCCGCTGACCCAAATTCTGACCTTTTCCGTCGCGTGCGCACGTTTTTTTCTCATTGCAGTTCATCGCCGACGGTGTGTTCTACGCCGAGCTGAACGAGTTCCTGCAGCGCGAGCTGGCCGAGGATGGCTACGCCGGTGTCGAAGTCCGCGTGACCCCCGCGCGTACCGAGATCATCATCCGCGCCACGTCGACGATGACGATTGTTGGCCAGAAGGGCCGCCGCATCAACGAGCTCACGTCGCTCATCCAGAAGCGGTTCAACTTTGCCGAGAACACGGTCTCGCTCTACGCTGACCGCGTCGCTGAGCGTGGTCTCTGCGCCATTGCCCAGGCCGAGTCGCTTAAGTACAAGCTGCTCGAGGGTCTTGCCGTTCGCCGCGCCGCCTACGGTATCCTGCGCCAGGTCATGAACTCGGGCGCCAAGGGCTGCGAGGTCGTCATCTCGGGCAAGCTCCGCGCTGCGCGTGCCAAGTCGATGAAGTTCACGTCGGGCGTGCTCCTGCACTCGGGTCAGCCCGCCAAGGACTACATTGACTCGGCCGTCCGCCACGTCATGCTCCGCCAGGGTGTGCTCGGTCTCAAGGTCAAGATCATGATGCCCTACGACCCGACGGGCCGCGCCGGCTGCAAGAAGATCATGCCCGATGTCGTCACGATCCTTGACCCCAAGGACGAGACCGAGGTCCCGGAGGAGCCCCGCTCGGAGAACTACTTCGACAACAAGCCCGCCCCGGTTGCCCAGATCGCCGCTCAGGAGTACTAGGCGTGAGCCTGGTTGGCGTCGTGGCGGGACGCGAGCGTGTGTTGTTGGGTTGTTTTAATGAAACCGAATGAACCGCTTGTGATCTGCTTCCACTTTGATTTGTCCCCCACGAGGGATTGCTCGTTGGTTGCTCTTGTCGATCGCCGTCGCCAGTCGCTGCCCCCACCTTCGTTCGCTTCGTCTTCAAAGCCATTTCAGCGTCTCTTCGGCCACGGTTTCAGTTCAAGCAGGGGCTCTCTCGGCTCGTTTCAAATTTGATTTCTCCGATTAGCGTGCTTTGCTGTCGTTTTTGCTGGCCATTGGGCATGTGTGTGTCAGTTGCTGTTCTCGATTGGCAAATGGGCGTTCGTTTTGGGAAAATAGTTCGAACCACCTGCCGAACCAGCAGCATGCTTGCCTTCATTTTCAAGGCACCAAGAAAAATACACTCATGCAGCAACTGCAACAATCGTCGCCAGTGACTAGCTGCAGCGCAGAGCCAATATCAAATGAAGGACTTCGTCCGGTCCTCAAGAAACCATCGACCCTGGATCGCAGCTGATCGTCGTCGCGTGCAACAAGTCAATGAATGGTCTTTTTGGTTGTTCGCGCGCGTGCACGTGCACCACGCCTCCGTGCGAGAGATCATGTCCTGCATCACTCTCATGGCCACCACGCCTTGCCCGCCTCTCGGCCCGTGAGGCTTGCGTCTCAATGGAGCACCTCATCGACCACGAAACAGGCCGCGAGTGCCTGCGCCAGCGCGCGCCAGTCAACCTTGTGACGCTTGACCTCGCCATCAGTCGGCGACGTCGTTCGCTGCCACCATTTCACCACCGACACCGCCTTGTCCAACGCCATTCAAGTAAGTCTGTCAGAGTCGTCGACCCCAACGTCGAGGGGTGGCCGTTTTCCCGGTGGATGCAGGTCGAAACGAACAGCAGCGAGTGACCAGCGCCCGAGAATCCAATTCAACACCTGTTGTTCCTGCAACAGTGGCGCGTCCCTGGGCATCGCTTCCGCCTATTGTTCCTGTCGTTCTTGTGTCGCTCCAAGCCGCTCCCGATGGCAAACCCTCGTCGGGCGGACGGTTTCGCCGGCGTTGTCGCGTGCTGATACGATTGGGGACTGAGCGGGCCATTCAACCGGTGCCCGTATGCGTTGTGTGCTCTCCACCACCGTTTTGTTCTTTCTGGACGAATCGAACCTGAAGCGCTCTCACAACGTTCTCCACCCTGCCAGCCCACGCGCTCGTGCGTCCCCGCGCCGCCTGCTCCGCCACGCGCCTTGTTGCTGCTGCGGGTCCCAGCGCTTTGGGGCCATTTTTGGCGACCAGACCAAGTGTCACAATCACGCGCGCGCCTGCATTCCTCCTGCTCTCACGCGGCAACACGCCGCGCATCTTTTGTGTCGCCCACACGAACCCGGCCCGTTTCGCCGTTCAAGCGGACCGACACTCGGTCCGCGCGCGCACGCACTCTTTCTCTCTCCCTCGTCCTGCGCGCAACGCTCTCCACCGGGCAACGCGCCCATCGGTTCCTTGATCCGCACCACGCCCCGTAACAGCCGGTCTCGGCCCGCGCGCACACGACTGCATCACGACCATTGAGCTCTCACGAAACCGAATGTCAAACTCGGCGTACCAACGTGGCGGGATGCATCCGCAACCGCAACAGCAGGGCGGCGCGAACGCGAACAACCCTGCCGCGGGATCGTCGGGAACACCCAGCTACGCGATGCAGTACGCCCATGGTTCTGGCGTGCCGTACCCCGCGCACCACGAGTTTACCAACGACCTGCTTGGCACGCGCAATGACCCTAACTGCAACAGCGTGGCGCCTACGACCTCGGCGAACCAAGTCCCCTTGGGTGGAGGGTATTCGATGCCCGGCGGGCCGCGCCAGCAGTACGGTGACACGTCGGACCGCGTAGGGCCGGGACCTCCGTACGCGCCGATCCTCGTCGACCCGAGCAGTCTTGTACCGGCGGCGGCGGCGGCGGCGCACTATTACCACCCGGTGCAGCAACAGCAACAACAGCAGCAGTCGCAGCCACAGCAGCCACAGCAGCAGTCGGTCTACCACTCGCAGCATCCGTCGCAGCCACATTCGCATCTGCATCACCAACAGCAGCAATACGCCGGCCAGCCGCAGGCGATTGCGGCCCACTTTGTGGGTATGAATGATCCTGCCGCGTACGGACCCATCAATCATGCGCGCGCCGCGCCCAACGCGTCCGACGCCCGTCATCCTCGACTCGGCAATACGGTCACGACCGACAGCTCGCCGCGCGCCGTTCCCGCGTCGACGTACCCGACCTCGATGGGCGCGCTCCAGTTCCCGGCAGGTGCGCGCACGCACGCACCACTGCCACCTGTCGCCGCGCCGTCGGCGCCCATCTCGCTGAACCCGACCTACGGCCCGTACGACCACGACGAGCAGGTCGGGCTCTACAACCCGGGAACAATTTACACGGCGGCGTCCGCACCGACTCCACCCGGTGCGCTGCGGCCCATCCAGCACGTTCCGAGCCAGGTTGCGGCCAACCCGGTCGACGCGCTCCAGTACTCGCAATTGGCGACGACTTCGCCCATGGTCCCGCCCGCTGCGATGCAGGTTCTGCCGGGCGCGCCGATCATGGACGCGAATACGATTGCTGCGGCTGGCGGGATCCCGCCGGGGTATGTGACGGTTCCGGCGTCGAGCTTGATTCCGGCAAAGAAAGCGCGTGCGGCTCGTGCGTGCTTGCAGTGTCGCAAGCGCAAGATCAAGGTACGATCACTTGACTTGTTCGCGTCCAATGGGCGCCTGCTGATCCATTTTGTTTGATATTCTAGTGCAGCGGCAGCGACCCGTGCCAACATTGCGCCGATTTCGAACTGTTTTGCGAATACAGGGAGCCGCTGAAGCGCGGGCCCAAGGCGGGCAAGCTCAACGCGCTCAAGAACGGCGGCGGCCAACCGATCGTCTCGCTTTTCCAGCCCGCATCCGTGCTCGACACGCACATCCCGCTCACGAGTTCCGTGACGCGCCCGAGCTCTGATGCCGACGTGGACGAGATTGCCAACAATCTTGCGCTGCTCGTGGCGCTCGACGCCAACGGCACGCCGCGTGGGTTCAGCAATTACGGCAATTCGTCCGGGTACCACCTGCTAAAGGGCTTACCGAGCAACACGAAACTCGACGGCGTCAACGTCTTCTTCTCGCAGATTGCCGTGCAGCATGTGACCATGAACGAGATTCTGCGGCACCGCGTGTGGTTCCCGCGACGCGATTTGCTCGACTTGCTCTTGAACGTGTACGAGGAGCGCGTGCACCACTGGTGGCCGATGCTGTCGCGGCGCAAACTCAACGCGTCGGTCGCGTACGTTGACCGCGCGCTTACCGACCCGGCGAATGAAGCATGCACGGCTGAGTTCAACCGGCACGCGCTGCTCATTTACGCGGCGCTCGCGATGCCCGCGGGCATGTGGGAATTGCAGCACCAGATTTGCGTCGCCGTGCCGTACTCGCGCATCATGGCCGCGCAGGGCAAGCGGTTGCTCGCCAACGTGTGCTCGTCTGCGGCTAATCACTTGACTGACGCGCAGGCCGCGCTGCTGCTCGCGATTTTCGATCTCGGGATTCCGGCGGGGAACAACTGGCTCACGTCCGGTATGGGGTTCCGGATCGCGCTGTCGCTCGGATTGAATCTCGACCAGCGCGCGGTGATGCCGACCACGACGTGGACAGGGCTCGGGCGGCGCGGCGGTGGTGGTGGTGATACCGACGCTCACGCTGAGCGGCGCGAATTGTCACCCGAACTCGTCAAGCTCGCGCAGCACGCACCAGGCGTGCCGAGTCGAATCCTGACGTTCCTGGTCGTCTTCATCATGGACCGACTCGGCGCAGCGGCTGGCGGGAGGCCCATCATGGTGCACGAAGAAGACTGTGTCCTGGACCTCGACGCGATCAAGGACACGGACGAGAACCGCGCCAAGTACGCCGACGAGGAGGACCTCTTGCTCCCGCCCACGAGCTACTTCCCGTACTACCTCGCATGGAGTGAAATTGTTGGGAAGGTGTTGCGAGTCGCGAACTCGTTCCGGTATCGCCGCAAGCAATTGTCGGCGACTCTCCTGCCGGAACTTCATGCGGCGCTCACGCAGTTCCGTGCCGGGATCCCGCAGGAACTCGTATTCGATCCGGCCGCGTTTCATACGCGTGGGGGTGTGCCGCCGTCAACGGCGACGCTCGAGTCGGCCGTGCTCACCATGGGGTACACGCAGACGATCATTTACATGTACCGGCCGCTCGTGACGATGGTGATTGCCGCGGCACTGCACCAGAACGAGGTCGAGGGCGACGAGACGCCTCCACCGGGCGTGTCACCGCTCGTCGCCGACGACCCGTTCATGCACGCGCGCGCGCGGCTCCGCGCGCACGTCGTCACGCATACGACGTCCACGACGCCAACCTCCAAGACCAAGTCCTCCTCCTCGACCGCGCCCACTTCGTCCAGCCTCTCCCCGGCCCCGCCCGCTCTGTACCCGCAATACGTGGCGATTCTCGAAACCTGCGTGTCGAGCATTGCCCAAGTCTTTTCCGCGATCCGGCCCTTCATGCACCTCTACTTTTCTACGATGCTGCACCAAATGGGTTCCGTCATCTCGGCCGGCCGCGTCATCGTTGCCGGCGGCGGCAACGCCATGCTCGTGCGCGACGCCTTGCGCGAACTGCTCGTCGTGCTCGACCGGCTCCTCCCGACCGTGCCGCTCGCACTGCACACGTACCACACGTGCCGCGTGCAGCTCGACCAGCTGGACGCCGTGATTGCGGCCGAGGGCGGGGAACCGGCCGCGCCCTTGCCAGCCTTGAGTGCTGCGGCAGACCCAGAACGCGCGGCGGCGCGGCACGCGCGCACGGACCGAGCGCTCTCGCAGTTGATGGACGATATTGCCGAGTACGCGCGCGAAGTGCCCAAGGTGGCGGGGGTTTATGTCGCGCCCGCGAAGAACGCGTATCCGGGACCGGCTGTGGTGGATGCGGGACCGGGCATGGCGGCAGCGGCAGCGACGCGGCCAAGGGATATGTTGCCGCTGCCAGAATTCCCGGACTCTTTCAATGATTGGGCGATGCAGGTCGTGCCGGACGGATTGGATTTGCCGTTTGTCGCGCCGCCGCCGCCGCCACCGGGGTCGTCGTCGATGTGATTGGGGGTGGTTTAGATGGAGGAAAATGCAATTGTTTGCAAGGCACAAGGATGGATTAGGTGTTTTTTCGCGTCGCGGCTGCCACGTCAGGGTCGTTATCGCTGTGATTCCAAGGATGATTTGATGCGGTGACGCCGCCCATTTCCGCCGTTTCTACGTCGCACGGCGGGCGGCGCACGTAGCGCGCGGCCACAGCAAGCACGCCGCCGCACCCATCGCTGCAGCAGCCACAACAGCTGCCCACTCGCATGACGTGCATTGTGTCTGCCGACGTTACTCGCGCCGGGTTGGTTGATTTCTGCACTGTGGTGTTTGTGTTTGTCGTCTCAGTTCGCCCGCGCCTATCGCGGTCGGCGGTTAGTTCGCTCCATCACTGATGGCGACTGGCGGGCAGGTGAGTGAAATTGAAATGGTTCCATGGCTAGAACAGCGTCTACTCGTGAATGGCACAGAAGCGCAAGACTCGCTAGCTAAGAAAAGTGATCAAAACCAAAACCTACAAACCATCCAACAAACCAAAGCTGGCTCCTACAAACCTGACCAAAACCGCCCTTCTACAGCGAAAACCCCCACTCCTCGACCTGCGCCTTGAACAGCGACTTGCCCTGAATCAGCGGTGTCGCCATATCCAGGACATTCAGCGTAATCGACGACCCCTCTTTCGCGCCCAACACCAGCGGCGCAATCGGTCCCTTCGACAGTCGAATCAGCCAGAACCGGTCCTCAGCCATCAACTGCAACTCCTTGGTCACAAACAAGATCGGGTCCGGGCCATCGCCCCCATTATCGTCCTCGTCCGGCGCATTCCCGTACCCGATCCCGACCGTGATCGCGTGCGACGCCGCCGGGCGCAAGTCCACGTGCGGCGGCGTCGCGGACCCGGACCGGGTCGAGATGTGCGACGCCCGCGCCCAGTTGTACAACAAAATCTGGCCCTCGGACGTGCGGTTCTTGAACTCCATGCTCCAGTCGTCCGGGTCGGTTGAGTCCGGGTTCCCGCCCGAGGGCACCAGGTTCACGACGGTGCGGTTCGGGCACTCGGCGCCCTGCAACAGTTTCTTGGCGAGGAGGGGGACGTACTTGGTCCATTCCTGGCAGGTAACGGGGTCCGGGGACGGGAACGTGACGATCATTTCCAGGTCGCGCGTGCCGACCCACAACAGGGCCACGCCCGACTGCTCGATTCCGACGCCGACGAGCTCGGACGGGACGACGGACGCCTCGTAGTAGAGCAGCGGCAACGTCGGAATTCCGGAAATTGACTCGTGCGGCACCGGCGACTTGAATGGCACCATTGGGGCCACGCGGTCGTCCTTGGGGACCAACTCGCCAGTCGAGCGCGCGTAGAGCGGGACGGAGGTCACTTTCCAAGCCGCGGCGAGCGGCATGTAGACGCCCGGCAAGTCGGCCTCGAAATCGGTCGCGATCGCGTGCACGGGGCCGCATGAGACAGCCGGGTACCAAACTTTGGAGGTGTCGATGTTGCGGAAGACGATGCGCGGTTTCTTGCCGCGGATGCACGCGGAAATGGTGCCGTTGTCGAGGTCCAGCAGGACTTGCGTCACTTCGTTGTCGCCCTGCGCCTCGTCGACTTGTTGGTACTGTGTCAGCGAGGCGCGGTTGCCATTAGTTTCGTCGTGATGCCGAGCAACGATGAGGTGAGAGACACAAAAGGGAGAACACGCACCCGCCCGTTGTGCAGCAACTGCGACATGACAAACGAGACCGAGTACGAGTGCTCGTCGCACCCGACGATCCGTCCCGGCTCCACCGTGAAATCGCGCGTCGCCCACCCAAGGTAAATCCCGCGGTCGTTGGTCGACTTGATCGTGTACCCGTACTTGCCCGACCCGGTCACGCCCAGCGACCCGACCGCCGAGTTGAAGCAGTGCGACTGATTCAGGATCTACACTCGTATCATGCGCGTCAGCGTCTCGAAACATGGACGCCAGTTATCGGGTGCGACGCAACGGACCAGGTTCCCGCGCTGCCCCGTCTCGACATTACCCGAGACCTTCTCCCAGTGCACGCGATCCTTGCCCGGCCCAAACACGGCACACCGCTGCGTGAACTCGCGCCGCACAATCTTGTGCGGCTCGTACTCGTTGGACGGCAGGTTCATGTTGAGCGACAACCGCAGCGTCGAAAAGTCGCGGTACTTGCGCGCCACATCCGGCGGAGCTAGACGGCTTTCAAACATGAGCTTGACGAGCAGAGAAAGGAGAGAGAGTGGGCAAAGGGCGTACCGTGCAGAATCATGAGGCACGAATCGCGCGCCAGCGACTCGTACGAGTTCATCGACGCGACGAGCGCGAGCAGCGGCAGCTGGTCGATGATCGCGGGTTTGGTCTCATCTACACACAACAGCCACGTCCATTAGCAATCCGGCACGGACCGCATCATCAGCTCGGAGAGTACGCACTGTAGTGAATCAGCGACACGGCGACCTTATACGGGACCGTCAACACATCCACGATCCAATCGCCGCGGTTCGTCAATGCGCGATTCGCCGCAAACTCGCTCTGCGCGTCCGAGTACCGTAGTCCCTTATCCGCCGTATACGCCTCGAGCACGTCCGACAGACGAATCATCGGGAACACGCGGCCCTCCGAGTCGTGCAACAACAACTGTAAAATCCCCGTGCACAGTTCCAACACTTCGGTAATCGTCTGCCGCGTCGTGCCCTCCTCCTCTTCCTCGTTCCCGGCCCACAGTGCGGACAGGACCGCCGGCGGCATATGGTGCACCAACGCCATCCACTGCGCGACCGCGCGGTTCGACTGCTTGGCCAACACGTCCAATGCGGCCTCGGGTACAGACTCGCCGCGCTTGTTCTTGGCAATCGCGTCGCGCATCCCCGCGGCGATTTCCGCGACCAGCGTATGCGCGCGCGCGAGCATCGGCTCGTAGACCGCCTCGATTAAGTGCGGGATCGTATCCGGTGCTGCTAGTGCCAGCGCGCCAATCGCGCGGGACACGTCCAGTTGGTCGTTGCCCTTGGGACTCGCGAAAATGCGTTGAGCGAGTTGGAGGATGTGGCCCTGGTCGAGGAGCGAGGTCGCGACAGACGGGTCCCGGAGCCCGTTCATGATCAGGTGTTCGTAGACCATGGGCATCACGTCAAGGTTGCGGGCGACGTCGTCTTTCACGTCCTCGAACTGCATTTGCACGTGCGCGACCACCATGGCGTTTAGGGCGGCGCGGTCCGTCTCGAACTGGTTCAGGAACTTCCAGGGCAGGATGTGCGGCTGCGTTTGCTGGTAGGCTAGGTCGAACATGCCGGCGCGCTGCAGTTCGCGGCGCACCTCGGCTAGATATGGGTGGGCGGGTGAGTTGGCGGGGCCAAGTGGTGGAGGGCGAGCGGGGCGCGGTGGGTGAAACGTACGCGTGTTAGGGAAAATCGTCAGCCAGCCAAAGAACTCGCGCAGTGCGACGGGGTCGTTTTGGACGGCGGTCGACTGCAACAGGCGGTAGACAAAGCCTTCCTCGATCATGCGCTGCGCGAGCTTTTCTAAACATCCGAAAAACACGAGCGAGACCATCAGTTCCGGCACGCCAGGGCAGTTCAACAAACCGCGAGGAGCCAAATCCGCACCGCTACCCCACGCAACCGAATTCATCGCGGCCGGGAACGTCGTATCAAACTGGCGCTGGTAACAGTTGAAAAACTGGTCGAGGAACTTGTCGTTGGCCTCGAATGCGTCCATGTGGTACGAGTGGTTGAAGCACAGGCCGAGCAGCATGAACCCGGCATTCGCAATATTCGCGTCTTTCGACTTGAGCAGCGAGACCACCGCGTCCCAGGGGCGGTACTCGTCCATGTCCTCCATGTGGTGGATCCAGTCGTCGTCGGTCGAGATTTGGATCAGGCAGAGCAGGGCCGTCGCCGCATAGTCGATCACTTTGGTCGGGACGTCGGCCGCGGTCAGGATCTTGGCAAGCACCTTGTGCAGACCGGCCGCGAAGAAGGGCTTGGATTTCTTGCCTGTGGAGGAGGGGAGTGAGATCAGTTCGAGGTCACTACGGCCGCAGCGGTGCCAAGTAGAAGAGGAAAAGCGGCGCGTACCCTTGTTGCACACCGTGACGAGCGCGCCCCACGCGCCCAGGAGCACGTTCGGGTCGAGCGACTCGTACCCGGCAAAGCTGTTGACGAGGGCCTCGACAAACGCCTGCACCTCGACCATGGCCTGCGCAATGTTGGGCGCTAATCAAATCAAAACACGGCGTCTCGTCAGTCTACCGCGGCCTCGAACACCGCAAAAGCGATACACAGTGCATACCAAGGTTGACATAGTTGATGACGATGCGCGCGTAGAGAATGCGCACAATGTCGTCTTCTTCGGCGGCAAATTTTTGGAGTATGTGCGCGAGAATCTCGCCAGGCAGGTCGTCGACGGGCGGGTCGCGCTCGCTGAGGCCGCGGACCAACGCGCAGGCGATACGGCGGAACCCAACGTCGCTCGATTCGGCGAGCTTGATCAGTTGCTTGACGTCGTCGCCTACACGAGCGCAAACGTGGTGAGCTTTCTCGACCAAAATGAGCGGCAAATGCAACGCGGGTATGCTAAACGTACCGGACACGGGCAAGTCGGCGCAGAGCTTGATCGCGCTGGCAAATCAAAACAGGAGCCACCACACGGCAAAATATGTCAGCGTCGCCGTGATTATTACGGCACCATCGCACCCAATAACGACGCGCACCGGTCGAGGTCCTCCTTTGAGCACGACGCGTGCGGGTCGACGTGCGACATGACCGTCAGGATGAAGTTGGCGTCGGTCACTACATTTTGACACGTTCATGAGTTATGTATCGCGCACCATCCCACAAACCGCGTCAGAGCGACGTACACGAGAGCGTGCCCTCAAACAGCGTCTTGATCGGGAACCGGCTCTTGGCACGCTTCTTGGCGTAGAGCCCGTGCACGGCGACGGCAGCCGACGAGAGCACGGCAGCAGCGGCCACGGCGCCAATTACAAGCGACTTGCGCGATGCATGCGCCGCAGCGGTCTTGGCGGCCGAGTCCATGCTGGCAATCGACACGGGGGCGGTTCAGAGCGAGCGCGGTGTTTGTGAAGCAAAAGGTCGTTGACAAGCGCGTCAAGGAGTAAGAAGTCGATGGGCTCGTGCTCGTGTTGGTCACCTCCAAGAGAGCCTGCAAGTCGTCGAGATGGGCGTTGCAAGCGTCGCAGCGCAAGTGCGGCCGTCGACTTGGAGAGTAAGAGCGGAAGCGCGTGCAAGCTGAGCTGCGGGCGGGCAAGGACTTGAAGCCGTCGGGCAAGGATGCTGGTGTTGCGCGCGTTGACGGTTGAGTCGATGGCGGCGCCGGCGCGTACTTCGGGTGCCGGAGCCTGGGCTGGCGCTAGCGCGCGTGCTCTCGGGCGCGTGCGGGGGAAAGGCCGGCGTGCGGCGCGGACCCGGTGCGCGGGGAAACGGCGTGGCGGAACGTCGTTGGAGCGGTCCGTCAAGAGGAACGCACGAGAAGAAGACGAAGGGCCGAGGGGAGGTGGTGAGGACAGCGACAGGCGTGGTGCTGGACAAATGGCCTAGTCAGCGTGTCGCACGCGTGGCGCAGGCCGTTGAAGTCGAGGAGGCCGAGGCCCAGGTAGTTGGCGTCGGCGGCAACGAGGCATCGCGCGCGTGGCGCCCTCAGGGCTGAAAACGTTCGGCGCACGGCGCTTGCTGAAACATTCAGCGCATCCTCCCATGCAACATCAAATACGATGTATTACGCCTAAAGTGATCCATTCGCCCCGCAAGCAACTCCCTTCCTGTTCTTCCTGTTGCTGGTCTTGCCCCGGCCAACCTCTCCATCGCCCCTCCTTCGACCCCGTCTCCACCACCACCAACACCACCGGCGCTCATGGCCCCGCCCACGATGCCGCCGCGCACGCGCGATGCGGCCCCCGCACGGCCACCATCCCGGGCCCCCGCCGGCTCCACCACCGGCCGCAAGCCGCCACCACGACCGCATCACCCACCCTCTTCGACCCCGTCGACGGCGCAAACCACGCTAAATGCTCCCCAATCAACGCACCAACCTCCTCCCGCACGCGCGCCCAACACGCAATCCGCGCCGTCCGGCCGCCCGAGCCCCATTTCCGCACCAACGACCGGGTTCGCGACCAAACGCCCGCCGCCGCTCGCGCCCGCGACACCCGTCCGCGCGCCGCTGGCCAGTGCCGTGGCCATGGCTGTCGGCTCTCCCGCCGTTCGTTCATTAGCGTCGCCGGCCCTGTCGGCGCCGGGCACGCCCGTCCCGACGCGGATCAACGCGCGGCTCCAGACGGCCTGGGACCATATGGGCCGCGCGATGCAGTACCTCGACCCGGACTCGTCGGTCGCGTCGTCGTCCGCAGGAAGTGACGACGACGACGAGCTCGGCGACGCTGGCGGTGGGCGCACGGCCCCGCGGACCCCGCTGGTCCATCGGCTCGTCGCAGCCATCGAGGAAACGCTCGGCGTAGAACTTGTCTCTGCGCGCGACCCGCGAATGGATATTGGGGTGGTCCGCGCACGGCTCGCGCACTGGCTGCAGTCGCGACAACTCGGCGAGGGCCATGATCCGGAGACGTGTCCAGCGCACATGGCCGACCGTGCCGACTTGGCGCACCAGGTCATGGAGATGGACGCGGAGTCGCGCGATTTACGCGCACAACTCGCAGAAGCGCGGCGCGAGCATGCACGACAACTGGAAACGATGCGGGACGTCCTGGACGCGCGGGATAGGGAAGTCGCGGACTTGATGGCTGACCGGCGTCAAATGGCCGAGCGCGCGGACCGCGCCGAGGCCGCTTCGTCCAAGAACGACTCGCAACTCGTCGCGACCCTCCGCGCAGACCTCGCACAAGCCAACCGCGACCTGGCCGCCGCCCTCGCCGCGACCGCTTCCGCCGAGGCCGAATCCCGCCGGCTCCAGTCGGTCGCCGACGAAAAAGATAAGCAAAACGCGCTGCTCGTCAAGAACCGTACCGAGACGCGCGCTCAGCTCGACGCGATCCTGGCCGAATTACAGCACATGCAGCGTCAGAAAGACGACGAGGTCGCGCGGTTCCACGAGGCGCGTGCGGCACTGCAGGATAAGATTGACGAACTCGAGTCGGAACTGGTCAACACGCGAGGCCAGGCGCACGATCGCACTGAACATGCCCGGCAGGCGCGCGCGCAGTTGGCGGAACGGGACGCGGAGCTGACGAGGGTCGAGCGCGACCGCGCCGAGTTACGCGCGCAGGTGGAGCGATTGACGGGCGAGGTGAGTGCGAGGGAGAAGGACCTCGCAACGGCAAGGCAGGACGCGGCGGTCGCGCGCGCGCAATTGGACGAGCGCGGGCGGAATGATGGGGATGCGGTGAATCGACTGAGGAGCGAGCGTGACCAGTTGCTCGCGCACCGGCGCGACCTGGACCGGCAGTTGCAGAATGTGGCGCGCGAGCGCGACCAGCACCTCGAGTCCCTCCGGCGGCACGAGGCGCAGGTCAAAGACCTCGGCCGGCAACTGGATGCGGCGACGCAGGCCGTGCACGACTTGAAGCACCAGCAGACGCTGTTGAGTTCCGCGCATGACCGAATCGATCGCGAGAAGCATGCGGTGCAGGCGTTGCTCGACAAGGCGGAAAAGGCGCACCGCGCCGCCGACGAGGCGTTGCAGCAGACGCGCCGGGATTTGGAGACGTCGACGCTGCAACTCGCGAATGCCAAGGAGCACCATGCGGCACTGCAGCGGCGGATCCAGGATATGGGCGAAAAGTACCAGGAGACCAAGCGCGAACTCGCGACCGCGCGGCAGGTCGGCGAAGTGCACGCGCAGCAGTTGGCCACGGTCGAGTTGCAGTACAAGCAGTCGATCCAGGACGCGCGCGACTTGGAGGCCAAAGTGCAGACGCTCGAGGCAAGGCTCGATCAGAAACATGCCGAGATTCAGCGGCTCAACGACCTGAACCGGCACGACCACGACCAGTTTTCGGGCAAGGTCAGTGCGCTCGCGGGCCGCGCGCAGGAACTCGAAAAGCAGTTGGTGGCCGCGCAGGCCGAGGCGCAACTCGTTGCCGACGAGCGCAACCGGTTGGTCGACCAGAACAGGAGCCTCTTATCGCGGATCGAGCGGCACGCGCAGCAGCGCACGGCCGTCGAGGAGCAGCTCGCCGCCGCGCAGGATGCGCGCGACCGGCTTGACCGCCGGTGCCGCGAGCTGCAAAAGTACAAGGCGATGTACCAGAACGTGCTCGATGCGGGGCTCGCGGCAACGCAGAACACCGACCACCACCACCACCACCACCACCACCGCGAGTTTGATGGCCGCGCGACGGTACGGTCGACCATGGCGGCCAGCACGCGGCACTTGCCACGACGCGACTCGTCTTTTGACGACGCCCTGACAGCAGGCGATGCCATGGACCTCCTCGCCGAGCAGCAGCAAGTGCTCTTGCGGTGCCGACGACTCGTGCAGTCGGCCGCGCAGTTCACCGAACTCAACCTCGACCCGGATGTGCTCTCTGGCGCGGCGCTCACGACCACCGAGGACATTCTCGAAGCGCTCGAGACCATCTTCTCGGCTCTGTGCCGACAAGCCGCGCGCGCGTCCGCAGCGGCCACGCCTGTTCCGCCAGCGACTCCACGGAAACCGCTCGTCGTCGACTCGGCCGCGGCGAACGTCCTGCAGTCGTTGCACGCGCAGTGTGTTGCGACGTGGACGCACTTACAGCCGCTGCTCGCGGACCTTGTGCGGCACCACCACCTCGATGAGAATCTCGCGCGCGACCTCGACGAGGCCGCGCGCGATTTTGCCCCGAACCCGGCGGACGCGCTGGGTGACTCGGGCTTGCTCACGACCGGCCCCGTCGCAACGCTCGCGCCCGTACCCCGGCCTTCCTGCTCGGACTCGACGCGGTCGTGTCGCATCTCGCCGCATCGGGTCACGAGCAAGTACAAGGACGTGGTTCGGCAATTGCAGACCAAGTTCATCGCGGCGCCCGTGGCGCCTGTGGCGGCCGCGGAACCGACCGCCAACGAGGCGCTCCAGTTTGAAATGGACGGGTTGAAGACCAAGCTGGCGCGGGCGCTGACGTTGCTGGATGTCGCCGAGCAGAAACGCACGAAGGATCGCCGCGAGCGAAGGGCCAAGGATGAGGCGCTGCGGCGGCCGTGCGGTGTGTGCGGGCACCGTCCAGTGGTGGAGGCCGCGGAGGCCGAGGCGACGGGGGCAGCAGGGAAGTGGAAGCCGGCGAGTCGTATGGATGAGAATAGGGGCGCGAGGGTAATTCCGGTCGAGTAAGCTCGCCGGCACGCTGCGGTGCTTTCTTTTGGTATATTTGGGTTGGGAAAGAGGGAATCGGTGCAGAACGAACAGACAAGGGCGCCACACGCGGCTGCAATCGCAGCATCTATTTATTGGTTGGGTCCACGACTTCTTCTGCTTCCTGTATTGCACGATGCGCATTGAATTTTTATTTTTTGCGACACCATGCCCTGGATATCATCACCGGTCGTCCACGCCGACCGCCGCGACGCGGTGCTCGTCCCACCCCAGTGCCTTTCGCGTCGCCAGTGTCAGCTCGCGCGCAGCCTTCTGCGGCCCACTCACAAGCACGCGCCATCCCGCGGCCTCGGGCTTCCCCTTGCCATCGAGGTCCCGCACCTTCTCCACCAGGTCCTGCACGCTGATCTGGCCAATCTGCTGCTCGCTCGTGACGAGCTGCTCGTCGACCCCCATAGCCTCCCACTCGCCAGCGGTCCAGAACATGTCCTCAATGGTGCGGTGCACCTGCATGACGTGCATTAGCCGCTTTTCTGTGGCCAGCGCGCGAATCACATTCACGAACGGCGTCGCCCCCGTGCCGAGCAAGACGAGCAATACCGGCGCGTCCTTGGCCGCGATCGCGCGCTGTATTGCGCAGTTGGGCACGACTCGGACAAACGTGACGGACCACGTCCACTCTTCGGGCGTGCGCCAGCGCGCGGACATGGCGCCGCCAGAAACAAGTCGGATCACGAGCTCCACCTCGTGGTGTGAGAGCGCGCTCGACGGATGCGTGGTGGGCGAGTACTCGCGCGTCAAGGCCGTGTCAATCACACTGTTCGGCTGGGTCGCGATCACAGCCACATGCTGCCCGGGCACGAGGTACGGCCCATCAGCAAGCGTCGGAACGGCGCGCACAGTCCGCGGCGTGAGTTGCGTCACCGTGACCGACTTGACGGCTTGCGCCGGCGGAACCAGGACCGACGCGACCGTACCCGGCGCAACCACGTGCGAGAGCGGCACGATCGCAATCGCATTTGCGCTGCTCGGCACAATCATGACCCTCTCCACCGCGTGGTCTTCCCAGACGAGAAACACCTCGGGCGCGGCCATCTTGAGCGAAAAAACGAACCAGAGCGCCATCTTGGGTGCATCGCCCGGATGCACGAGTTCGTTGGGGTTCTCGACCGTGAACGCAATCATGAACCTGGCGACGGGCCGCGTCAGCATGACTGAGCAGGCGAGTGCAAATGCGCGCAGTTGGTGCCGCCGGTGCAGAGCCACGTCGCCGACTTGAATCGCGCAAATGGCGAGCCATTGCGGGACGATCCAGGTGGACAGGTTCAGGGCCGAGGCGAGGATCGCCGACTCACCCGCCATGGAACCGCCAATGAGGAATACGACGACGGCAGCCGCGGCGATCACAGAAAAGATGGTGCAGAGCCATCCGGCAGTGCGATGGAACTCTGGTTAGCGTTGGCGAGTGGGTGCGTGGAACTGGATGAGGCCTAGGAAAAGGCTGGTCGACCTGGCCACGGCGTGCACGACAAACCCACTGTGATTGATCTTGTTGGTGTAGCCTGTCTGCAGAATGTAACAGGCAATGAGCATCGAGCATTCAGGTCAAGGCAGGTTCACGCGCGAAATACAACAGCCGGGCGTACTTTTTTTCTATAGAAATCAAATACGAACGTGTTCAACGTGGAAGACGAGATGCTGGCCGAGTGGGACGATGAAACCTGGGTCGAGGACGGGTCCCGGCGGATATATCGGCGGGATAACAACGAGCAGCGGCGGTCCACTTCCAGATGTTATTTTTAAGGAGACAACGTCGGAGAAAAGCGGACGTTGCTCAAAGTTTGAACGTCCATTCTTCACGTCTCCTTGCGTCTGTCCACGCGTCGCAGCCCGGCCAAAATCCTTCAGCGCAACCAGGGCTACCTGGGCCACGCCGGCCATACCAGCCAAACTGGTCTGGACGGCTACCTACATAATCATGCGCATCCTTGACGCGGCAGCAGTCATCAACAGTGTTGTCTATGGTGGTAGCGCTCCATGAGCAGCACTGAGAGAAGAGCGCTGCCCAAATGGTCAGAGCCACATTTTCCATTCGACGTGCACGAGTGTTTTCGTCAAGTCTGCGCGCACACATTGCCATCGCCATGGCGACGACACGGCCTGGTGCTCTATGCGGTTGTGCGATTGTGCCGATGGTTGCCAGCATCTCTCAGCTCCCGCCACGTGCAACACGCGATTTCCAACCGACGCGTCTTGCACGGCCGGCTGCGCCACGTTACCTGTTTCCAGCGGGCATCGGCACGAGGACGCTGGCACTGCTCTCCCATTCACCACGAGCGATATGAACGGCACGCAAAGCCATGGCGGGCCGCACCAACTACCCGCGCAACTACCCGCAGAAGGCGCAAGCACGACCAGCGGCACGCCGGAAGAACCCGACCTCGACCTCGACGACGACGACGACTTGGACATGACGAGCGACAACTTGACCACGACCACCACCAACGGCGCTGGCGAGGACACTTCGGCAGACGAGGAGCCACCAGCACCCGCGCTGGGCCCGTTCAGCAACTACCAAATGATCCCCGCGACCCGCCCGCGCCCGACCCGTGTCGGCCCCGTCATGCTCCACCACGTTGCAGGCCCCACCGCACGTCCTGCCGCCGCCACGCGCGCTGCCGGGGTTACCGAGCACAGATCAAGCGAGTGCCGACCACTCGGCAGACCACGCCAACTGGCACATCATTCTGTACGTGTCGATTGCGGTTGCGCATCCTCTCTACCGCCCAGAACTGACGACTCGTGCCAACCCAGCCGCAACGACGCGTCGCGCCAAGTCGTGCTCTACAATGCCGACAACCACGCGCTTGCGCTGCAGACGCCCGCTCCGACTCATGCCGTGCTGCCTCCACTGCGCAGCTGGGACTCAAACGATTCCTTTTGCTGCCCGACGTGCCATCGACCGTTTGGGATCGTCTTGCCTTCGAGCCAGGACGGTGCCGATCGCCGCACAGGCGACTCTGCCAATTCCGACGGGACGTCGTCGTCCTCACCGTGGATTGTGTCGACAACGGCACAGTCGCAGCCCACATTTCTCGACCGCAACTACTTCCGGCTCCTGGCGAGCTCGCAGTATGTTTGGTGTTATCGCATTGTGGCGATTTTAGCTTGCGCGTTGATCATGCCCCTTTCCTCACCTCTCCAGCACGCAGTACCCGTCGCCGTCGCAACCGTCGAGCCCTACTTCGGCTACGATCCCGCCGCCTCCACCCGTGACCCCCTCGACGGCCTCGCGCGGAAGAACGCTGAGTACCGGGGCCGTCGACGACGCAGTCAACGCTGCGTCGTTCAACCAGGGCTACTACGAGCGGTTTTTTGTTGAGGAGAAGAAGCTCGGTCGCGGTGCGCGCGGCTCCGTCTTTTTGTGCCGTCACGTTCTCGACGACATTCCGCTCGGGTACGATCGTCATTTCATCCGATGGCTTCCGACTCCTTTTCCTCTTATCACCAACGGTGTGCTTCATCCTATAGTGAGTACGCCATCAAGAAAGTCGCCGTCGGCAACAACCACCCATGGCTCTCGCGCATGCTGCGCGAAGTCACGCTGCTCGAGCGACTGCGGCACCCCAATATCATCGCCTACAAGCACGCGTGGCTCGAGACCGCGCGACACTCGGCCTTCGGCCCACCAATCCCGACGCTCTTCATTCTCATGGAGTGCGCGCGTGGCGGGAACCTCGAAGAGTACCTGTTCCCGGAGAACGTGGCCCTGCCCGGGATTCCGCCTCCGCCATTGACTGGTGAGGACGACGAGGGGTTCATGTCGCCGCGTGCGCAGGCGTTGCGGCGCCGGCGGCAAGCCAAGGCGCTCGCAGCGCTGCCCAAGCTGCCCAATGCATGGACGAGTGTTGGGCCCGATGGTGGACTGGCCGTGGATCAGGCCGGGAAGGTGGTGCGGCTGCTGAGTACGGCGGCGATGCTCGATATGCTGCTGGGGATCGCTCGCGGGCTCGAGCACTTGCACCGGCACTCGATCGTGCACCGCGACGTCAAGCCGCCGAACATTTTGCTGTCGTGGGAGGGCGGGGGCGAAGTGTGCGTACCATTATTCCCCCACCGAGTCGCGCACCAGACGACTGGAAATCTGACCTTTGCTCGCTCTCCTCACAAGCCCAACCGTCCTTATTTCTGACTTTGGCGAATGTGAGCTCCTCTCCGCCGAAGCCCTGCGCCGACGCACGGGCCACACGGGCACGATCGATTTCACCGCACCCGAAATGCTGCGCGCCGACGCGACCGGCCGGTTCACGCGCCCTTACTCGCCCAAGGCCGACGTCTACTCGCTCGGTCTGCTCGGATACTATTGCGCGTACGGCGCGCAATTGCCATACTCGCAGCTCGAAGACGTGGACCGATTGCGCACCGAGATTTGTGCGTTTGATGTGACGCGCGGGATTTTCCCGTGCGGACCGACGCCGCGCGTGCCAGCGCCGATTCGCGACTGGATCGTCGCGTGTCTTGCCAAGGATCCGGCGAATCGGATGACCGCAGCCGAGGCGGTGCGCGCGCTCGAGCGGCTGCAGCGCGAGTTGGTGCCGCCGCCAGACTCGACGACGACCGCGGCGAGTGAGAGCGGGGCTGCGAGCGAGACGGAGGAGCAGATGGGTGTTAACGTAACGGAGTCGGCGAGCATGACTACTGCGACGGCACCACCGGAATCCGATGCCATGGACACGGACGATGGGGCCGACCGCGCGCTCGTTCTGACGGACCCGGCCCCCGTGCCCAGTATTCCCATCCCCGTCGTACCCGCGTCGGCGCTCCCGCCGGCACCACCTGGGCACCAGTGGATTGTCGTGCAGCGTACGCGGCTCGACTGGGTGCGCACGTTGCTAGTCCTGAAACTGGCCTCGGTCGCGATGGTCCCGAGCGAGGTGACGACGACCGCGATTGCTGTGACATGTGCCGGCATGGTCGCGTTTGATTTCCCAGCCATGCAGCCGGCAGAGACGGAGACGGAGACGACGGCGTGGTGGCCCGTGGTCGTTGGTGTCGTTGTGCATGTCGCGGCGCTCGCCGCGCTGGGGCCCATGAGTGCAGTGTGGGGGTGGTGATGGGTTTGAGCCGCGATGGGCTGGGTTAGCGCACGGCTGGGAGTTATCAGTAGCATGAGATTGTTGTTCTTGGGTTATATTTCGTGTCGGCATGCCGATGTGTGAGCCAGGTCGGCGCCCTCAGACTTCATTCGAAACTTGGACCAGTGAAGCCATGGAATCAACGTCGCAAAACGGGGCGTGGAGCGACTTGATATGTAAAGTCCCCGACCGGATCGATTGGATGGATGAGCTCCCAGCCGCTACACACGATTTGATGCTCGTCTGGTCATGGCCAGCGGTGCGCCTCCGCTTCCCGTGCTCTTGAGGGTTTGAAAACTGGTGGAGAGTAAAAAGTTCTATCAGCGCAAACTTGCCGCCGCTCGTGGATGAACTGGTGTAGGTAAATTCGAGGCGACGGCTGATAGATTGGTCCGTTGGCAACTTGGTCAGTTGTTGCCGCTTCCAATCGTGACGACCACCAAGTAATGCCCACTTTCAAACCACCATCCCGGTTGTCATCAATGACTGTTGTGGCACTCGCAATGCAATGTCGCCGACGGCACTGATCTCATTCTCGTCCACTGTCTTAATGCCACAACTTCATTGACAGTCTGGCAACATTCAGAATGCGTTCCAGGCACGTTTCCGCCCGACTTGACGATGTGCACGAGGCCAGCTGTCGACCATAGGCTTCTGACGGCTGCGAGACAAAGCGAGACGTGAACAGTAGGGCTCTCACAAAAGTTTTGGCGGGACCGTCTTGATGTCGTGAGACGCACTGCAATTCGTTTAACATAGTCCAGCTCACCAGAGAAGCTGCATCGGCCCTGTCCAACTCCCCGCAAAGTGCTCTTGTCTTCAATAATTGACGTCAGTGGGTTTGCTTCCCGCTCCAAACCGACAATCAAGCTGCAAGTTGGACCCAAGCGTGACGCTCAGGACGCGGACCTGTTGCGACCAGAGAACAACGACGTTGATCGACCAGTGTTTCTCAACTACTCAACCATGACGTCCGCTGCGATATCAAAATCAGCAACGTTGAGCTCTGTCCGTGGCTTAGCGGCCAAGAATCCGCTCGACACGGCCGACTGGGCGCGCGAGGATCAGGCCATGGTCAGCACGCGCTTTCTTGCTTTCTTGCCGCCCATGACCCTTTTCCTTCACTAAACAGGGGAGTTCCACGCACGATTGCGGCGATGGAAAACTTGGCGCGTAGCGTCGTGAGCTCGGCTGGTATTTGACAAGTGTCGTCCCGGAGCTCCTCGCCGACGTGGCCGTATTGCTGCAAGACGCGCTCGACTGCATCTCACCCGCGTCGGCCATCTCCGCCGGGTCGTTGGCGACGCTGCCGATTGCGACCGATTTCGGGTCCGTTACGACAGGAGCGCGAAGAGCGTCGGGAAAAGGAAGCCTGACTCGTGACGGAATGTGCTCGATGTAGCGACTCGGCGGGCGTGCATGGACAACTGACGTTCCACGGCTACACCATCGTCGAGTCGGTAAGACTTTCGTGATGCCCCCATGTCTGAAGAACGACACACATCTGAGTCGACGGTCTGTCTGTGATTAGGAACTGGCCGTCAAGTTCCCGTCGCGCAGCATGGTCAAGTGGCGCGTCGACCCGCTGACCGTGCATTCGCTCATGGACACGCACCACCACACGCTTGCGGCGCTGACGATGCTTCGGTCGACGCTGCAGCCTTTCCACCACCATATCATCGAGACGGTGCGTCCTTTTTGGCACACGCGCATCAACGACCCGCCAGCACCGCTGACCGTCATTCTCGTCCACCCGATCAGCTCCTCCACAACCTGCAGCGGTCGATCCATGCAGCGCTCTCGACGGCCGCGACCCCCACACCCGCCGCATCCCATGCCGCACCGCTCTCGGCGCCGTCAATGCAAGTGCAGCAGCTCGCTGATGATCTTGCTGTCGGCCTCGCCGTCGCGCCCGCTGGCCTCGTCATGACTGTCTTCCAGCTGGCTCCGGCCGGCAGTTTGTCGAGCCTGCATGTGAGCTCGAGCGGCAGCTTTATCGGGACGCCGACGAACAAGCTGACGACGGCGCTTAAGCAAGGGATCCACCACGTGCGTGCGAGCTCGACGGGTAGTGCCGTGACCTCGGCAGCAAGCCCGCCACCGAGTGCGCGCAGCGTGACGCCGCAGCCCACGCGGCACGCCGGCGCAACGACCGTCGCATCGTCGCCGAGCACGGGGAGCGTGACGGCGCTCAGTCCGTCGCGGTCGGCCATGAAATTGTCGACGTCGGTGCGGTCCATGGCGACCGTCGGGGCGCCGTCGCCGGGTGCGGGGAACGAGCGCGTGTCGCTGTACGTTGTCCACCGATGGCTGATTCTCAGGCGGGTCGATGTAATGAAACTAACTTGGAATTGCGCGTGTAGCATGCTTGGCGACCGCTGGTTCGACGTGTCGAGCGACATGATTGTCGAGGTCCCGTGGGCGGCGGTTGGGCAAATGTACAGCAAACTGCACCAGGCGAGCGCGCTGCTCGCCCGGCTGAGCAGTCATTTGATGGCGTTTGCGGGGCTGGCCATGGCTGAGTAAACACGGACTCAATGAAAGCGTTTGAGTCGACTTTTGTTTGCCGTCAGGAATAGGAGATTACCGCTTGCTCCCTGCTGCCAATGTGGTGGATGAGGCCTATCGATCGACAGTCGGGCCAGCCAAGCGTACGCCCGTTGATCTGGCGTCCATTACGAGTGCCAACAAGTCGGCAAATCACGGCGAAACCGCGTCGCATTACAGCTTCCTGTTCCTGCTAGTTTGGCAAATGACTTGGCGCCACACCTTGTATGACTCCGTGGAGGGCTGAAGTACCTGGCTCGACATGAACTACTCATGACCGCTCTCGGTATCCATTCCACAAGCGACACCAACTGACACTCAACGAAATCTGCAGGTATAAACCAGGATGACGGCCGCACATATTCGATGTTATCAGCTGCATGTTCTCCACAGGCAAACCTCTTCAATAATAGCCGGCCCCAAGCTGCTTGCCAGCACGCAGCAACATGTCTGCACTTCTCCAAGCACAAGCAGCAAGTGAACATCATCATGAAGCTCGTACTGCACGGACCAGGCCGCGCACAGTTTCGCGGCACCGCGCCCTCGACGTCACCAATGTTCTCGGTCGCATTTTCGACCAGCTGAATGACCCGGTCGACCTGCTGCGCGCGAGCCATGTGTGTCGCTCTTGGCGTGCTACCATCATGGTCTTGGATGCGGCACGACTCTGGCCCGCTGTCTATCGCAAAGTGCACGGTTTGCGGTACCGCGAACCGCCGCTCGTGGACGGGCCCATGAGCTGGGACGAGTACCGTCGCCTCGCGCTCGTGAACGCGGTCCGGGACTCGCGCGACTGGTACAAGCTCAAGCAACTCGGCAAGCGTCTCGCAACGTCCGGCGGAAAGCTCAAGACCAACGACGAACAGGAGATGGAGCTGGGCAAAGTGCATATTGCGCGCAAATACGCGCCGGTCGAGGACGTTGTCGCGTGGTGCCCGCATTTTCTTGACGTGCCCAGCGGTCGACATTCGATCGTGACCGTCACGGACAAGTGCATTACTTTTGAGCCACGTTTGAGTACGTTGATGTCTATTCTGCGAGATTGGAAACCGTGGCTCACCATTCACGGTTTGCATCACAGCGGGCCAGCTGCGCGCTCAGCAAACCCGATCCTTCCTCCAAGCGCAGCCCATTTCGCTCTCTGCGCCATCGACCAGTCCACCGGCCCAAGCTGCGATTTTGCTCTCAAGTGGCCCTGCACCCGTAGAGCAAACGACCAACCGCGGCAATGTGGTTGCGGCGCAAGATTCGCTCTTCAAGGCTGCAGGCGCGACGGCCACGAAATGGACGTTTACGCGAACCTCGACGCACATCCACCTCTATCCTCTCTCGGCGTGCGACGCGAGGATCTGCGTCGCTCACCCGAAACGGCTCCGAATTCTTGACATGTCGTGCTGCGACGATTGGCTCGTTGTCTTGTACCAGGCGCCGCTCAAGTGGATCGTGGACTTTGCGCGGAACCCTGGTGTGCCTTGGCGCGGCGGCGACAACCCGGACCACATGGCAACGCCGTGTATCATGGCCGTGTATGACTTGCGCGATATCCAGATGCCGCATGTCGAGCCGGATCGCTGCCTGCTGCTTGGCGCGGCCGAGGTCGGGGTCAAGGCCGTGTGTGCGGTGTGGGTTCCCTACGAGCACGGTTTGACGCATGCTGTTATTGACCCGGACGCGCATCCCGTCCCGGTCCCGGACCCGGACCCGTGGGCGAGCGCGGCAGCGACGTATGCCGTGCGCCGTCAACTTCTCAAGGTCGTGATCCACGAGCAGGGCGAAAACCGCACGCGCGGCCACCGCCTCGTGGTTGTGACTTTTGACGTCTCCATGGCATCGCCCGTGCTCACCGCGTGGCAGCCGTACGGTATCGTTCCCGAAGATCCGAGGGAACAGCGTGGGCCTGAGCTGAACGAGTCGTTTGCGACGCACGGTCCGTGCTGCAGCTACACGTCGTGGCGTCTTTTCGGTCGCATTCTCGTTGGCATGCCGCTCGACGGTGTATGTTGCCCGCGGCTTCAATTCGCGCGCGACGATTCCGGGCTCGACCCGGGCACGGCCATGGCGCCCGACTTTGCGGCCGTGCTGACGCAAATCACGCGCAAGATGTTCATGGCCGTGTCGGTCCTAATGCGCGAGCCGTTGCTCCGTGCGTTCCACCACCGCGCTTCCAACTATGCCGAGATTATCGCGCGACACGTGGCTCAGATATGTAGTGCGAACCACGACCTCACGGCGCAGTACGACCTCCGCCCGCCCGAGGCTGAGTACGTCTGTGCTCAGTTGACGCCGGCTTCCCCGCCAAGCGCCGAAAACTTGACGGCATGCTCCTTTCTGTTGCGTCCTGCCCCGCTCCGAATCCGCGCGACGCTGCCGCGCGTGCAGCAATCGTGGTACCAGATAGTCGATCTGCACTGGACTCGCCGCGACCGACTCGTTGCAGTTTCCCGGCCCGCGCTCTCGGCCGAGCTTCACTTTGCTTCGCACGACACGCACGACGTTGCCACGGCCTACGGCGCGCGGATCGAGGTCATTGACACGGCCGCGATGCGTATTGTTGCTCGCACCGACCTGCCGCCCACGACCTCGTACCGAATCCGAAACACGGTGGAGAACCCGCCCTGGCGCGACCTCGGAACGGTCGTGCCACCGACGCCGTTTGCCGGGTCGGACGCCGAGGAGGAGGAGGAAGGCCCGTGGCGTCGCGTGCTCATGCTGCCTAAGCACCCGGACGTTGCGCAGCACGAGGCGCTCAACGACGAGTGGGTCCTCGACCCGCTGCGCCGCGCTTGGCGCCCAGAGCCGTGGAGCGGCGCGACGCGCCGCCGAGTCCACGCGACGGGGACCGTCCTGCACGTTGCGCCGACGGCGCACGGACTGGTCGTCGTGCGCAGTCTTGGACCGATGCGCGGGTCAATTGTCGAGCTGTGCACTTATTCGAAATCGCGGGCGCCGCACGCTGTCGTCAAACCGCCAAAGATTGGACCCGTGCCCGTGTCGATCGTGGACCGGTTGGAGCGCACCGAGGGGCATGAACCGTGGCGGCGTATCATGGAAAGTGAGCAGAGCGTGGTTGTGCGCGCGCCAGTCGCGGCACCGGGATCTCGGAGACGTGGTGTGATCGCGCGGCCGGCAGGCAGTCGCGTGCGAAAGTTTCCGCCGCTTGGGCCTCGTGTTGGGCTTCGTGAAATGTGCGTTTTGCTGTGTGAGGTGGGGTTGGATCATGAGGATGAGTGACAGCATGTACATGAGGAGGGCAATGGAATTTGTTGAGCGGGTAATTGAGAACGATGATTTTGATGTGGCCGTGGGATGGCACAGGGCGAGCACAGGGTCCAAGAGAGCAAGTTGGCATGGCTCGTCCGTGCCATGACCGTGCCAGCGCCGGCGGGCTCAGACTCGCCTGGCCTCCCTCAGCCGGCATCCAAGATCGTGGGCTGACAGGTCGCAACCACCGACGTCGCAGCCGTCGTCGTCGATCCACATCCTCGACGGTGCGCGTGTGAGCATGACGGCGAGCGAGCGAGCGGCAAGTCTACACTTGCGCGTACTCGCTCGGCTTCGATGGTGTCCTGGATGGCGTAGCTCTTCCCTTGTCGTTGGGTATGCAATGGACCGGGCCGCCCTTCGCGGTCCAGCAGAGTTCTTCCGTGATGATGAACAAATTGAATCTTTTGAGCACCCAGTTGAGGGACGGTGGTTCAAGACCCTTGCTTCAAGGTTGCCTTCATCCGCACGTGTGGAGACTCCAAGGTGTGGAAACTCCAAGCGTGATCCGCTGTGGTCCAAGCAACCCAGCGCGTCTCCACCACGAATCCAACATCATGCAGCGAACGAAGCAAACGAGTATCCCGTCCTCAGCCACCTTTGCGGTCCGCGCACTACCTGAACTCCAGCGCCCAGCACAGCTCCCATGCGACACGCCAAGCTCGACTAACAAGAACTCTTCATGGCAACCGAACCTGGACCGACCGACCGACCGACCGACTAGCACCATGATCCCGCCATCTCGTGCCATCGTGCGCCTTGCTACGGCCTTGCACGCGACTGCGGCAACGCCGCGCATCATGACCACCCGCGCAGTGCAAGCGCGATTGCTGTTCAGCCCGTGGTCCGCAAGTACTTGCCGTCGCCGATACAGAACACGTGGATCACGCCGTGCCCGTAGCGACGGAAGCCCTTGACCGAGTCTGCAGCAACGTCGACCGAGCACGAGCCGTCTGCGACCAACCCTGTGCCGCCCGACCACAGCACCACCTCTACGTCGCGCCACCCCATCGCCCCCATCCCGCGCCACGGGCCTTCCCAAAACCCCTCTCGTCCCCGCAAGAAGCGCTTGCGCGCATGGCGCACCACGGCCGCGCGCGCTGGTCCATTTCCACGTGGGCCGACTACCAGTGGCTCATGACGCACGCATGCGAGATGCTCACTGTCCAGCACGTGATGCTACTCCTCAACACGATGTGCAGCGGCAAGCGACAAGGTCGGACGTGGCACACATGGAGACGCTCGTCGCGCACCTCAAAGAGCTTGGCGCCGACCGGGAATCCACTCGCTCCCGCGGTCGAGATCGTGCTCGTGCGTGCGGCGCAATGTAAAGTACCCGACGTGGTCACCGACATGTACTCGTGGAAATGGGCGAGGTGTGGCGTCCGATCCAGGCGGTGGCCTTCAATGTGCTCAAGAAGGCGAAACAGTACAATGAGGCGATCGCGCTGGCCGACAAGTGCAGCCCGTCATGTTCGTGTACAACCGGGCTTTGATGATGGATGCGAGGCTGAGCGCGACCATGGGCTTGCGGGCCTGTTGCGCGCACGGGCATTGCCCGATGCGCTCGCTAATGCCTAAGGGGTCGTGGCGCTGCTCCACGTGCATCGTGGGGACCGGCTCGGCGCGCGCACGACCATGCAGCACCTGCTCGATTGCCGCCCAGCGGTCCCGCAGTCCGCGTCGTGTTCCCCCGTGTTGGTGAAAATGGCCGTGCTCGACTTTAATCCCGAAATGGCGCGGAATGCGGAAACGGGGCGTGGTGAGGCGCGCGAAAAGGCCCGCGCTCACTTGGCCCGCGCTCACTTGGCCCGCGCTCACTTGGCCCGCGCTCACTTGGCCCGCGCCGACCAGTTTGTCCGGCAGGAAATGGCGCGTTCGCAGGAACCGTTGTTCAGGGTCGAGGCGGTATGGGCGCATACTTACGTGCCGGCGACGAGGCGAGTGCCCGAGTCGTGCTCGACGCGTATATCCAGTGTAACGAACTCACGGGCCGCGTCAGGATCATGTTCGCGCCGTTTGGCGTGCTCGTGCGGTACTTGGCCAAGGATACGGAGCGGCGTGAGGCGGTCGAGCACTTGTTTGAAACGATCCCGGGGTCTCCGTACTTGGTCAGGAACGCGTTGTTAGCGGCGGGGCAGGCAGACGGGCCGCGCGCGCACGTTGTTGAGGCGGTGTATCAAGCGCGGGTAGGTGTAGCAAGGGAACAAGGGGTACATGGTTTGAGGAAGTGGTGAAGGGTGATGCACCGTGCATGTCGCAGGGCGGCGAGGGGCTGAAGCGAAGTCGTGATGGTCAGCGCGCGGCTGGAAATTTATGGGTAGATGCGATGTCACAAGAACAAGAGAGGACCAACATCCAGCTTCAACAGTGGATGGCTCACGGCGTTATATTCAGCGTGCGCCTGAAAATACAACCGCAACTACTTCTCCTTCATGGCTTCCTCTTTGGCCGCGCGAGCGACGGCCTTGCGATGCAAATTCTCCTGCACAAAGATTGAAGTCAGGACCAGGTCAACAGCCACAGAATCGGAAACGAAAACCCATACGTCGACGAACGCAATAAACAGGTTCGGAATACATAGCCCAATCGCGAACCCGGTGCCATACGTGAGCACTACATTCAATACGGGCCGGAAAGGTCAGTGTCTTAGGCCAGAGCCTTGGGCCGCGTCATGCACGGAACCAACCATCACGGGCGGTTTCCTCACTCATCCAGCCACCGTCCTTGCTGTTCGAATGAAAAAGATTGCGCGGGCCGAAGCGGCGAGCCGGCATGGCAGCGATAGTGCCGGGGCCGAAAAGGCACGGGCGGCTCACGGGCACGCCACGGAACAGGGCGGCGCGTGCGAGTTGGAACATTGGCGGCAGCAACGGCGGATGCTACTTGACGTGGCGGGACAGCAGGGGTAGGTCGGGGCGAGTTGTTGCGACTAGTCCAAGGAGAAAGCGGGGCGAGGGCAGAGCCTTGTGGCGTGAGCCGTCCGACAGTCGACAGAGAACGAGCCTAGATGGAACGGAAAGCTCCCAAACACGCCCGGAGAGCGCGTGTCACCGAGAGCGTCATTTTGATATTTGAGGCAGCTGTCCAACTCCTCACCGCTCACCGCAACACAAGAGCATCAGCCAGCGCCGCGACTTCGAAGCGCCTCCCAAATTTGCTTTAACTCGCGGGCTGGACCAGCTACATCAACCAATCGCAGAAACCAGCTCTCGCTCTTGAAATCGACACTCGCTCTCTGCGCTGCGCTTAGCGATCTCGATACCAGCCACCATGTCGGTCCACCACACGGTCGCCGCGCCGCCCGACGCCGCGCACATCGGCGCTCGCCATTGCCTTGTTCCTCGCGCTTATCGCCATCACCGCGTCTCTGGCCCCGCTCGCATCCGCAGCACCGCAAGTCGTTGGCACGCCCGTCGCGACGAGCGCAGGCCGTGCGTCGGCATCGGCCACGGGCACCGCTGCTTCCTCGGCGCAGCCCACGGGCTCCGCCTCGGCATCTGCCTCGGCCTCGGGTACCGCAACGGGCACCCCAACGGCCACACGGTCCGCGACGGCGACGCCGACGCCGACCGACCCGTGCACGCCCGGCGGGCGATGCGTGCCGCCCGGAAAGTCGCAAGAGTGCCTAGTCTTGCAAAAGGTCTGGGCGTGGCGCAACATGACGACCAACGCCTACCTGCCCGTCGACCTGCGGCCCTACTTCCAGGACCGGTTCGGGTCGAAATACGACTCGTCGTCATTCCCAACGTCGATGCACAACGTCTCCGACTTGAACGCGCTCTTTGGCGATGAGACGTGGTCGCTGTTTGCCAAGCAGGGTGCGTTCTTCAACCAGAGGCAGGCCGGCGTACGTTTCCCTTGGCATCTTGATGGTAGAATAGCTCCTCTGATTGGCGCTGATCATGAATGAACGCCTCCTGGTGTAGTGCAACGCCCCCCGGCAAAAGTACTTCACGACGTGGGCTTTCATCGACATGGTCACGTTCTTCAAGTCGAAAGGGGACCCGTGCTCGTCGGACGCCAACATGCAGATTTGCGCCTCGACGCTCGACCAGCGCGCCGAGTCGATTCTCGGCGACCTCAACAACTCGACCTACTGCGACGTCGCGTCCGAGTTCAATGCCACGGGCCAGCTCTACGTCAAGCAGCTCCAGGAGCACCCTTTCCGGTCGACGTTGCAGACGTGCATCTCGGGGTACGCTTGCCATCCGCATTCCAACCCGTTTTCGTTTGGTACCGAACGAGATAGGTAACGTTCTTCACTCTCCACCCTTTAGCGACACGATCGAGGCCGACATTGGCCGGTGCGGGTGGTACACGCAGTACGGCGCGTGCATGAACAAGGACAAGTGCCCATCGCTGCCCCAGGACCTGCTCGACCAATGTGACCAGATCATCAAGACCTACGTCAAGAAGTCGGCCACGTCCGACGACTCGACTGACGACGCCAACAAGTCGAAGGTACCCGTGACCGCCATCGTCGTTGGCTCCATTGCCGGCGTCATCGCCATTGGCGGCGTGCTTGCTCTCGCACGCACCCGCAAGACTGCCAACGTCTTCAAGACGCTCGGCAGATCCATCGGTCGCACCCTGCACCGCGGCACGTCGCGCGCGGCGATGCCCCCGCCGCCGCCCATGCACCCGGCACCACCACCTACCCCCGCCATGGCCGTCGCTGCCGTGCCGCTCGCCGTGCCCGCTGCAACGGCGACGGGCGCACCGGCACCCGCCGCACTCCAAGGGTTCGTCGACCAGTTTGGGAACCCCGTCGCACCGGAAGTCGCCGCGTCGTACATGTCGTACCACGCGCAGCAGGCGCAGGCCACGGGCGGGTCGCCCATGCTGTCGACAATAGTGACGGTCCCTTTTTGTTTCTTTCAGACATGCACGTCTTCTCCACACCCAGCACAGTTTGCCATCAATTCGTCAGCCCGGTCACAAACCCAATGTATTGGCAAACGCCGACCCAAGCGCCAACCCAACCGCAACCCAAAATGCGCGCCTACTTGCCCGACAAGAATTCGCGCACCGCTTGCAGGACAAAATAGATTCCGACTGGCGCCACACGAAAGCCGTGATCCGGCATCACCGCCTCCGGTGCGGCCGGCTCGGCGCCGCCAAGTGGCGTTTTTGCAGCCGCATGGCGCCCAGCCAGCCAGAAGTAACCTTGTGCAGCGGCAATGAACTGGATTTCGGTCCAATGCACCATGGCTCAGCCCACCAGCACGAAAACGGTGAGCAGAACACACCCATCACAACGTACCACCGTGCAGCCAGCAGCGCTGCCTGTCAGCACCTTCAGCGCGAGCTGCATGCGGGCTATTTACGTAAAATCCAGGGAGGAAGGGGGTAAGAACGGCGAATTGGAAGATCAATGTTTCCGGCTGTCCTGCACGAACATTGGTTGATGACCTTGGACCCGATATTGGCCAATGACTTGGCCGTCTCACCGCTCGAAGCGACGATCTTTGCGACCTCGTCGAGCAGGATGCGCTCAAAAAGTGTCATTCCCGGGTCGGACGGCGTCGAGGGTAGCGTCGAGGGCGGCGTCGCAGGCGCTTGCGGCGGCGGCGCGACGGGGTTGACGCGCGGGAGCATGTGGCGCGCGCGCCACACGACCGGTGTGATCGCGAAACGGTCGGCCGGAGAGTCGGGCGGCGTCATGGCCGTTGGCGCGGTGCGGCGCGGTGAAGGCGTGGAGGGGACGGTCGAGAACAGTGCACGCGTGCGGGCCACCGTGAGGCAGGCAGATCAGAACCGAACCGCTGATCAGCCCGAGTGATCTCCAAACCGCAAGGGTGCAAACCAGGACAACAGATCACATGACCCCGACGCAATTTCTCTCTCCGCCATGGCCTGCTCTGTTGTTTGATTTCGACGAGGTGAGAAAACGCTGGGATTCGTTGCTGACGGGCCTGACAGATCGCCAGACGAAGGTCAGGTGCCGGGTTGGCCGCCGCGTCTCGCTCTGATCACGGTCGACTGGTCTGCATCCCGAACATGGCGAGTGCAAGCAAAATGAGCAGCAAAAAGGATAAGAAGAGCAGCCGCAAGAGCAGCGACGGCAGCAGGTCAAGCAAGAAGCGGAACCGGCCCGACGAGAACGGCGCACCGCCGACCATTGACGACGCGCAAATCAATGAACCAGTATCCGAGTCCGTAGCGGCCGCGCCGCTGCCTACTGCAGCAGTGGAAAATGAAGATGTGGCTATGGACGAGGTCGTCGAGGACGAGGGGGCACCGACGCCAAGTGATCCGGATCCGTTTGCCGACGTCGACGACGGACCCATGGACGTGGACAAGGTGGACGGCAGCAAGCAGCCCGCTGTGTCGGTACAAGACGAGCCCGAACCCGAGCCCAAGTACGACCTGTACTTCCCCGAATTTGCCGACGATACGGAGCTGACGCGCGAGGAGCAGAAGCGGCTCAAGCGCGCCGCGCTGCCATCGTGGCTCGCACAGCCGACGCTCGTGCCGCAAGACTCGGAGGCCGATCTCGCCGCAGCGGCGGCGGCCACGACCGACGAGGCTGCGCCGCATGCGTTTCGGCTCGAGCAGTACGACCTCGACCCACGCATTATCCGCCAGTGCCACAAGCAGGGCATCTACACGCTCTTTTCGATCCAGCGCAGCGTCGTTCCGCGGCTTCTCGATGCACGTAATGGGTCGGACCTGCTCGTGTCGGCGCCGACTGGGTCGGGCAAGACGCTGTCGTATGTGTTGCCCGTCGTCCAGGCTCTAGCAAAGGGAAATGACGGCAATGGGCGCGCCGTGCCGCGGCTCCGCGCGCTGATGGTCGTCCCGACGCGTGATCTTGTCCGGCAAGTCTACGACACGGCCGCGCCGTTTGCTAACACGTGCGGGTTACGCATTGCAGCCGTGGCCGGCGGCAAGGCCGGGTCGGGTGGACGGTCATTTGCTGACGAGCAAGCGCTGATTTCGGCCACAGTTGTTGATCGTGCCGTGCCCGCGGGTGTCGCGGCAACAGCCAAGTACTTGACGCACCATGATCACAAGAAGGCGGCGCTCGCACCGGCAACGCCGACGCTCCCGGGTGGTCACTCGAACATCGACATCTTGATTGCGACGCCCGGCCGCTTGCTCGACCATTTGCAGGCAACGCCCAATTTCACGCTGCAGCACCTGCAGTTCCTGATTATTGACGAAGCCGACCGCATCCTCAACGCTGACGCGACCGAGTGGCTCGCTCCTGCGATGGCCGCGATGCGCGCGGCCGACGACCCCGTCATGCACCTCGCCGAGTACTTCCGCGCCGACAAGAACGACCGAGTGCGGCTCTCGACGGCCGTACACACGGCCACGCCGCTGCTGCGCGCACCACGTGCGTTCCATCGCCGCCGCGTCCCACACATGCCTCGGAAACTGCTGTTTTCGGCGACGCTCACGCGCAATCCTGAAAAGATTGCGATGCTGCATCTCGTGAACCCGACGATGCTCGCGGCCGCTGCGACGAATGCCAATCAGGCCGGCAGTTCGGCCAAGTACGTGTTCCCAACGACGTTGCGCGAAGTCATGGCGACGCTGCCGACCGCTGCCGACAAGCCGCTCGCGATGCTCGACCTGGTCCGCGCATTGCTCGCATCAACAGCTGTCGGCGCCGCCAAGACGGCCGAACTCGTCGAGAAACTGCATGCCGACGACGGATCGGCTGATCCCAACGGTTCTGCCGATATCAAGACGGAAATGGCCTTCAAGCTGCTCAAGGCCGTCGTGGCTCCCCTCGACGCGGTCCTTGCCGCACGCAACTCGGCCGTCCCCGTGCGCCGCGTGCTCGTGTTCACCAAGTCGGTCGACGCTGCGCGCCGACTCTCGCGCGTCCTGGCCGCCGGCGAGCCGCGCGTGCACGTCGCGTACATGTCGCGCGAATTGCCGCAAGCCGAGCGGTCGGCGCTGCTCAAGCAGTTCCGTCAGCCGGCGGTCGATGGGTCCGCGGCCGTGCGTGTCCTGGTCGCGTCGGACCTGCTGGCGCGCGGGATTGATTTGCCTGCGGTCGACGTGGTCGTCAATTACGATCCGCCGGGTTACTTGCCGCAGTACGTGCACCGCGTTGGGCGCACAGCGCGTGCGGGCCACCCGGGCGCCGCGGTCACTCTGCTCGCGTCGCACGAGGTGCGGTACTTCAAGGAGTTGATGGAAAAGCGCGAGAATTGGCGCGCGGTTGTGAAGCGGTGCCCCGTGTCTGCGTCGCGTGAGCAGTTGGCCGATTTGCAACGGCTCCTGGCGATCGTGCAGGACCAGGAGGTGCCGGAGATTGAGGGGACGGAGGAAGAGCACGTGGAGGAGGAGGAGGAGGAGCTGGTTGATTTGGGGCCGTCCGAGGAGCAGGAGGCGCTCGAGGCGCTACTCGAGGGCGAGGCCGAAGAGGTTAAGGGTCCGGCCAACACGCACGTGCGGTTCGCGAGTGACGATGAGGACGAGGGCGACGATGAGGACGAGGACAGCATGCGCGTTGAGGCATGATGGTGCGCTCGTTGTCCCAGGCGTGGTGATGTTTTCGAATGCATTCTGGGTTTCTCGTACCATCTCATTTTGACATCAGTCGAGCACATTGCAACAATCTTTCTGCGCTCACACTTCCATTGTTAAATTGTTGACTGCGGCCAAGCGCGCGAAAATTTTCTTGTTATTGACGATCCATTTGCCGCCGTGGCCAACGAGGACTTGTTGAGCAGCGGTTGGGAGTGGTTGGTGCGAAAGTGTACGGATGATGTATTTACATATTGAACCTCTTTGTTGTGGCAGCTGACCGCAGAACTCCTGCATGCGGCAGCAGCAGATTGCAATTTTCTTCTCATGTTGACTTCGCTTCACATGTACGTTTTGTGGTGTAAATACCTCTGCTGGCAGTCATTGCATGCATCAGCCCTCCCCCCCCCCCTGCGCCCCTCTCTCTCCTCTACTCGCTGGAACAACTCTTCCAGCTCCTACCCCTCTGAACGACGAAACATCCGCCGTTGCTGAAGCCAATGCTCCAACTCGCAAGCACTTCTCGGTTCCTTGGCCTGGCCACGAGCCGTCCGTTGCGCCTTTTCGACCCCGGCACTATTGCCGGCGTGCCGACTCACCGCTTTGGCATGCGCAATATGTCTAGTTCTAACGGCAAAGACGGCGCCTAGATGAGCGATGAAGCCGCTGATGGTGGGGTGATTTCTTGCGGCTCGTAGCACAGGCCAAGGATACTGTCCTTACTGGCCCATTGCACTTGTAGTGCTCACGTATAGCACCGGGTTCGCGATTGGGCTGTGTATCCCGAACATGTTGATTGCGTTCGTCGACGTATGGGTATTCCTTTTCGATGCCGTGCTGGTGACCCAACTTGAAATGTTGTTGCAGAACCGCTTGGAGCGCAAGCGTGCCTCCCACGTCTGTGAGGTCTGCAAGAATACGATCGCGAAGAAGTAGTCTCGGCTTTCATTATTTCCAGGCGTACGCTGATTATCAATCAGTCTTGAACCAAGTGTGCTGTTGAGTCAACATCTGATCCTCTGTGTTTGTTCCTCTCCCTCGTCAGTGGCTGCTTGCCGCATATTCGCAGCGGTCCTTTGCCACGGAGATTTGTCTTCAATGGTTCTGGTAGCCGTGCAATAACAATGGATGCTTCACAAACGTCACTGCTTTCCAGCAAAAAACAAAAGGTTGACTCTGTTATTCAAGAGCGCGTATTTCTGCTAGCCGTCCTCTTGCCAAACCAGTAGATCACACAATGGTGAAAGAATGCCGCAGATGCGGTCACGCACGCCGCAAGTCCGCTCCCGGGTGGGATCATGGTGGAGGCAACGTGCAGGCTATTCACGATCTGCCACAAGAGCTACTTGTCAATGTTCTCGGACGATTCGAGCAGGATTTCGTCCTTGTCAGCCGTCTCCTTGCATTGGTTCATGAGCACCATGATGATGTGATCATTGCCTGCAAATATGAATCTACGTAGATCGACGCGCGTCAGATGTAGATGTGAATTTCTTCTGAATTCGAAGACGACGTTTCCTGCCTCTGCTCATTTCTCTTTGTTGGCAGACACCTCACAGGTGCTAGTTCCACAGCAAGGGCGAAGCGCGGAAAGTGCACAGAATTCGTCCACCCTCAGTTTCTGCCGCGCTACGACGGACCAGCTCGTCCGACTCAAGCAACGCGGCCTTCTCGTTCTTCTCCAGCACGATTAAGCGTGTGTGTTGACATCAACAGTGGTCTCCACGTCTATCGTGGTAGTCGCGAGTTGACGGTTGCAAGGCTTGTCGAGGAAAGCGCGCTGTCGATGCATCCCCCCGTCAGAGGGCTGCAGCGCCAATTGCCCACTTGACCACACACGAAAACTCTGGGGCCAGTTTGATAGTCTCCTCCGAACGACACGACCACGACGTATACTTCTTTTCCACTTGAGAGCAGCAAGCAAAACGACACTCCCTCCCCCTTGTCCCGTCTATGTCGCAACATGAATGAAAAAACAATGCAATCGTCTAGATACCCTTTTCGAGGTCGCGTGTCCGACCCGCGTGCTCTTTCTCCGAAACGACTGGGACGGTCGTCGTCGCGCCAGGTGCACCAGCGACGGCCGGGTTGGCAGCATTGGCCGTCGCGGCTGGCGCATTGCCCAGCTCCGCCCCCACCGCCGCTGCCGCGAGCTTTTCAGCGCGCTTCTTGCGGTAGTGCTGCGCCGCGTAAAAACCGGCAATCAGCGAGACAGGCAGCGCGATCCACCGAAGAACGCGCAACACCTTGTATGTCTCCATATCATCTCCACCCAGCCCCGACGTCGACCCGTTATACGGGTTATCCTTCTCCTGCTGGGAATAAATCGCCGAATATGACTTGGCCGGCGTCGGCGGCATGCTCGAGTCGGTCGGCGACTTGAAGACGCTCGCCCATGCAAAAGCCAGCGACCCGTCCTTCTGCGGCTGGATCTCGAGCATGACGAGGCCGTTGTAGGGCCCCGCCTGGTTGCCCGCAAGCAGGACAATGTAGTTGTTAACGACGAATGGCAGGGCGCCGACGAGCGGCGACGTGTTGGACGACGGGCCCTCCTTGGGGTTGCTGATGACCGCGCGCTGCGGCTTGCTGTTGGAGCTGATCTCAACGTACTGGAAGTCGTCGTACCAGCCGAGAGTGAGCAGGTACCTTTTGTGGTCGGGCGACTCGTACAGGACCGTCTTGCCACCCGAAGTTTCGTACGCGTGCGGATACTATGGGCGAGAGAGGTAAATTTGCGTCTGTTTGGTGCACATCACGTTGTTGAGGGGCAGCGAGGAGGCAGGAGAGCAACAAACCACGCTCCAGGCGTTCTTGTCCTGCGAGAACAAGTAAATCTGACTGATCTTGGTGTCATCGCCCGTCAAGTTGCCCTTGAACCCGCCGACAAGCGCGAGCGTCGAGCCGTCGATGCGGAGCAGCGTGCCACTCGAGCGCGGGTAATACGGCGTCGGGCCCGACGTGTCGTTGCTTGCTGGCACGTTCGTAACGTTGATCTAGGCGGCACACGGATCAAAACAGCATCGTGAGCACACCAAACCAGGTGGAGAAGGAGGCCACCAACGTGCACATACTCCATCCCAGCGCACGAGATGCGCGTCAATCGTCTTCTTGTCGGGCGTGCCCAACAGGAACGTTGCCGGCGCCGCCATCGTGGCACTGTCATTCCCCACCGCGAGCGGCATGACTACGTGGGAGTACGCCGGCGACTGCATCGCAATCACGTTGGCGGGTAACGGCGCGCTCGCGACTTTTTGGACCCCGTCGACCATGCTGCTATCCGAGGCATTGAACAGGTCTGGGATCCGCCATGCATACACGTTGAGCGATTTCCCATCAAACCCGTCGAGCCCGGACAATATCCCGACCTCGTACTTGCGGTTGCCGCGCTGCACGGCGTGCAAAATTGGCTTCCGCATCGGGATCGGCAAGCGGAACGGCGCGCGCTTTACGGCTGGCGCATAGTTGCTCAGGTCAATGTGCTTGGTGAAATCGAGGATCCAGACATCGCGCTCGGGATAGCTGACGACACCGCCAAAGATGTAGGCCTTTTGCTCGGTCGGCAGGTACAGGATGCTCGTGTCGGTCAGCGACGTGAGCGGGTAGGTCTCGTTGTTGGTGGCCGTGGCGGGGCCCAGGAGCGCGAGGATCCAGAGCACGGCAGCGGCAAGGAATGCCGCGTACGGTATGGTCTTGGGCATCGTGATCTGATTGTGATTGCACGGGCCGGAATCGATTGTCGCTGTTGAGCCCTGGTCGTGCGCTGTACTTGTGGGAGGGCGGTACTCGAACTTGTCGAGCGACGCGCGGACAGGATCAACGCGACCGACTGCTCGTCGTTAGTTGCGAAGCCAGCCAGCAAGAGAGAAGAGGTCAGATGGAAAGAAGCGCGCGCAGAGTCGAGGCATGCGATCGTGTGCAAAATGCAGAAACGTTGAGCATGGGGGAGGCTGATTGAACGAAAAAGCTTGCGCATCCTGTTGCCTCAGTTTCGACTCATTTTCGCCACCCGAACTCTTGTTTCAGCCTCTATCGGATGCTCCAGAATCTGCCGACATGAAGCACGAAGTGAAAAATTCCACCTCTGCCTTCGAATCTTTGGATCTTTCGCTCTACGCCAAGCCGGCCTGTGATGCTCCCTCGTGATCAAACCCGATCTGGGCCAGCTAGACCTGTGGCCGCGCGACAGACGCCGGCTCCTGAACCGCTGGCGGCACGCTCGGCGGCGACACAGGCAGGACAGGCACGCCGGCCAGAATCGCCTTTTCCTGCGCGGTACCCGGCGTCGTGTCAGCGACACCCGTGCCCGCGACCACCGTGGCCGTCGTCTCCACCCCCTGGCCACCCGCCGCACCCTCCGCGCCAGCCGGTGCTGCCGCCCCCTCGGTGCCTTTTTCCAAGTCGCCTTCAGCGACGCCGTCCTCCTTCTTCTTGCGCCCAAAGCACACGCCAAACAGGGCAACGACCGCGACGATCGCGACCGGGATCACAATCTTCTTGATGAGCGCGCGCTTGGCTGCGTGCGCGGCAACCGACCCAAGATCATCATCATCATCATCATCACTGCCGCTCGACCTGGTACTGCTGCTGCTACTACTCGACCCAGACGACGACGAACTTGACGTCGACCCGCGCGCCGTCTTCCACGACGTTCCCGGCGGCGGCAGCGACTTATCCGTCGCCGACCGGTACACGCTCGCCCACTCGAACATCAGCGACCCGTCGGTCTGTGGCTTGATTTCGATCATCGCGACCCCGCGGAAGGGTTTAATGAAGAACGCGTCCATGAGTACAATATAGTTGCCGACGAGAAACACAGTCGGCTGCGAGACAAAAGAGGGGCCGTCGTCCGGGTTCGTGAACTTGCCGCGCGTTGGGTACGTGCCCTTGGCCGGATCAAAGTACTCGACCATCAGGTACTGCGAGTTGCCGACAATGATCGCGTACCGGTGCGCTGCGGTGGGGTAGATGACGGTTTGCGCGAGCGAGCGGCCGACGTTCATTGAGAGGGAGTACTGCGAATGTGGGCGGGGTGTGAGCGGGTGGAGAAGGGAGTGGAGAGGTAGGGGGAAAACACGCATACCGAGTCCCAAGAGCGTGTCGGGATGTCGAACGTCCACAGGTCGGACAGACGGTCGCTGGTTTTGTTGAAACTGAACCGGCGCTGGCCAAACCCGCCCACGAGCAGCAGCGTCTTTGCGTCGTAACGGACGAGATTGCCGCTCGACCGGTAGTCGGGCACGTTGGTGTTGGGGGTTGACCCGCTCGACGAGGACCGCGACGAGAAGGCCGACGAGTTGCGCACGGTCGGCGTGATCATGGCCACGGTGCCGTTCTGTTATTCATGGGAGCACAAATCAGTCCGCAATCAAGTTGTAGAAGAACCACAACGAATCAAACTACCTCGACGTTGTACTGGTACAGTTTGCTCACAGTATCCCCACCAAAATGCGGCGCGCCAAAGACGTACATCGTCGGGTCCACTGACACCGTCCCATTCGCCGTCTCCACGGCCTTCGGGTCCACCGGCACGACGCCATTACACGTCGCCGGGTCATCCACCGTCGGTCCAAACACCCCACTCAAGTCATTCGCCACTACCTCAACCTTCTCAGCCCGCAGCAAATCAACCACTTTCCACGCCTTGACCGGCGCCGTCTGGTTCCCGCCGGCCATCCCCGCGAGCAAATGGACGTCGTATTTGCCCGGCTCGTTCTGCACGGCGTACGGCACGAGCCGCGCATCGCCCTTTGGAAGGGAAAGCTTGGATTTGGTCACGGCCTTGCCGTGGTCGACGACGGCAAAGTGCTGGCTAAAGTCCCAAATGAAGACGGTCGATTGCAGGTCGCCGAATTCGCCTTTACCGCCAAAGATGTAGGCTTTTTGCTCGAGTGGCAGGTACACGGCGGCCGGTTCGGACAGGTGCTCGAACGGCGAAGACGAGGACGAGACGGCAGCCTCGACGAGGGGCGCCGCGAGGGTCGTGAGCAGCAGCAGAGCGAGCATGACGGCAGTGGACATGGTCTGTAGTCGAGCGAACATCGCGGAAGGCAGCTTGCCGGCGGCCATGGTGGCAGAGGTTGCAGTTGGGGCGGCGCGCAGCACACGATGAGCGTACTGATCTAAACGAGCAAGCGGAGTTTGATCAGATCGCTGATTCCGGCCACGGGTGCCCCGCTCTTTTATTCCAGTCGGCGGGCCAAGGCAGAGAACATCGAGAACAGGGAGCGGAAGCGGGAGGCTGGCGGATGAGACAGGACGAGTGAGTCCCAGTAACTGGATGTAAACAGGTGGCAACTGAAACGTGAAACCGATGCCAAAACGCCAACGAAACCATGAAACGAGCCTGTCGCCACATGTCACCGCATGTCGCCCTGAACAGGAAACCGCCTGTAACGTGAGAACGGCGAAGCAACGGGGAGTGAGTCGTTGCTCGTTCGTTGGGGAGGCATGATTCTGAAAATGATGGGTGATGCCTTCTCGTACCAGGCGCTGCAGCCCAACGGAGCCCATGGCGCCGCTGTTGTACGTGGCGCGAGACTGTGTTCACCGTGAATGTCTCGTTTGTCGTCCAGAGAGGCGCGCAACGCGCGGCAACGCGAGGCAACTGCAAAATATGTGATTCAAGAAACAAGATCTCGTATCCGTCCCATCCACCCATCATCCGCGCAACGACAACACGCTCCCCTGAATCCCACCGCGACTCAACCCCTCATGCCCGCTGCCGACCGCATCATACGCAGACGACGCGGCAAAACTCGTCATGCTCGATCCCACATCATCCTCATCTTCGCCCCGGCGCCGTCCGCGGCCTGCGGCATGCTGTTCCGTCGCGATCCGCTGGCGCAGCATCGCGTCAATCTTGGCCGACCGGTAATCAGCGCGGTTGATCAGGTACGCGCCGAGCAGGGAGCTATCAAGCGAGGCGAGCAGACCTTCGTCGAGAATCGACGAGAGGTTCTCGGGCCGGACAAGGAACAGGTTGCCGATTTCGCGCAGCAGGTCAAACCGCGGACCGAGTTGGTCGACTTTGAATGCGCTAATGGCTTCTTGGTATTTGGCAATGTCGCTGTGCGTGGGGAAGTCCCGCGGTCAGATGAGGGTGAACACGAAATAACGGCGAGGAGGGACAATAAAATACAACGTACCGCGACAGCGTGAGCGCGCCGGTCGTCGACACCGGAAACTTCTTGAAATGCTCAAGCAACTGCGAGTGCACCTGTACGCCAACCTCGAGCAAGAACGCCTTGACATTCGCGCCGTCCAAGAACGACTGCACGTGGCCCAACAACCGGCCCAAAAACTCGCACATGGCAACGCACGTCGGCGACGCGATCTGGTGCGCGACCAGGTCCATACTATCGTCGCGAATCCGGAAATCCGCGCGCTTTTGCTTACTCAGCAACAGTTGCGAGTGCGCGGTCGCGGCAGTGACCAAGTGTGCGAGAATCGTGCCCATGCGCGCCTCGAGCCGATCAATTCGGCGGTTCTTTTCTTCCACGACTTGCCGGTGCACCGAGGGGACCGCGACGAGAACGGGCACCATGAGTTGCTCGAAATGCACTTGCATGAGCTGCACGAGCGTGTTGGCCGCCTGCACGGTCGCGAGGACTTTCAAGTCCGGCTCGGCCTTGGCGCCGTCCATGAGCTGCACTTCATCCCAGACGGCGTCGAGCGCGGCCTCGAGGTACGACGAGTAGACGGTCGCGGCCAGCGCCGTGTAAATCTCGGCGACGGCCGGTGGCGGTTGCGCGTGCAGGAGCAGGCACCGCTCGACGCTCGCCGTGTGTGTAGCGAGAACCGTCATGAGATGGTCCATTGACAAGAGATGTTCGAGCGCGCCGGTCGAGGACTTTTGGATCCGGCCAAACATGCCCTTCTTGACCTGCTTGCGGCCGGCGTAGTAGGTGATGGCCGCTTGGAAGGTCGTGTCCATGACGGACTGCAGGTGCTTGCGCTCGCGGTCGGTCGTGGCCTTTTGCAGCGTGAAAAGTTCCTCGACGCACTGGTCGACGACATTGGCGACGACCGGTTTCTTGAGAACCGTGTCGTCAAAGTGCTTGAGGTCCTTGACGAGCGTCTTGGCCGCGTTGAAGTTGGCGGCGACAGCGCGCAGGTAAAAGACGTCCGAGACGTCGGAAGCTTCCTTGAACAGCTGGTCGAGGTATTGTTGGACCTGCGATGCCGTGGTGGGTCGGTCAGTGAGCAAGGAATCAGGCAGATCGATTCGAGCAAGAGACTGAACGCACCACTTGCTGGAAAAACCGCTGAATGAGCGTCGTCAGGACGCTAATCGGCGCCGGGAACACGCTGCTCACCAACTCCCAATCTTGGTAAATTGTCGCACGAATCTGCTCCAGCAGCCTGGCCATCCCTGGATCCGCGCCATCAGGTTTACTCGGCATGCGCGCGCCGGCACGCGGTCCCACAGCCTGCGGCGTAAAGACCGGATGCTGGTTGATCCAGGCCTTGACGACGCTCTCGCCGCCATTGAATTCGGTCACGACCTGTGCGCAGTGGCGCATGCCCGCGAGATCGTGCTTTTCGGCGGCGACCTGGAATTGGCGCACCATTTCGGTCTCGAGGTGCTCGCAGTACTGGTCGATGGTCGCGCGCGCCGTGTCGGTGCCGGGCATGTCGGTGTCGCGCACGATTTGCTGCAAGCGCCGTGCGAGGACGGCGACGCGGATCGCGCCGCTGGGCGCGGACGAAGCGGCCGTCGTCGTAGTAGCGTTGATGGTCGCGGTGGAGGATGTGGGTGCCGGCTTCTGGTCGGCCGATTGCCGCAGCGTTTCGAGACGGTCGGTGACGCCGCGGTTCAGGTCCAAAAAGTACTGCAACAGCTCGCACGTGTCGGCGGCTTTTGCGCGCTGCTTGTCAATGGTCTCGAGCTGTTCGCCAATGCGCACTGCGGTCGTGCCGACCTCGGAGACGCGGCCCTCGAGCGTGTCAAACGACTGGTAGACTTTCTACTGGAAGGCCGACCGGAAGAGTAGGGGGAGGTGCAATGGCGGTCAGACGCGGATCGCGTGAGTGTATTGCTTGATAAAAAAACGGACCCGGAACGCCGAGCTCATGTCGGCGAGTTTCTGCTTGTAGGTCGTCTCGCTGGCGAGCATCACGTCCTCGAGGTCATCGATCTCGCGCTGGATGCGCTTGCGGAACTTGACGAGGTCGTCAGACGCGGCCTCCATGACTTTGATAAAGGGTCGCGCGTCGAAGGCTGGCTGTGCGGTCGCGGCATTGGCACCGCCGCTGCCGGCAACGGGCGAGTCGGGCTTGGTGGCATGGAGCGCGACGAGCGAGAGCGGGCGGAAGGTGACCGAGTCGACGAGGGCCTTGAGGTTGAAGTTTGGGTCCTGCGCGTCGTTGGCGGGATCAGTTCAGTTTGAATTGTCGTGCTCGGGCCGGTGCAATGGCGCATGCTTACGGCAAACGTGGCCAGCTGCACTTGCGGCTGGCCAGCCGCGCCCGGAGGCGCAGAGCTGTTCATGGCGGCGTGGGGCTGGCCGTATTGCGGCGGGTTTGCGGCCCTGATGCTTGCTGCGCTGATGGTTTCCGCGTCGTCGGCGCGGGCGTGCTTGCCATTTGGCGACGCCGACGCGACACGGCGGGTTTGGCGATGGCAATGGCAGGGACGCGATGCGGTCACGCTGTGTGCGAAATGGCCGCGTCTCGCAGGCCGCAGCGTCTCGCGGCCGACGGCACCCGGCCGCGATCCTGCGCAAATGCGACGGTCACCAAGCGGCCGCCCTCGGCGCTGCGCGATAATTATTTATCTCCGGCCGCGGCGCGCATCTAGCTTGCCGCATCTGCGTTCCTGAACCTGCTCACGCCCGCCGCCGGCCGCTGGCCCCGGCCACGCTGGCAACACCATCCGCGACCTCCACCGACGACTGCGCCGCCCTGCACAACGCGACGACGGGCTGCCCGGCCCGTATCCCATGGTTCAAGGCCCGTGCTGCCAGCTTCTGCAAGCAATCAAGCACCTGCTGCAAGGGTAGGCATGCGCCACCAACCCCTTTTGCTCATGAAAGAGCCCGACCTGATGCTGCACGAGTGCTGATTGCTTCGGCGTCGACGATCTCGCCGCCCTTCGACCTCTAGCTGGCGTGCTCTCGCTGCCTCGGATCACGCCTCCAACCCTCGCCTTCGCTGGCCCCGTGCGCCTTTTCGAACAGCTCGCCGCGCCACGACCCTCGTGCCCGTGCCCTCGCACCCACGGTCAAGTCGAGCCCGGCGCGGTCCCGTTTCGACTGCTTTGCTCCCGCTCCGTGTTGCGCATCCTGCCTGCGCGCTGCCCGCACCGCACGCTTCTCCACCCGGCAGGCCGACCCCACGCTGGGCTTTGTAGCGTCCAAACCGTCCCTTACGCTCTGCGCGGCCAGCGCCGCACCTGGGTGACGGATCTCGCTCTGCCGTTTCTTACCGCTGCTGCCGTCCCGTGCCGCCGTCCTCGGACCCTCGTGCGCGCGCTCGGACCCTGATCTTCCCGCTGCGCCCGCCTCGCTTCGCTCCGTCGCGGCGCCCCGTTCTCGCACCATGATGCCCGGCCGTCCACGACCAGGCACCGACGCCGACTTTACGGGCCTGCCCACGGCCAGCGACATCTTACCGCGCACGCACGTGCGTTTCCCCGGCGCTAATACGTTCAAGCACCTCGACGGGATCGGAGAGGCCGACTATGACACGGCGCGCGGCCCCGTGGCCGCCATGAGGCGAATGCGCGTGGCCTCGGCGACCTGGCGGCAAATATGGACCAAGCTCTACCGTTTCTACCTGTTACCGGGCGAGCCATTCTTAACGTGGTGGGACTGGTTCATGGTGCTCGTGTCCGTGTCGAACGGCGTGTCGATTTCGTTCATGGCCGCGTTTCGGTACCTCTACGTTGGGTCTTTTGTGGGCCAGCTGTTGATCGACCTGCTGTATCTGGTCGATATCTTTCTCAAGTTCCACGTGTCCTACCTCGACCAAGGGTTCTACGTGATTTTCCCGGCCAAGATGGCCATGCATTACATGCGGTCGTGGGAGTTTTCGTTTGATCTCATTACGAATCTGCCCGTCGACCTGATTGCCGTCGGGTGGATCGGGCAGCCCGACCGCGCGCTCTATTACCTCGCCCTCTGCCGGTTACCGAAACTGCTGCGCACGCTCAAGCTCGTCTGGTGGTTCCACAAGGAAGAGACGCGGCTCAATTCGCAGGCCGTCTTCCAGCTCTACAAGTTTACGATTTATATCACGCTCATCACGCACTGGTGTACGTGTATCTGGTACATGCTCGCGTGCCCCGAGGCCGACACCTGCGCGACTCCGTCGTGGGCAACCGACCCGGACCAGTCGCCGACGTATGCCGACCGGCTGTCGATGTACATTTACGCGCTGTATTGGACGGTCATGACTATGACGACGACGGGTACGTTCGTTTGTTCACTCCGCACGCTATGCGTTGCCTCTGACTCGGCGAGGTGGTAGGCTACGGCGACGTGCACGCGACCAACGACCGCGAGCGCGTCTGGTCGATCGTGTGCATGATCACGGGCGTGTTTCTCTACGGGTACGTGTCCGGCACGATCACGTCGTCACTGTCCAACTTGGACTCGCGACGTGTGAGTTACCGGCAAAAAGTCGAGGCGATCAAGCAGTACATGCTCGACCAGAACATGGACAAGACCATGCAGAAGCGTGTGACCGGATGGTACGCACGATCCCTTCCCCCTTCTCTCTCTCCCCCCTCTCCCGCTGCTGGCTCACTCGTTCGTATAGGTACGAGTACACGTGGGAACGCAACAAGGGCATCGACGTGATCAACGTCTTCAACGACCTGCCGACCAACTTCCGCGCCGAAGTGGCTCTTTCACTCAATGAGGATATTCTCGACAAGGTGCCCATGTTCAAGGACACGTCGTTGGGCTTTCGCCGAATGCTGTCGATTGCCATGCGCATCAATTTTTTCACGGCCGACACGTTTGTCGTGCACCGCGGCGAAATCGGCAAGGAAATGTTTTTCGTGGTGCAGGGGCGCGTTGACATGCTGAATAACGGCGGAGAGGCGATGCATTCAATGGTCGAGGGCAGTTTCTTTGGTACGTTTCCCTAACTTGCCATGGCGGTTCGCGGCGACAACACGACTGACGGTGGGGGGTATAGGCGAGTACATGCTGATCCTCGGGTACACGTGCGAAGCCTCGGCCAAAGCCGTATGCAACTGCGACGTCTATGTGCTGTGCGACGACGATTACCGGCGCGCGTGCCACAACTACCCCGAGGACGCGGCCAAGGTCCTGGCCGCGACACAAGGACGCCTACGCGACCTACCAGCAACGCCGGCAAAAGCAGC
>GG745354.1:440202-457448 GCA_000151295.1 Allomyces macrogynus ATCC 38327 | reverse complement strand
ACAAAGCAATGGAACGGGACGGGGTAAAGAAAGAAAGAAAAAAACATCCACAACACCCAGTTGTCTCCCTTAAAACACTATCGCCCCAACAAGCAACGACAGAATCGCAATGATCATGACGAGCTGCGGCGAGTAGGTGTTGGGGTTCACGATCGTCTTGGTGATCACCTGCGTCGCAGCCGCCGCGGCACCGCCGCCACTGGTTGGCGCCGTGGACCGCTGCCGCAGCGTCACTTCGTGCTGCTGCAGTTGCGCGGTCTTGGCGGCAAGCTGGTTGGTTAGTTGCGCGACTTGTTGCTCGAGCGACTGGATGCGCGATTCGGCGGTGCGCAGTTGCTGCTGGAGCTACCGGAGAGTCAGTGACCAGAACTCCGAAAACGGAGAGGCTGGGAGGGGGGGCCTATGTACCGGGTCCACGGCCGGTGCCGGTGCCGATGCTGGCATGGGCGGGTTATACGCCGGCAGCGGTTCAGCGTCGGCAAGCTTCTTGGACGGCGACGGCGGCATCGGCACCGATGCGGGCGCAACGGGCGCGCCGCGGGAGGCAGCGGGCACGACTGGGTCGGTGACGCTGTCCATGTTGTAGGCCGACGCCGACGCCGACTTGGGCTCGTTCCCGGACGCGTCGAGCACGTCATGATCGACGGCGAGCGCGGGAGCAGAGGTCGCGGCGGACGTTGAGTCGGTGATCGGGTCGAGGTAGACGCACCGCAGCTTGTGTTCCTGCAGTTGGTCCTTGCGGTCCTTTTCGGCGGCGGGCCACTGATAGTGGTGTTGTTCGCAGGGTAAGCATGCACGCTCTGGTCCGTCGTGCTGGACGGTAGGTATTACGAGACATACCAAGTCGGCGAGGGGCAAATCCAACTCGGCCTGCAACAGCTTGATACTCTGCACCAAAAACTTGTCTTTGCACTTGTATCCGAGCGGCAAGTCGGCCGTCGTTGGCTGCAGAATGACCTGCACTTTAATGGCCTCACGCGGCCCGACAGTGCCCGAGTTGGGGCGCACGCAGTACTGCTTGGGCGCGGTCGTCTTGACCTTGAAGGCCACGGTCGCGTCCTCGCGGTTGGTAATGGTCAGCGTCGCCGTGCACCCGTTGGTGAAGGGGCCTGAGCCAGGGGCAAGGGGCGGGGGGCGTCAGGGACAGGGTCAGGGCGCGTCGGATCGGGTCGGGACCCGAGCGCGGTCATGCGTGCGTGCGTGAGCGAGAAGTACGCACGCTGGAAGGACAGCTGGCCGGCGGGCTCGAGTTCGACGCTCATGGTTGGTTGTTGCCGGGTACGTTGACGAGGTGGCGGCGCAATGCGATGGATGCGTGTGCGCCGCGACAGGTGACCGGGACGCGGATCGGGCGGTGCAGAGTCGCGGGTGCGTTATGGTGGACCGTTGTCGACTAGCTGGCCGTGGCGCGGTGTTTCGACAAGTGCGGCGCCGGTAATGCCAGTACTTCACTTGGGTGCCGGTGTTGGTGACGATGCAATGCCAAAGTCGACGCGATGATCGTCGCCGCGATGCGGAGCTGGGTTGGGTCGTCTTGGGCCGCGCAGGCGAGTGCGGCAGGTTGGCGGGCGCGTGGGCCGGTAGTGCAGCGTCAAGCTCGTCGTCGACAAAATCGCTGGCGTTGGCGATGGCAGCAGCAGCATGGAGCGGAGTGGTGGTGGGTGGCATGCCGAGCACACGCGGCCGGCGGCAGGCGCGGCGCCAAGCTCAGCGGTCGCTTGCCAGCCCGGCAGACCTGGGGCGCTTGAGGGTGCCTTGGGGCGGGTGTTGCCACGTGCATGCAGCTGCGGGGCGGATCGCGCAGCGCGTGACGTGACGCGTCCTGGGGCAGATGGAAAGCAGCTCGCAGTTCCTTCCAGAAACGAGGGGCGAACCAAGCTGAAAACAAGTTCTGCGTGGGTGGTTGCGTGCCAGTCTTCGACACCAAAGGCTGCCTCGCGCACCCGCTTTGCACCAGCGACCAGGCCACCGGCCCACCACCGCAACCACCGGCCACCCCTCCACCCACCACCCCTCCACCCCTCCCGCCGCACCGCGCTATCACGCCCCATATCAACGGCACTCGCCTGCAATCGCAAGGCTCACCACGCGTATCCGCTGCCCAAACGCCAGCGCCCGCGACGCGCCCCCCGCCGGCAATTTCCAGCACCCACGCTGCCACCGAGCAACCACCGTCAACATGTGCGTCGCATGGCCCTCGTCCTCGACCGTCGTCGCCGACACGCGTTCTCCATGAAGCGGGACGTGCGCTCCCCTTGTGGCGCGGCGCGTCCGCGCGCCGGATGAGCTCACGCCGCGTCAACGAGGACGAGCTGTGCAGGCAAGGTTGCCGTTGGGTTGATCTGCGCCAAACTGACCAGCCGTGTCACCCATGTTCTCGCCCATTTCCCTCTCGGTGCAACATCTCCATGCGCGCACTCTCGCTTTGGGTTTCTCTCCGCGCGTGGGGCCTTCTTGCACGACGTTGCCCACGCCTCGCCTTCTGTGTGATCCGCCGCGTCGAGCAGCTTGCCGCGACCGACCATAAGTACGCGCCAGGACCCGACACCGCACGCGCGCTCCCGTTCTCCAAGTCCAAACGACGCGCCGCCGTCGTTCTCTCCCGACCCGCTCTCGAACCTCCTCGCGCGCGCTGCGCCCGATCTCGTCCATCGCCAGCCCTCCGATATTCACGTATCGCACCGTCGATAACCCGTTCCCTCCCGACCTCTCTACCTCCACCGACAACCAACCATGGCATCCCCCTCCTCTGCCGCTGGTGCCGCCGCGACCGCGGCCGCCGTGGCCCAACCGGCGCTGCCGACGACCAACGCCGACAAGATCTACTCGGACGTGCTGGCGTCCTTCCAGATCCCGCGCGACAAGATGCGGCTGATTGCGACGCACATGTACTCGGAGTTTGTCCGTGGTTTGTCGGCCGACGGCGCGCCGATCCGCATGATCCCGTCGTACGCGTACGCGATGCCGACGTCTCACGAGACGGGCGTCTACCTCGCGCTCGACCTGGGCGGGACCAACTTCCGCGTCTGTGCGGTCACGCTCAAGGGCAAAGGACAGTTTGATGTCGTCGCCGACAAGTTTACGATCCCGGATTCCGCCAAAGTCGGCCCAGGCGCGGCCTTGTTTGATTTCATTGCCGGCGCCGTCGAGCAGTTTGTGCACACGCACGACTTGTCGGCGGTCGCCGCGAGTTCCGCGACGGGCGAGTTGACCATGGGGTTCACGTTCTCGTTCCCGGTCAAGCAAGAGTCGGTTGCGCGCGGTGCGCTCATGTACTGGGCAAAGGGGTTCGATTGCCCCGACGTGGTTGGGCAAGACGTGGTCGACCTGTTGCAAGTGGCGCTCGCGCGCCGCGCCGTCAAGGTGCGTGTCGTCGCCCTCGTCAACGACACGGTCGGCACGCTCGTCGCGCACGCCTACAAGGCGCCCGCGACCGTCATGGGCTGTATTCTCGGCACCGGCACGAACGCGGCCTACATTGAGCAGCTCGCGCAGGTAACCAAGTACCGCGGCACGCCGACGCCGACGGGCACGATGCTGATCAACACCGAGTGGGGCGCATTCGATTCCGAGGGCAAAGTCCTGCCGCTGACCCAGTTCGACCGCGAGCTCGACGCCATGTCGAACAACGGCAAGCAGCAGGTGTTTGAAAAACTGATCTCCGGCATGTACTTGGGCGAAATCACGCGCCGCGCGCTCGTGCATCTCGTCGAGGCCGGCGCGCTGTTTGGCGGCAAGCTCTCGACGCTGCTGCAGACCGTGTATGCGTTCGAGACGGCCTACATGAGCACGATCGAGGCCGATACGTCTCCGGCGCTCACGGCCGTCGGGCAGGTGCTCGCCGACCACTTGGCCGTGGCGTCGACGACGCTCACGGACCGCCAGCTCGTCAAGTCCCTCGTGCAGCAGATTGGGACCCGTGCCGCGCGACTCTCGGCGGTCGGGATTTTCGCGTTGCTCGAAAAGATGGGCGTGCCGGAATCGAAACCCGTCGTGGTCGCCGTCGACGGGTCGGTCTGGCTCAAGTACCCCGGGTTCCAGGACCGGCTGCGCGCGGCGCTGCGCGAACTGATGGGCCCGGAAAAGGCGGCGCTCGTCTCGGTCGAGACGGCGCACGACGGGTCGGGTACGGGCGCGGCGCTTATTGCCGCGCTGGTCGACAAGCAGCACTAAGGATAGGAAAGAGGAGGCGACCGGAGGAAAGAGTGCGGTCGCAAGGAAGAGTTGGGGGTAGGGCAGCGTCAGTGCCCAAGACTTTTCGTTTCGTCTTTTCGTTGACCAAGGCGCGGCGCGGTTGTTGGCCGCGTCTCTCGAGGGGTCGAACCAGGCCCCGGGTCGAGTGGATTGTCTTTTCTTTGATATTTTGCGACGTTGGCGCGCGCGTATCGTGTCGTGTCGCGTCGCGTCGCCAATCATGGGAGGCGGCGTGAATGGTGTTGGTCGCTTGGTTTTTCTTCGTTTCGGATGGGCGGAGCGCGTGCTCTTGTCGCTCTCGCCAGGCTAGTGTTTCGGTTGAATGGGCATTTTTCTAGAGAATGAAGTGGTCACCGACACCTATCAACATGACTGCAGTCGTTTTTCGCTGCGGAGAGCCACAGTGCGCCTTCTTTGGAGACAGGCGGTTGCTTGGGTTGTTTGGCTACCTGGCAACACTCTGCGGTCCGCGCCATGCTGCCAACATCCCCATCGCAACAGCAACGTCCGCAACAACGCCTACGACAGTCCCACAGCCTGACCGCCCAACAACCCGCACCGCACCGACGTGCTCGCCGCTCTCCACCCTTTGACCCGCGTCCCGGGACTGCTGGTGCAACCCACCCATCCATTGCACTGCCTCCCGACGCGTCCATCAACTCCAACGATGAGCGTCAAACTTGACCCCTCCAGCCAGCTGTCCTTTCAACGTGCGTAGTCACTCGCTACGCGCGCTTGTTTCGCCCTCCTCCGATCCAACGCGGCCATGCACCAACGCTCACCGCGCGCTCCTCCCGCGGGCAGGCCCCTTCACAAACGGGTGCATGGCGACGTTGACCATTACAAGCCGTGATGACGCGACGGTCGCTTTCAAGGTCAAGACGACTGCGCCGATGCAGTACTGCGTGCGCCCCAACTCAGGCACAATTGGTCCGCACGAGACCATCAACCTGGAAATCGTCTTGCAATCGATGAAAACCGACTTGCCGCTCGGGTACGAGTGTAAAGACAAGTTCCTGGTGCAGAGTATCAAGCTGTTGCCGGTCGAGCTCGACTTGCCACTCGACTACTTGGTACGGGTCTCCATTGCGTGCTCATCGGGCGCGCGGCTCACTCAAGGCCGTCTGCACGACCAGTGGCCAGCCGTCGAAAAATACCGCAAGGATCAAGTGCAATATCACAAGTTGTCCTGCGCCTTCCTCGACCCAGACGACCCCACCGCGGACACCACCACCTCAACCACTGCTGTCCGCGCTGCGACCTCGGGCTCAGCGTACAGCGCCATGGACACCAGCGGCGCGGGATGGGGAACAGCATTTGCGGAAGCGGTCGGAAAGCTGGTCAGGCGACGCGTGGCGAGTCGCGTCTCGGGACAGGACCAATGCAGCTGAACCGGATTTGCTGTTGACCAAGGGCCGACGCAACAGCTGGACGCATCTCGAGGGACAATACAGAGTCAGGTGGTGTTGGGCACTGTATGTAGACGTGTACATTTCTCTTTTCGTTGCGCCAATTGGTACGCGTGCGTCGCTCGCGTCGCGTCACCTCGCCCATCATATCGCGGCGCCCGGTGTCACATCCTCCCGCAAAGCTCGTGCAGAACGACGCCGCCGCCGTTTCGGCTACCGAGACGAGTGTCTCGGCCGCGCCCTCGAAGACCAAGCGCGATTCGTCTGGCTTGGTGGCGCCCGTTGTGGTAGGTTCCCTGGTTGTGGCCGCTGTTGGCGTGGAGGTCGTTGTGCGGCGCTGCCCACGACCAAGCTGCACGCGGCCATGCTGTGCGGACCGACGATGTCTGTGAGATGTCTCGCGTCAACGCCGAACCGACCGTAGAGCTGGTTTCGGCCTGATCGTGCGCTGATCCGGCGCCGTCCTTGGTCCATGGGTGGTCGTGCCTCCTGCCTTTTGTATCCTGTTTTTCGGCTTGGACGCAATATTTCCTTCAAACTGTCCAGTGTTCTCCACCCTGCATGCCTCTGAAAACATTTGATGTCGTTGGTTTTCAATTTTTCCTTTCCTGATCACCGATTGTACCTCGCCATCGCCCATGGGCGCACCTGGCTAAAGATGTGAAACCAGAAAACTGGCGGCCGGCAATGCACGGTCCACCCCCAGGCTCCTCTCGCTCGCGAGCCCAAGCGCACGTCGGTCGTGACACGCTCATGACACGAGCGCCACCGCCATTGTGCAAGTCGTGCAGGCCACAAACGTGACAGCAACGTGTGTGCCCCTCCCCCCCCCCCCCCCCACCCTCCCTCGTCAACGACTGACTGCTCAACTCCCGTCGGCGTCCGCGGCTGCTCGGACGTGCTGCTCCAGCAGATCGAATACCAGCGCTTCAGGCATACCGCCGGCGACGCGGCGTGAGAACACCGTGCACGCGGACGCGCGACGTTGCGCAGGACCACGAACGACCAGAGGGACCAAGTGAGGTCGAGGGGGTGCAGAAGGAAATGCGTCGCGTAAAGAAGAGGAAATTTTGTTCCAGCCAAACAATCCGACGGCGGGTGAAGAGATGCAACGAGAGACGACATTGTTAAAAAGCCTGATGTGGCCGGCGTTGTTCGTGGCTAAGAACGGCTTTACAACGGTGGGCTCGCTGTTTTTCACCAAAACCCTCTCTTCACGCCATTCCTGCTCTCACACGCGCGTGCTGAACATAAAAAAAACTGGCTCGAATGAAAGGGCTACATACCGAAAGAACGCGCTGGAATTGCGAGAACATTTGCGCACGCAAGCGCGCGTGCATTTGTACCCTGCGAAGACAAGGCGCCCGACATGATGCGCGCGAACTGAGTGTTGTGCCGCGCAGGGCGCTCGCGCCGTCCGTTGTCCTGCTGTGCCGTTCTCGCATGCTGTTGATCTCGAACAAAGTCTGGTTGGTCCCTTTGCACGCGAATCGCAACGCTGAGAATGACAGATCTACCAATTAATGGCGGCGGCCCCCTCCCCGCTTTGCACCACAGTTCACGCTCTGTTCCGCCAAACCGACCCGTCCCACGCTCGCGCGCGCGCGGCCGCTCTTCCTCTTCTCGGTTCGTGTCTCCCCTCTGGCGGAACTAGAAGCATGACCAGCTGCCTTGCCAAACATTCGCCCGGGTGCAACTGACGACGGCTTTCCTCATTGTAGACAACTCCAACGCCGAACACGATGACGCAGCCCGCCACGGCCATGCACGCATCGCTCGTATGGGTTGATCGAAGAGATTGGGTGCTTTGACGCGTCACGGTACACCGCCATCGAGTTTTTGCTCGAACCGTCAGCAGCAGTTGCCGACCCAATCTGGCCGTTCGTCCAGATTCGGATGTCCCCGTTGCTGAGCGAGTGCCTGATCCCGACTCGGGCAGGGTGGATTTGCGGGAGGCCAACAATCCGGCAATGGGATCCTTCCGGCGCGTGGACGGCACATTTGTGATTCCAAGCAGTTACTGGCTCGGAGCACCTGTCTCTCGCAGATTCCCTTTACGAATTTTGATGAGCGGACAGCGCTCACGATTGGGCCGATCCGGTTTGTGTGCGAGGAACCTGCGGTTGCGAACACCACCACGACAACGTCGACGACGACGACGACCAGTGAAACCACGCTCGACAGCGAAACGACCTCGACGCTGTCCACCAGCACGACAACCAGTACCGCCTTGACCTTGGCGACCTTCTCCACCGCGCTCTGCACTCGCCGGCCGCGCATGCAACAACCCGCACCAGCACCCGCCGCCGCGGCACCACGAGGATCACGCCGCGTCCCGCGCACACGCACGTGCCGCGTCCCTTGCGCCCTGTGCATCCGGCGCACCCCGTGCACCCGGCGCACCTGATCGTGCCCGTTCCCGCCCGGCCCGTGACCGTGACGCTCCCAGTGCCGCGTGCGACGCCCGGGTTCATGTTCAACCTGACGACCAAGACATTTGGCGCCGCTGCGTCCCCGCTCGTCGTGGTCGAGTTTGTCCCTGTCCCGCTGCCGCGCGTCACGGTGCCGTCAGTCGTTCGCGCGCCTGCCAAAATGCTCGTGCAGAACGATGCCGCCGCTGTCGTTTCGGCCGCGCCTCGGCGGCCGAGCGCGAGTCGCCTGGCATGGCTGCGCCCGTCGCGGTGGGCGCGCTGGTTGTGGCCGCTGTTGGCGCGGCGATTGTCGGACCGGCGACGAAGAGGGCGACCGTGCTCACGACAATGCTGCTGCGCCGCTGGTCTAGGCCGCGTCGCGCATGATCAATTGTGATCCGGATCGTGATTTGTCGCCCCATGCTTCCCACATTTATTTGCTGTGCCCCTGGCTGAATTCATTCATTTTTCGAGCTCTTTGCGAGCTTTTCAATGTTTTCCACCCTGTCAATAATCAGTGACGGTTCATATTGATGGGTCTACAGATCGAGTTTGCATGGCAATCTGACAGGCGGATCGAGTATTCCCAGTTCCCACGGCTCTGACTACAGCGACGGCACTGGAGTGTTCCCAGTTCGGTGATCACCCCATTCTTGTCCAAAAAGGCTCGGCGATCTTGATTCAAGAGTTTGCAGAGTGCCTCGAGGCGTCGCCCTCTAGCGGTTTCGAGTTTTCCCTCCAGCAGTCGCTTGCTGTTGCAGACCCGGTGTGGCCGGTCGTCACGTTCCGTGCCTATGCGTCGCGCAGCGATTGCCAAGACCGCTTCTCCCCCCGGTTCGGGCAGTAGTCCACGATTTGGGATCATCAAGCATGATCCGCCGTGATCAAACCAAAACCCACCTGCTCAACACTGTTGCGCGTCCTCACCACGAATCCAGCAACAACAGCTGCAGCAACCGAACATCCCATCGCAGCGTTGCGGCTCTCGTATTCGCAGGCCCGGGGGGGGGGGGGGTGGAGAGTAACGATGACATTGTTTTGACGCCTAGAGGAATGTCGCGGGCAGTGTCGGTGGCCGCACATGTAATTATGGGGGACGTTGTCGCCCGGTCGCCGACCTCGCACATGCAGCACTTGCTCGCCGCCCGCACGCATCAGTCACAATTGACACAGTTGCAACAGCTCTGGCTGCTCGCCATGGTCGCTTGTCGACGGATACTGCACGAGCTGATGCAGCCAGTGCAAGGCCTCAAGTTGTGTGTTTCTAAACAGGGAACCCCAGCATCGACAGGACCCGTGCCTGCGAGCCCTTATGAAGCGGTGGCGGTCTGTCATGATCTGTCACCTTGCATGGAACCTCTTGGCCCCAGGCGTCATTCGGACTTTTTGGATGGGAACGACACAATCTTTCACAGGTGCGCGGCATCTGACCACGGAAGTGGCCGTGCCAGGCTGCCAGCCATCGTTCTTTCTTCCACAAAACCTGTCCGTCGTCGCAACACCATTCTTCCATGAGATCAATTGCCTGTCCACAAGCTGGTCGTGGCCAAAAGACGCGTTTCCTTGGCTCCTCTTGAAGCCTACAAAGAGCGCATGCCACTCCCGTCAACGCTTTCTCTTCTCCCCCGGCCGATCCCAACCCAGTGCTCCAGCATGACGGCGACGGACACCCTTGCCCAACGCGTCCTTGCTGCCGCCGCGGCGCAAGGCCTCCAAGTCGCGCCGATCCCGACGACCGACGGTGCCGCCACGCACATGGTGCGCGTCGTGAACCGATCGCCCAATGACCTCAAGATGCTCGTGTCGCGCACGCAAGAGGACGAGGCCGGGCGCAACACGTGGCAGTCTCTGGCGCACGGCGAGTCCAAGACCATCACCAGCAGCACCAGCGCCGCGTGGGAGACGATCCAGCTGCACGATGCGCAGGGCCGGTGTGCGGCCGTGCATGTTCCGACCGGGTTCGAGATCACCGTGACCGAGTCGCTGCCCGCCGAACTGTACGTGCCGGCATCGTTCCGCGTCGCCGCCATTACCGACGAGAGCAAGGCCAAGTCGGCCATCGTGTTCGAAAACAAGGCGACCAAGCCCGTGGCGGTGTTTGTCACGCCGTTTGTGAACCTGGGCGCGGACGAGTGGTACAAGGTCGCGAGCAACAGCCAAGACACGTGCCAGTGGCACCGCACCGAGCCGCAGGTGGTCGTGGTTCAAGGCCAGGACGGCGTGCGCGACGCCGTGTTCTTCAAGCCCGGGTCGACGGTCACGTATGTGGGGATTCCTGCTCCCGCCAAGTCGGGCCCCAGACGCCGGATGCTGGTGCACCGCCAAGACGGGAAGATGACCTACACCCAGGAAGAAAACGAGGATGTCCTGTGGGTGGGCGGTCATGCCCACGGGGAGACCTGGCGTGACAAGCATTATGCAGCGCCGAATGGAAACCAATTTTCGAATGCCGACCGGGCGATGTGGTGGCAGCGATAGGTCGCTCAGCGATTAATGTTGATGAATACATGGTTGGTGGTTTGGAGCTCTTGTTGGGTCCAGACGCTGTTGAACGCTTTTAACCACAGAATATGAGTCCAAAAAGGGTAACGAGGTGGTTGCAACCAGATGGAGGGAGCAGATCGAGAGCATATCTCTCTCTGATGCTCGGGGCCGCTGGTCAGCTTGCAGAGTGGACACCAAAGACTGCCGCGCGCCCCACCGCCGGGCTGCGTCTCGCGCGAGGGCCGCGCCAGGCCTGGAGCGGGTGGAGAGTGATTTGTCTCTTTTCGTTGTGATGGCGCGCGCCGCGCGTCACGTCGGGCAGCATCGTGACGCCCATCAATGTCGTGGGTTGTGTACCATGGCGTTTCCTGGTCGTTCCGCGTTGCTTTGATCTCCTCCGCACGCGTTCAAAAGGAGTGGAGCGCGCTCGTGTCGTGCTGGCCAGGCTAGTATTTGGGGTGAAGGGTACTTTGTTCTGTCTTGCAGAGAATGACGTCGTAGTCGACGATTGACGGTGATCTGAACCGGTTTGAGCGAAGGTTGCTGCTTCGAGGCAGGACAACCTCGAACCCTGCGCATGTGGAGACCTCCAGCGTGATCCACCGTGATCAAAGCAAACCCACTTGCACCACACTCTCCACCAGGGCTCCAGCAACGGCAGCATCAGCAGCAGCAACCGAATATCCTGTCTTGCACGATTCTTGCGGCCCGCGCACTACCCGCCGATCGACGCGCACTCTCCGCGCGCACCATCAAGTTTGAGCGACAAGTGCCAGTCACGGTAACCCGACCAGGGACGACCAACAGACTAGCATCACACCATGATCCCGCCGTCCCGTGCCGTCATGCGCCTCGCTGCGGCCTTCCGCGCGTCCGTCGCGGGCCCGCGCACTGTCACCACCCGTGCAAGCACGATTGCGATCGCCGTCATCCGCAAGTTCTCGGCCGCGACCAAATTGTCGCCCGCAGATCCCGTCGCGCCCGCGGCAGCGGGATCAGCACCTACGAGCGAGCCCCTGGCCGCACCGACCGAGTCCGACCCGACGTCGACCGACTCTGTGGCGTCCGACCGCGCCACCAACTTCGCATCGCGCACCGGCGCCGCGTCGCGCCGACCCCGCAGAGCGAGCCTCCCCAGACCCCCGTCACCCCCGCAAGAAGCGCTTGCGCGCATGGCGCACCATTGCCGCGCGCGCCGGTCCATTTCCGCGTGAGCCGACTACCAGTGGCTCGTTACGCACGCGCGCGAGACGCTCACCGTCGAGCACGTGATGCTGCTGCTCAACACGATGCGGCAACGGCAAGCGACGCGGTCGGACGTGGCGCACATGGCCGCGCTCGTCGCACACCTCGAGGATCTGGGTGCTGACAAGGAATCCGCTCTCGCGCCCGCCGTCGAGGTCGTGCTCGTGCGTGCGGCGCAGTGTAAAGTGCCCGACGTGGTCGCCGACATATACGCGAAGCTCGCGGAAATGGGAGAGGTGCGGCGGCCCATCAAGGCCGCGGTACTGAACGTGTTGAAGAAGACGAAGCGGTACAACGAGGCAATTGCCCTGGCCGACAAGTGGCGCGCGGCCGGTGAGCCCGTTATGTTCGTGTATAACCGGATCCTGATGGAGTGCGAGGCCGAGCACGACCAAGGACCTGCGGGCCTACTCCGCGCACGGACCCTGTTTGACGAGTTTATTCGGAACGAGGAATCGCCCGATGCGCTCACGAAAGCCTACGGGGTCATGGCGCTGCTCTACGTGCGTCGTGGGAACCGGCTCGGCGCGCGCACGGCCATGCAGCACCTGCTCGATCGCCGCCCGGCGGTCCCGCTGACGGCGTCGTGCTTCCACGTTGGTGAAAATGGCCGTGCTGGACTTTGATCTTGAAATGGCGCGGTTTGCGAGAACCGGTCAGGTCGAGGCGCGCGATAAGGCCCATGCGCACCTGGCCCGCGCCGACCAGTTTTTCCGGCAGGAAATGGCGCGGTCGCAGAAAACGCTGTTCAGTATGTCAGTGGAGGCGGCGGCCATGGGCGCGCATTTGCGTGCCGGGGACGAGGCGAGTGCGCGGGTCATGCTCGACGCGTACACGACGCGGTGCAACGAGTTGACGGGCCGCGTCAAGATCAAGTACGCGCCGTTTGGCGTCTCGTGCGGCACTTAGCCAAGGATTCGGAGCGGCCCGAGGCCGTGGAGCACCTGTTTGAGACGATTCCGGGGTCGCCGTACTTGCACGATTACGCGGTGGTCATGGTTGTCGACGCATTGTTGGCGGCGGGGCAGACGGATCACGCGCGCACGTTCTTAAAGCGGTGTATTCAGCGCGGGTACGCGCCGCAGGGGAACAAAGGTACACGCTGGCGCAGTTTGAAACGGTGGCCAAGGGCGAGGCGCCGAGCGTGACTGCCGCGGGTAGGGCTGCTGCGAGTGGGAACGGCGCTGGCGAGGAAGAGCAAGCATGGGCAGCGTGGGTGGCCAAGCCCGAAGACGAGTGATGGACGTTTGGGGCGGCAAGGATATTGATATAGCGTTGCTCGTAATGACCTCAACGCCCGTTTGCATGACGTTGCGGCTATTTTGCTTGAAGGGAAGAGGACTGGCCGCGACGGCTGCGCTCTCCTCGACATTGTACCTGCCACCACACGCCTGTCGTGGCTGCACGGACGTGCACGTGTCTCTCATGGCCGCGCGCACCCCCGTCATCATCAAAAGCCTCCACTCGCGCGCGACAATCGCGACCAGGGACGGCGACTTGCTCGCATTCTCCATGCGCTCAATACCTAGTGCGGGCCTCACAGATGAAGATCTTGTTCCGGTCCCAGGGCTGTGAAAGTGTCATCGTGTCAGCACCAGGCCTTCAGCACCGATTTGGACGCAAAAACTTTGACCTTTTCGACCACACCAAGCACGTACGGAAGACTTGTCCCAACCAGCATGCCGGCGACAGAAGCGAGCGCTACAATGTGTGGGTCGCCAAAGTCAGTGTTCTTGGCATTGAGCCACCCACATCATGCAAGAAATCACGCCGCAATCTCGAATGGCTTCATCGCTCAGCCAGCCACCATCCTTGCGACTCGAACAAGACATGTTGCGCATGCCAAAGCGACGAGGAGGCGCTGCAGCATAGTACCAGGGCCGAAAAGGTGCGGTGGACGACTCGTGGCCAGGCCATGAAATCGGGTTCTGGCAGTGCGTGTGAGTTGGAGCATTGGTGGCAGCAACGACGGAAGGTAATTGACTCGGAGGGATAAAGCGCTGGACGAGTTGTTGCAGCAAGCCCCAAGGAAGTGGGGAGGGTGGGCAGATGCTTGCAGCGTGGGTCGACGTTCACGAGTGCCAGCAGCGCCCGCAAGTACAGCACGAAACGCAGATGTGAAGTCAACATGAGAATAAATTGTGATCAGCTGCTGCCGCGTGTGGGTTCCACGGTCAGCTGCCACAACAAATTGAATCATTCGAACACCATTTGCACTGACTTTTGGTGCCCAACAAGCCCTCGTCGGCAGCCACGGCGGCACACAGAATCATCAACAATCATTTCGCGCGTTGCTGTGCTGATTGATTGCTGCACTCATCGAGAAGCGGCAAGAAAGGGGGACTGGGGCAAGTGGGGCGCGTGGTCGCGCACACGAGGGTCAGCAGTACAAGGACTGTTGACCAAGACTGTTGTCAGATATTTCGTTTTGCAAGGGTGGTAGCCGTGATCTGGAGCTGGAAGGCCGTGTCTTGAGCATCGAGTCAGGTCTGGATCAATTCAGAGAAGCGTAATTGGCGTGGTTCTTGCATGATGTTGGGTTTTGGCCTTGTTTTGACGTTCCTGTTTATCCGCTCCACATTTTCGGATGAGTGAAACGTGCTTCAGTCGCGCTCCCTAAGGCTGGCCACGATGGGCGCGTACCTATAAGCGTGGTGCTCTGACCGAGATGCGTGTGCATCAAATGCGCGCCTGCTCGGTGTGCTCGGGCGGCGCTTGGCACAGGAAACGGCGATGCCATAGGCTTCAGGGAAAAAATTTGAGAAATTGCTTGGGTCGTGTCATGTGCACGATTACGCGATGGTCATTGTCGGCGCGTTACTGGCGGGTGATGGGTGCGCTTGGCGCGGTAGCGGCAGGGATGGTAAATCAGCGTAATTTTTGGTCGACTTGGCATGGACCGTGCATTCGCGACTTGCGATTTGCAAGAGCATCGCCGTTGTTGTGTTGTGGAGGGACCGGGGGCCGAAACGTCGGCGGCCAGGCAGTTGCAGCGGGCGCCACGGCCCTTGATCGGGGGGCGTGTTGGCTTGGCGTGAGGCGCGTGGCGCATCTGCTGCGGAGAAGTCGGATCGGCGCAACTGCCTGTGCATGGCACAATGACTTGGCCAGCTTGGCCCACTTGCTCAGCTTCTCTTGAAAAACACCAGGAAGCAGAAGCGAAGCGCACCGGACCGTTCCCGCTCCAACCACGCCGCTCCACTACACCACCACCACCCATCCACCGCCGACCGCCCTCGCAACGCTCTCGCTCTTGAGCGAACAGCAAGACACCCAAGACCGAGACTGCCCGTACTGTTGGCGTTGCTGCTCCACCGACCGACCCGAGAGCGCCGCCTCCCGAGCTTGCCTTCCGCTCCACTGACAAACCGCGCACCGGGCCAGCACCCAACCGCCGCTCACCAGCTCTTGCTCTTACCATCGACACCCGTTCGCTGCTCTGCGCTCGCTATCTCGATACCAGCCGTCATGACGACTGCACGGTCGCCGCGCCGCCCGACGCCGCGCACATCGGCGCTCGCCATTGCCTTGTTCCTCGCGCTTATCGCCATCACCGCGTCTCTGGCCCCGCTCGCATCCGCAGCACCGCAAGTCGTTGGCACGCCCGTCGCGACGAGCGCAGGCCGTGCGTCGGCATCGGCCACGGGCACCGCTGCTTCCTCGGCGCAGCCCACGGGCTCCGCCTCGGCATCTGCCTCGGCCTCGGGTACCGCAACGGGCACCCCAACGGCCACACGGTCCGCGACGGCGACGCCGACGCCGACCGACCCGTGCACGCCCGGCGGGCGATGCGTGCCGCCCGGAAAGTCGCAAGAGTGCCTAGTCTTGCAAAAGGTCTGGGCGTGGCGCAACATGACGACCAACGCCTACCTGCCCGTCGACCTGCGGCCCTACTTCCAGGACCGGTTCGGGTCGAAATACGACTCGTCGTCATTCCCAACGTCGATGCACAACGTCTCCGACTTGAACGCGCTCTTTGGCGATGAGACGTGGTCGCTGTTTGCCAAGCAGGGTGCGTTCTTCAACCAGAGGCAGGCCGGCGTACGTTTCCCTTGGCATCTTGATGGTAGAATAGCTCCTCTGATTGGCGCTGATCATGAATGAACGCCTCCTGGTGTGGTGTAGTGCAACGCCCCCCGGCAAAAGTACTTCACGACGTGGGCTTTCATCGACATGGTCACGTTCTTCAAGTCGAAAGGGGACCCGTGCTCGTCGGACGCCAACATGCAGATTTGCGCCTCGACGCTCGACCAGCGCGCCGAGTCGATTCTCGGCGACCTCAACAACTCGACCTACTGCGACGTCGCGTCCGAGTTCAATGCCACGGGCCAGCTCTACGTCAAGCAGCTCCATGAGCACCCTTTCCGGTCGACGTTGCAGACGTGCATCTCGGGGTACGCTTGCCATCCGCCTTCCAACCCGTTTTCGTTTGGTACCGAACGAGATAGGTAACGTTCTTCACTCTCCACCCTTTAGCGACACGATCGAGGCCGACATTGGCCGGTGCGGGTGGTACACGCAGTACGGCGCGTGCATGAACAAGGACAAGTGCCCATCGCTGCCCCAGGACCTGCTCGACCAATGTGACCAGATCATCAAGACCTACGTCAAGAAGTCGGCCACGTCCGACGACTCGACTGACGACGCCAACAAGTCGAAGGTACCCGTGACCGCCATCGTCGTTGGCTCCATTGCCGGCGTCATCGCCATTGGCGGCGTGCTTGCTCTCGCACGCACCCGCAAGACTGCCAACGTCTTCAAGACGCTCGGCAGATCCATCGGTCGCACCCTGCACCGCGGCACGTCGCGCGCGGCGATGCCCCCGCCGCCGCCCATGCACCCGGCACCACCACCTACCCCCGCCATGGCCGTCGCTGCCGTGCCGCTCGCCGTGCCCGCTGCAACGGCGACGGGCGCACCGGCACCCGCCGCACTCCAAGGGTTCGTCGACCAGTTTGGGAACCCCGTCGCACCGGAAGTCGCCGCGTCGTACATGTCGTACCACGCGCAGCAGGCGCAGGCCACGGGCGGGTCGCCGATGTTGTCGACGATGGCGGCGGTCCCGACGATGCCGGAACCGACACAGCAGCACCCGGGTACCGGCACGGTCGCGGAACCGCTCATGGCGACGCCGCCGCCGAGTCAGCCTGGCACAGGCACGCAGCGGCACTAAGAGGTGTATGGTTCCGGCAGTTTGTCTTTTTCGTGTTCTATGCCCCCCCCCCCCCCCCTCCTCTGAAGGTGCATTTGTGTTTGAAAACTTTTTCGGGTTTGCTCCTTCGGGGGGGGCCGTTGCCGTTCGGTTTGCCATGATGCCCCGGACCCCCAAGGACGCCACTTTGCCTCTTCCTCGATTGGATTTTTTGCGGGCACCATCATGGGGCCCGGAAAAGCATTTTCTCCACTAGGGAAGCTCAACATCTTATGTCCTTCTATTTTGCTGGTGGCCGGCAGATCGTCAGCGAGCCGGATGCCCATGCAAAGGGGCCGCCAAACGCCGTTT
>GG745354.1:415616-426953 GCA_000151295.1 Allomyces macrogynus ATCC 38327 | reverse complement strand
GCCCGGTACAACCCCACTCTGGCATCGCACACCAACTGATCCATGCGACCCACCCTTCGGCCCCCCTGGCCCCTCCTTGAGCCCCAAAAAATCCGGTCACAGTGCGTGAGCGTGGACAACCCGGTGCGCAATGAATATCGCCGTCGTCCTTGGTCTCGATCGCTGCCAATGGTCGAGGTACTCTTCCACGGCCTTGAGCAGCGCCGCCTCGGTCTGTGCATCGAGCGCCGACGTGCCCTCGTCCACGACAAGCACTTTGGGTGACCGCAAAATCGCACGCGCCAGCGCGATCCGCTGCCGTTCGCCACCCGACAACTTGGCCCCACGGTCCCCGACCTGCGCCGCGTACCCGGCCGGATCGGCCGTCACAATCCGGTCATGGATCTGCGCGCGGCGCGCGGCACGCTCGATATCGGTGTCGGTCGCGTCGGGCCGCGCGTACCGGATATTGTACGCGACCGACGCGTTGAACAGAACCGTGTCCTGCGGGACAATCGACATGCGGTCGCGCACCGACGCGGCCTGCACCTGCGCGAGCGGCTGGCCGTCGATCGACACGGTACCCGACGCTGGGTCGTACAGACGGAAGAGCAGCTTGACAAGCGTCGATTTACCGGACCCGGACCCGCCGCAAAAGCCGACACGTTCGCCCGGCTGGATGCGGAAGGACAGGCCCTGCAAAATGTCGCGGTCGGGCGTGTACCCGAACCGCACATTGTCAAAGACAATCTCGCCCTTAGTCCAGTTGAGCGGCGGCGAGTTCGGCGCGTCCTTGACGGACGGCTCGATCGTCTGCAGTGCAAACATGGTGTCCATGTCCGTCAACGCCTGCCGCTGTTCGCGGTAGACGGTCCCGAGGAAGTTGAGCGGCATCGACAGTTGGAACACGAGCCCGTTGATCATGACCAAATCCCCGACAGTCAGGATCCCCGCGGTGACTCCCTGCGCGGCCATACCCATCATGGCCGTGAGCGCAACAGCGAAAATCGACGCCTGCCCGGCATTCAAAAACGCGAGCGACGTGGTCGTGCGCACGGCTGCCGTCTCGTACTGGGCCAGCGACTTGTCGTACTCGCGCGTCTCGAGCTGCTCGTTGCCAAAGTACTTGACGGCCTCGATATTCACCAGCGAGTCGACGGCGCGCGCGGCAGCCGCATTATCGGCTGCGTTCATGTCGCGCCGGAATTTCGTGCGCCACGAGGTGGTCGCCACCGTGAACCCCGTGTATACGACCATGGTCGTGGCCGTGACGAGCGCATAGGGCCCACCAAACGACGTGGCCAAGATCCCGCACACAAGTCCAATTTCCAGGACCGTCGGGACGACATGGAAGACCATGGAACTGAGCACGAATGCGATCCCTTTCGTCCCGCGGTCGATCGCACGCGTCAGTGCGCCCGTCTGCCGCGCGACATGAAACGCCGCGTCCTGGTGCAGCAAGTGCGCGAAAATCGTGCGCGACACGGACCGGATCGCCTTTTGCGCTACGGCGCCAAATACGGCCGATCGGAGTTCGGAGAAGAGACTCGCACCAATCCGAGCCGCACCGTACCCGAGAATCACGGTGCCCGCGACGGTCATCATGTCGGCGTTGATGCCCGCAGCCGTCAACTTGTCGACGATTTCCTTGAACAGGTAGGGTACCTGCACGTTCAGGACTTTGCCGGCGACGAGCAGCGTCATGGCAATCACAACACGCGCCTTGACGCCGAAATCGTCTTTTGGCCATAGGTACCGCGCCAGATTCTTCATGATCGCCCAGTCGTTGGCGCCCTCGGTAGCCGCAGAGACGGGTTTCAGCGTGACGGGGTCGGTATTGGCTGCTTGGTCGGCCGCGGTCGTGTTCGTGGTGCTGGGAGATGGCGCTGCGGCGGACTTGGGTGGAGAGGCGCGCAAAGCGGACGCGTGCAACGCGCGCAGCGGAACGGGGTCCATCGGGATCGCGCGCCATGGCTGAGCGGTTGCTGCCCGCGTGCACGACGACAGAGTACTGGGCCATGCCGGTGAAGTACGGAAATGCATGGCGCGAGCGGCACCCACGGGCCTTGCGCGCGTCGTGCGCAGCATGGCGGCGAGCGCGGTCATGATGCACGCGTAGTCTTCTTGACGGGTCGGATTGGAATTGTCGGCAACGGGTGAAGCGCGAGCACAGTGTCGGCAGGGACCATGGCCCAGCGACGCGTCTCGTGTTGACGGGCAAGCACGCTCGTGGTCGGTCGGCTCGCACCTGTCGGCCGGGCTCGCAGTTGGCTCGGGGGAGGGTGGAGAAGCTGGTGCAGGAGCTTGTGCTGCGCTTGCTGGCCTCGGTTTGTTGTTGATGCCTGGTGCAACTCTTGTATTTAATGATCGTGCGCGATTTGTCAGTGGTTGCGCGCCATTTCTTGATGGTGGGTGATGGTCCAAGTGGTGGAGGCGGGAGACGTGGGAGACATTTGTGCAATGTCAGCGTCACACGCAGCCGACAGAGCTGGCACGGCACGTGCAAGTGCGGTGAGTAAGCCACGAGAAACCAGGTTCTCGATGTGCTTTTCGCTTTGGAAACCGAGCTGAATCGGCTCTGGTACCTGGAGCAGCGGGAAACAGCTCGGAGTGACTAGTGGGAGCCGACTCGAAGTGTGTGGGTCGGCGGACAACAGCCGCCCTGCAGCAGCAAATGCCGAGAAAGAGGAAGAAAAAATAACCAAACGCAACCCATCATCCAGCAGCGGCCCAAAAAGCATTTAGCAGTAGCAGCAGCAACCGCAAGGCCTACCGCTCGCGTAACGTTGCAGGCGCCCCCGCGCACCCGCCCCGCGAAAAAAAAAAAAAAAAAAGAAAAGAAAAAAAAAAGACAACCAGCTGTTTCCAACCAAGCCCGAGCCAAGTTTTCCGCCGCAAGAACCCACGCGACCACGGCCCACGCGCGTCCGCCCTTGCACGCCCCGCGCAGTTTGTGTGCGTGCGCCGCAATCCCTTTGGCGTCCTCACGCGTGCCGCACGCCGCGTCGTCCGTGCTGTGCCGCGCCGTGCAACGTCCCCATTTTGTGTTCGTGTCTCGCTCTCTCCTTTGGTTGTGTGTGTGCTGTGCCCGCGCCGTCGCAGGGAGAGAAAGATAGTCGTCGGGGGGACCCACCGCATGGGCATTTCAACCGCACGCTGCGGCGTGCGATCTCTGATGCGCCGCGTCGGTCGAAAGCGAACGATGCAAGTCAAGCATGCGTTTTCCGGGGGTTGCTTTGGCACTCCTTCGCCCAGGCGGCAGGCCGTGGGATCCGTGTGCCCCTTGTCTTGTGTCTGTCGTCGTCGGCGTCCTCATGCGGCGGCAGGGCACGGGCCGGTGCTGCTCGCTCCTGCGTGGTTCGCCCGGGGCGTGCCGTTCGGGTGGCTGACGCATCGCATCGCATCGCATCGCATCGCATCGCTCTGGAAGTCGCATCGACGTGCGGCGCGCGCGTTTTCGCCACGCGGGGACCGCGTCTCTGTCTGTGTTCCCGTCCGTGCCGTTCGTCGAGGAGCCAGCCAAGCGGTGGGTCGGTGCTCGCACGCGCGCGTCATCATCATCCCCGTCTCGCTCGCAGCGATCGGTGCGGTCGCCTGTCATTCCGTTGCTGTTATGCTGCCCGTCTGCGGATCCCCCATGGTGCATCGCCGGCCCCACGGCGCGCGCGTTTCGGCCGGCCCTGAAAACGAACTCGATAACGTACCCGATGGCGTGCCCTTGTGTGTCCTTCCATGAGTGTGGTCCAGGGTTCGCAGAAGGCCGCTCGTCGCCGCGCATGTCCCCCCGATCCCTTGCGTCGCGCTCGCGGGCGAGCATGCCATCACGATATTTCGCTTAACTAACGTTACGCTCGTCTTGTTTCGCTTCCCTTTTTCCTTCTGGTCTATGTCTCGTTCCGCCGTTCGACTCGCGCCGCCGCACCTCGTCGACGCCCCGTCGGAATCGCGTCGCGCCGGTGCACCTGATGGTCGTGACCGTGACCTTGCCCTCTCCCGTCCATCGGCGACGGTGTGGTATATGTGTGCACGCCATTCGTATCCGCGACAAATGGGTTCCTCGCTCGGTCGGTTCTTGTTGTGTGTCGTCGCTTTCGGTCGTGTGTCGCCATGCCACCACCGATCTACTCGTTCTGCGCTGTCGTTGGTGGTGCTCGCGTCGCTATTCTCGCTCGCTCGGTGGTGCTCCATTCACGGCGATGTGTGCTCTCGACCCATGATCCGGTGTCGGTTTCAATGCGTGTTCGCCCGTGGATCAGTGACTCGGTCCACGCCCGCGCACCTCGATCACCATGAACTCGTCGAACCCGCCGCCACCCGGCCCACCGTCCTCTTCGGCCGCTGCCGTTCCTGCGCCGGGCTCGTCCCCACCCGCCGTCTCGGCCGGGTCGGACGCGGCCGCGGCGCTCGCCGCGTTCCAGCAGCAGCAGCAGCAGCAGCAGATCCAGTACCTGCAGCAGCAGCAGTTCCAGCAGCAACAGCAGCAGCAACAGCGGCAGCAACAGCAGCAGCAACAACGTGCCGCGTTCCAACAACAGCAACATCAGTTTGCCGCGGCACAGGCCGCGCAAGCGGCCGCGGATCCGGCGCAGGTCGCGCAACAGCAGCTGCAGATGCAGCAGATTTTGTACCAGGCGGCACTCGCGCGCGGCGGGCAGCAGCAAGGGCAAGCGCAGCCGCAAGGGCAAGGGCAGCCGAGTAACCAAGCGGTCGCGGCGGCAGCGATGCAGCTGCAGCACCAGCTAAGGATGCAGCAGGTGCAGCAGCAGCAACAGCAGCAGCAGCAACAACAAGTGGCCCAACAGCAAGCAGCTCTCCAAGTCGGCCAACCACAGCAGCAACCGCAAGTCCCGCAACAAGCGCAACTTCAGCAACCCCTGCAGCAGCAACAAGCCGTGCCGCAACTGCCGATTGGCATCCCGCGCCTGCCGGGCCACCAACAGCTCACGCCGCAGCAGCAACAGCAATGGCTCATGTCGCTGACGCCGCAACAGCTCGCGTTACTCCGCCATCAGCAGCAGATCGTGCAGCGGCAAAGACAGCAGCAACAGCAACAGCAACAACACCAGCAACAGCAACAGCAACAACACCAGCAAGCCGCGGCGCAACAACAACAGCAAGCACAAGCGCAGCAACAGCAACAGCAACAGCAACCACAAGCCGCGGCCCTTCAGCAGGCCGCCCTGCAGCATTTCGCGCAGCAGCAGTTTGCCGCGGCCGCGGCCGCTGCAGCAGGCACGAGCAAGCCGCAGTCGCCGCCGTTGCGACACGTGTCCGTGCAACCGCCCGAGCGCGCCGAATCGGCGGCGCGCCGCGACTCGGTTCAGCCGCCCAACGCGTCGTCGACCCCAGCGCCGCCACCCGCCGCGACTCCGGCGCCGGCACTGCGCGGACCGAGCTCGACCCCCGCGCCGCCTCCGCATAGACTCTTGCCGCAGCAGCAGAACACCGCAAACGCCGCAACCGCAACCGCCGCAGCAACCTCCGCCGCAGCAGCCGGCATCGGTCGCGGCCATGGCGAGCAACATGTCAATCCAACAGGTGCAAATCGCCTACGAGCGACTCCGGCAAGCGCTTGCGAGCGGCCGCGTGCCGCCGGAAATGCAGCCGCAGCTCATGCGCCGCCAGTACGAGCTGCTGCAGGTCTTGCAGCAGCGGCAGAACTCGATCCAGCAGCAGCAGCCGCAAGCGCAGCCGCAACCGGGTACGGCCGCGCCGTTTGCGCCGCCCGTCGGCCAGCAGCAGCGGCAACAGGCACCGCCACCCCCGCCGCCATTCGACTCGCAGCAGCAACTGTTTTTTCAGCGTGGGCCCGCACCGGCACCAGGCGCCGATCCGGCGGAGCAGCAGCAGCAGCAGATCATGCCGCAGCCGCAAATTGCCACGCAGGGGATGGGCATGCTGCAGAATGGTGTTGTGATGCCGGGATCGACGCCACCGACCGTGATGCGCGCGCTCTCGGTGGCCAACCAGATGCCGCAGCCGCATCAACAGCAGCAGCAGCCGTTTGATCAGACCACGCAGGCAATGTCGCAGCCGCAACCCTCACAGCAGCCACCGCAGTACACGTCGTCGCCGCTGGCCATGATGCGGGTCAATTACCGTGAAGGATGCGCCCGCGCCGCCGCCAGCCGGAACCGGGCAATTTGGACCCATCGTCGGGTCGCTGAACATGGTGCCCACGCCGGGACTAAACGATGCGGTGGCACCCGGGCAAGCACCGAGCGTGGCCATGTCGGTCGAGGACGAGCCGTCGGCGGTCAAGTCCGAGATCAAGCGCGAGGCCACGGTCACGCCGCTCGCGAAAAAGAAGCGCAGTCACAAGAAAAAGGTCGTGCTCGAGGCCACTGCCCCCGCAGCGGTTGCCCCGTCGCCCGCGGCGATGCCGCCCGGAATCGGCTCCACGCCGTCGATAAAGGCCGAAATGGTCCCGACCGGTCTGATTCGCACGCCGCCGACGCGCCCGGTGTCGCTCTTCCCGTACGACCAGTTCCCGCCCGAGTGGAAGACGGTCGTGACGCAGCTGCAGCTCAAGCACTATGTCAACAAGGACCGGTGGTGGGACCGTGGGATCGAGCAGAACCGCAACCGGCTCATTCAGCAGCTCGAGTCGATGCGCAGAGAGATTGCCACGTTTGGCGAAGTGGAAAAGGAGTCGTTGCGCCAGTACCAGTCGCGGCTCGGCGCGCCGCCGCTCCCGCACCGCACTTTGCTCCCGACCCGTGTCGACTCGCCGCTCAAGGCCGCGCAACAGGGGATCGACTTGCAAAACAAGATTGGGATCACTGGGCCGGTTCTTGGGCACGGGCGTGCATTGCGCGTCCTGTTGCCGTCGGAAAAGGCGCATCTGCGCCGGCCGTTGGTAGAGGCGCGCGCGCGGGCCGTTTCGACTGCCGTGGCCGCTGCTGCAAGTGCCGTCGATGGCGCGCCACCGGCGCCACAGCACCCGTCGCTCGCTGGCCCGCCGCTCGGGTACCAGTTCAAGGACTATGACTTCACCGACGACCAGCACCTGCGCGCGGCCGACGAGCCAACAGAACTTGTCGCGATTCGGCTCGATCTCGACTTTGACGGGACCAAAGTGCGCGACGTGTTCACGTGGAACATTCACGAGCAGCTCGTCATGCCTGAGCAGTTTGCCGAGTGTCTCGTCGACGATTTGCGCTTACCGCCCGCGGCCAGGAAAGTGATTGCCATGTCGATTCACGCGCAACTCAACGAGTACCGCACGTGGCGCCCGCTCATGCCCGCGGGCTCGCTCACGACGGCGGCCGCCGACAAGGTCGCGGGCCAGTTGCAGATGCTGAACCTGGACGAAGAGAGGAGAGGGGCCGACGCCGGTGCTGAGACCAAGGGCGAGCTCGTGTTCCCCGTCGCCACAGCGGCCGAAAGTCGGCAAGTCGAGCAGGTCACGCCGGGACCAGGTGGGGCAGCTGGGCTCGCCCTTGAGGGCATGGAGGACTTGCGGTTTGTTGTCAAGTTGCACGTCACGGTGCGCAACTCGACGCTCGTCGACCAGTTTGAGTGGGACTTGGCGTGCCCGAGGAATTCGCCCGAGCGGTTTGCCGCGCAGTATTGCCGCGAGATTGGGCTGGATGGTGAGTACTGGTATGCTCTCTTTGGTTCCTGCTGTTCATTTGTGTTCTATTTCGCCTCTTCTCACTGTTTGAACGTTCTCCATGTAGCACGGCTGTTGCCCATTGTATTCGCGAGCAAGCTCAGCTGCATGTCAAGGCACTCGCTCTCGCCGGCTACGGATTCGACAGCTCGCCGATTGCTCACATCAGCCCCGAGCTGGCCAATGCGTTCTTGGTCCCGCTCGTCGCGCAACCCGACCCTTCCAGCACCGAGAGCGTCGTGTCGAATGTCCGGCGCCAGTACGTGCACCCGCACCACTCGCCGTTCACGCCCGCCTTTTTGGAAATGACCGAGGAGGAGGCCGAAAAGCTCGACAAGGACACGGACCGCGACGCACGCCGCAAGCGGCGTACGACGCGGAAAATGGCGCGTGGGTCGCAGGCCGCAGCCGCAGCCAGCGCTCCAGTCGCACCGATTGTGCACAACTTGATCCCGGTCGTCGACTTGCACCAGCCCGAGTCGCTCCGCACCAAGCGGTCGCACGCTGTCATCCCACCCGTGTGCGCCGCGCGGCTCCGGCTCCCGCTACCGCCGTTCCAGTGGTTCCTCGACAGCGTACACGTGCCCGAGGACGTGCCCGGCCTGATCCGATTGCGCGTGCCCCGTGCCGACGTGCCTCGGCCAGGAACGTGGGCGTGCCTGCACTGCGGGTGTCCGTTTGACGGCACGCCCGTCGCGCGCCGTGGCCCGCTCGGCGACAAGACGCTGTGCAACCCGTGCGGTCTCTTCTTTGTCAGCCACGGCCGCGGGCGCCTGCTGCCATGGCACCCAACACCGCGGTTCTCGCCGACTCTTCTCGCGCAGAACGCGGCACTCATGGCCGCGATGCCGCCCGCCGACCCGATGGCCATCATGGGCCGCGGCACGTCACCGCACCGGTTGAGCGCCAAAGCCGCGGCCATGGCGCCGCCCACGGGCCCACCGCCATCGCACGACCCGCGCGACTCGCCGGATGTGCCGCTGTGGCTGCTTTTGCGGCGTGCCGAAATGCAGAAAGTGCCGCTCTACGCGCACGACCAGTTTTACTTTGTGCATGTCGCCGGCACGTCGTTCAAGATCCAGTGCGCCGATTGTCTCGCGCACGACCCGAACAACGCTAAGTTGTACGCGGCCGGACCGGGCTTGTCACTGACCAACTTTGAAGTGCATTTGCGCAACCGCACCCATCGTGCCTACGTTGCGCAGCGGCTCGCAAGAGAGAACCCGGAGGCCGCCGAGGACGTGGCCGTGGCTGCAGCTGCGGCGCCGCCGCTCGAGCGTGGGCGCGGGAAGAGCAGCTCGGCGAAACACAAAGCCGCCATGGCCGTGGCCGCCGCGCTCGGTGCGACCCCGGTACGTGCGACCAGTCCGTCGACTGTGGTCGATACGAGCGGATCGCGGAAACGATCGCGGGCCGAAGCCGAGTCTGGCGGTGCGTCGCCGGGCCCATCAAGTCGCCCGGGATCAGCCATGGGGCGGAATCAGCAGCGCCCGGCCAAGCGCGCGCGTGGTGTGCGGGTTGTCGACGAGGAAGACGACGACGCAGATGCCGAGACCAACGGCGTACAATCGTCCATGGCAATCGACGACCAAATGGATGCGGATCTCGATGATCTCGACGATCTCGATGACCTGGATCACGATGAGGCCGACGCACATTCGGATGCCGAGGAGGGCGAGATCACGCCGTCGCCATCGCCGCCACCTCCGCCCGTCACGCCAGCCCCGACGCAGCAGCGCGCGCCGATTATTCGGATCCGCGGACTCGGGTCGCCGTCGTCGCCGTCGTCGCCGCCGGCTACTGCCCCGGCTGCATATCACGTGCTCCCTCCGAAACCGGCAATTCCGGCGCCTGGCCTGCATCAACAGCAACGCGGCAGCAGCGATGCGTGGTCGTCGCCGGACACCGGGCATGAAGGTCGGCGGTCGAATGGGCAGCAGCCACAGCCGTCGCAGTCGCAGCCGGCGTACCACTACGGGAACAATGCGGCGAGCCGCGCGGCGACCATGAGCGATGACGAGAGCTCGAGTGAGAGCGATTACTAGATTGAATGCGACGGCGCAGGCTTTGATATTTTCTTGTTTCTTCCCGGTTTCCCCATAGGCGTTTGTGATTCACCAACCCTCTGTTCCCTGGGATATGCGACAGTGATCTTTGTGGCAACGGGCAGATATATGCCGTTGTCGAGTTGGGCGGAATTGGCTGCGGTTGATCATGGTACGTCCGCTACCTAGAGTAGTGAACGACAGACAACAGACATCATAACTGCCCACGACCACCCACGACCACCCAGGTCGACTGGACACGCATCTGTCTTTGCGTTCTGATCTCAGCACGCTCCAATGCAAACTCTCCACCGTGTGGTGATCGTGTCTGTTGGTCGGCTGACCAGTCGCTTGCTCGGCCAACAGGACCAGGTCAGAAATCGAACTGACACTGCAACAACTCAATGATGCCAATTCATGATCCACCCACTCGCCAAGTCTCTTTCGATTGCGACTCGACAAAAGAAAGAAAAAATTAGAAGAGAAAATCGACCATCAACTAGGTACCGTGCGATGGTGCAGCTGAGACTGGGCAAATGAACAGCAAGCTCCCCCTACTTCGCTCCTCTCCCCCACCTCGTCCGTCCTCCAGTATCCCTCTACTTGGGCAGCGACGTCGACACCGGCTGCTCCTGAATCGTCGACAACTCGCTACTGCTGCCAGCCGCGGCCGACTCGTCGCCAAGTGTTGTGCGCAGCGGTGACTGCTGTGGCGCCAAATGGAACCGCGGCGCCGTCCCACCCGTCCCACTCGCACCCCCACTGGGCCCAAACGACCCAGGAATTGGCATCCCGACCACCTGGTCGAGATACGGCTGTTGGTGGTGCACGTGGTGGTACGTGCCGGGCGTTGCCGCTGCAGCCAGCATGCTTGGCGAAATGCCCTGCGGTGGGGGCAGGAGCGCGCCCGAAGCGGCAGCCGCCACGGCCGCGGCAGCGAGCGACGCGCGTCGCGCAGCTGACGCCGACGCTGCTGAGGCTGCGGGTGACCCGAGCGAGCTCGTCGACGACGGGAACCCGCCGGGCACGACCATACCCTGCTGCAGTGGGCCCGTGAGCGCTGCCGTCGATGGCGTGCCCGCGGGCGTGTCCGGACCGGGCGATGCGCCCATGTAGCCCTCCTCGATATCGCGCCACTCTTCGTCGTCGGTCGTGGCGCCGCCCGTGTACTCGAGGTGCGCCGGAATCACACGACTGTTGGTCGGGTTCCACGTCGGCAGGATGGGCCCACCGAGTGGCATCGAGGTACTTGGGCCCGAGTAGTACGCGCCGCGCGTCGTGGCGTACCCGGCAGGCGGTGGCGCGCCGCCGGTGGCAAAGCCCTGCATCGTGCGCTGGTTGGCGGCCGCGGCCGCGGCCATGTGTTGCATCATCGACGAACTGTGCTGGTACGACGTGCCGTAGTACCCGGGCGGCGGCATGGGAGGGGCCCCAGCAGCTTGTTGCTGCTGGGGATGCTGCTGCTGTTGCTGCTGTTGCTGCTGCACGTACGCCGCATACCGCTGCTGGTCGAACTCGCCGAGCCCCGGGTACGTGCCGGGTGTCGCCATGGCCAGATCCTGCGCGTGCATGTGCGCCGGCGTTGGTGGAGGCGGCCAGTACGGCCACCCGGCCGCAGCCGACATGATTTTTTTTTTTTTTTTTTTTTTTCCTTTCCTGATTGTAATTACCTTGACCGTATTTTTCCCCCCCCCCCTC
>GG745354.1:391268-415516 GCA_000151295.1 Allomyces macrogynus ATCC 38327 | reverse complement strand
CCGCAGCCGACATGATTGTCGCCGACGACCCGGGCCCAATCCCGACCCCACCGACCCCGACCGAAATCGACTGCGACCGGCCCTTGCGCAAGATCGGGATCCCGAGCGTCTCGCCGCCCGCACCGTGCGTGGGTGCGGTACCCTGGAGCAAACTGCCCGTAGACTGGCTGCCGCCCATGAGCGACCCGGCCGACGCCGAGACTGCGTACGGGTGCGGCGGGACTTGCTGCTGTTGCTGCTGCGCGGACGGGTCCGAGCCGGCGGCCGCTGCCGCGGCGGCCATGGTCTCGAAACTGCTCACTTTCCGCACGCGGTTCTGCGTCGCCGCTGTGTGATCGGCAATACTCGACTTGCGCCTCTGCTGCCGCTCAGCCGCGGCGGCCGCGTCGTCGGCGGCCGGATCGGCGCCAACGACCATGTGCGGCGGAAGCATCGGGCCTGACCCGACCGCCGGCAAATGGCCAGTACTCGCACTCCCACCCGCACCAGCAGGCCCCGTGGAAATCGTCTTGGCGCGCTTGCGCAGCGTGCGGTGGCCCGACTCGGTGTCATGCGCCGAGTCCTGCTGCACGGCCGCCGACGACGGCACCGATGCGTTCGCATCATTTCCGCGGGTTGCCGCGAGCGCGGCGGTCGCGGCGGTGGGCGTCCAGGGCCCACGCCACGGCGCGCCCGAAATGAACGGGTGCATCCGCGCCTGTGCCGCGGACCACCGTTCGATCGGGTTCAGGTGCAGGAGACCACGGAGGAAATCGAGCAGGCACTCGCGAGTTCGGCGCTCGTTGTCGAGGTCGGCCCCTTGGAGCCGGCGCGAGTAGGGGTACTGCATGACGACTTCCGCGAGCGTTGTGCCGGCAAAGTACCGCTTCGACGGCTGTTCGGTCGTGCCGTGTTCCTTGGCGTATTGTTCGCGCGGTTTTAGTCGGTAGACGGCTGGAATCCTTGGCGCGTGCGGGCCGGCCGCGGGCGTGCTGTCGGCGATCTTGACAAAGAAGGCCTTGGCGTTCTTGCCGACTTCAATCATGTAAGTCGGCGGCATCCCGAGCATGTCGACGATGCGCGAGACTTGGTTGTACTCGGACGTGCCCGGGAACAGCGGCAGACCCAAGAACAGTTCCGCGACAATGCACCCAAGCGACCACATGTCGATCGCGTTCGTGTACGGCAGGCCGAGCAAGACTTCGGGCGACCGGTAGAACCGCGACTGAATGTACGTGTAGACGGTCTGCTGTTCCTGGCACGCCGAGCCCAAATCAATCACCTTGATTTGCGTGTCGTGTGCGTTCTTGAGCAGCAAGTTTTCAGGCTTCAAGTCGGCGTGGATCAACTTGGCCTCGGCGAGGCACACGAGCGCGTCGAGAATCTGCGCCGTGAAAACGCGCACGAGCTTGAGCGAGAGCCCGCGGAACTGGTTTTGCTTGATGAGCTCGTAGAGATTGATCGACAGCTGCTCAAAGACGAGGCACAAGTGCCGCCGAAACACAAACGAATCCTTGAGCCGCAAAATGTGGTGTGTGTCGTTCTTGTCGTACTTGTGGTTAAGCAGTTCGAGCACTTTCACTTCCGTCAACGACTGGTTGAAATACGCCGGTTTGTTCTTGATCACCTTGACGGCGACAACTTCCTTGGTCTTGAGGTTCTGGCACTTGACCACTTGCCCAAACGTGCCTTGGCCGAGCAAATCAATGATCACGTAGCGGCGGTCGGCGTCGTCGCCGAGCGTGTCGTTGACGTAGAGAATATAATCGTTGTCCTCGTTATCGTACCCGTCGTTGCGCATCGGCTTGGACGGTTTCGTCAAGACGCGCCGTGGGTTCGCGCGCGGCGTGTAATGGAACGCCGGGTTCGAGTCGCGGTACGTGTAGACAATCAGCATCGTCAGCTTGCTCAGCAACGAGTCGCGCGACCGCCGCACCACCGATTTCCGGTGGTCCATGGCCGCGCCGTTACGGCCCCGCACACCACCACCACCGCCGCCCGTTGGACCCAAAAGCGCCGCGGCCGCCGTGGCCGCGGCACTCGAAACGGCCGACGAGGACGTGGACTTGGGCCGGCGCGAACTCGACTGCATGACGGTCCACGGCGACTCGAGCCCGCGCGCTGCCACGTACGCGCGCAAATCGCGCCGCGCGCCGGCAAATTGCAATTGCTGCACCGGCGTACGCGACTTCTTTCCCGAACTGGTACTGGCCGGTGCTGCAGCGGCGGCGGGATCGGCCTTGCCATTTGCGTCGCCGCCCGTCTTGGCCCTTGCGTCCGCACCGGACGCAGACCGCGAAAACGTGCGCGACGTCGGCCGTCCACTCGCATCTGCGAACGACACAGCCCTCGCACTCGTCTGGGGACTCGCGCCATTCGCTGCTGCCGCCGTGTCATATGGACTCTTGGTCCTCCCCGCCGTCCCGCCTCCACCACCCCCACCTCCAGAGCGCAACTCATCCGCCGACTTGGCTGTGACCGCCGACAGAACCCCCGTCAACGACTGCCGCAGCGACTTGCGCCTCGACCCCGTCGCCGCTGGCGGCGACAATCCCCCCGCAGTTTCCCCGGAGGTCCCAAGGTTCGCCGTCGACGTTCGCGGACTACTCCCCGCATTGCCACGCGCGCCGCCACCGGCCGTCGGCAGCAGTGGCGCCGACCCGGTATTCGGGCTTTTCAACAGGGACGCAAACGCCGACGCGACTGCAGCCATTGGCGACCGCGACCGCGCACGCGCGCCGCCCGTGGGCGTCGCCGACCCCGATCCAGGCCCAGAATTGGTCCCGCTCGTGGCCGCCGGTCCACCAGCGGATGCGCCGGGTGCGAGAAAACTCATGCGCGACGTACGTGCCGACCTGCTGGAGGTCGTTTGCGGCGGAGGGAGTCCGTCGTGCTCGGTCCAGGACAGGCCGCGCGTCGGCGACGCCGGCGGGCGCGTAGCGGTGCTACTGGCACTCGCGGGTGCGAGACCAAGCGCGGACCCGCGCGACGCGCGCGCGCTCGTCGGCTGTGCGGTGTTGCCAGGGGCCATGACCGCGGCCGAGGCCATTCCGGATGCCGGGAGCATGCGCACGGCAGAGGACGACGATGCCGAGGGCGAGCGCCGGTGCGCGCCGCTGCCATCAAGGCCGTTGGGCGGCCGCGGTGCGGCGGTAGTGGACAGTGGCGGTGGCGGCGGGGCGCGGAGCGTACTGTGCATGGCCGGTGGTGGGGGCGGCGGAACACCGCCAATGAGGGCGGTGCGTGGCGACGTGAGCATGGCCTGAGGTGGCGGTGGTGGTGGTGGTGCGGCGGGCGCGTACCCGAATAGCTGCGTCGGCGCGATCGGCCAGTCGAGCTGGTGCCCAAACTCGGACGGGTGGCCGCCGGAAGTTACGGGCATGGGGAGTGTTGGGGGTGGAGGGTACCGCGCGTAGTACGCGGCTGCGGCGGAGCTGCTGGGTGCCGACGCGACAGTAGTCAATGAGGTGGGCGGGGTGTGGTGCAGGTAGGCGCCGGGCGGCGGCGGCGGGTGGTCGGTGTCCATGACAAGGTGGTCTTCGATCGGAAACGGCGAGTCGGCGGAGGGGGCGGCGGTCGTCGGGTTGTAGTCGTCGGTGAGCAGCGATGCGTGCGAACTAGGGTGGTGGGACGAAGCAGAAGAAGTGGAATGAGTAAATCAGGGTCACATTGCGCACGCCAGTGTGAAGTGAGATGTTACGCACCGGTTCGACGTTTCCTCGCGCTGCACGAGGTGCGGCATGACGGGCATCGCGCCCGGCAAGATCCCCGTCGCGTCAGCGGGCGGCTCGGGGCCCAGACTCAACCTCGACATACCGTAGGTCGCTGCCGTCCCCGCTGTCGACGGCCTTGACGCGTCAGCCGCACCCGGGAATCCAAACAGCGACATGTCGAGCACCGTGCCAAGCTCGGAAGCGCCAAGTTCCTGCTCGACGGTCGCAGTCGCGCCTGGCGGGGTCGGGTGGTGCATAGAGCCCGTCCGCAATGGCGCCGAGCTCGGCCCGACCTGATCGTCGAGTGTCATCCCTCGCGCGCGGTCGAGCGAGAGCGGTGGCGGTGGGCCCGCAACATGCCGCGAGTAGTATGCGACGGATGCCGGTGCGCCCGCAGCGGCCGCGTACTCGTGGTCCTGGAACTGCGAGAGTAAGTGCTGCACTTTCGACCGCGCCCCGCCTGTTCTTGCGCCCGGGGTCCCTCGTGCACCTACGCTCACAGTTGCGGGGGACGTGGGCGACGCACCAGGCAACCCACTCGCACCCATCGTCGCAATACTGCTAGGATCCTCGGCAATCGGCGGGGTATCGCCATTCACCACTGCTCCTGCCGATGCGGCAGCGAGCGCCGACGATCCATGGTCGTCCCACGAGAACCCACCCATATCAATGACCGTGTTCGACGGGTGGCGCATGTGTCCGTGCGTGGGCCGCAGCGCCGGAACGGAGCGGCGCGGGGTTGTCGGCGCGTCAGTGAGCGCCGACGCCGATCGGATCACAGACGACCCGGTGGAACCCGTTGACGAGGATAGCGAGGTGCTGGCGCGCGGCAGGCCGGAACCTGACGCGTCGGCCGTGGCGGCGGGCGACGCGCGCAGGCTTGCCGAGCCCGTCGTCGACCCGGTGGACATGGCAGTCGAGGGTGTCGGCACCGTGGACGCTGACGCGGGAGACGACGGCCACGGCGGCGGGTCGCGCGGGAGCGTGAGCGTCAGGCGGCGCGAGCGGCGCTTGGTGCCGGTCCTAGATGAACGGAGAAGGAGTGGGGAGGGTCAGGGAGGGTCCGGGGCGGGGCAAAGTGCGTGTGCGGCAAGCAAGGGATGCCGTGGCCACCGACCATGACCATCGGCTGGCGTGATCGCTGCGCAGGCGCGGGTCGGCGCGCGGCAGCATCATGCGGAAGAGGAGGAGAAGAAGAAACAGGCGAGGACAAGGGGACAGATGAAGAGAAGGAGAGAACGGGGTGGAGACACTTACCGAGCGGGCCACAGGGGGGCAAAGCACGCCAATGTGGCGGCGGCCTTGGGTGGGCAAGGAGCAACGTCGTCGTTGTTGATGGTCGCGCGGCCCCGTTTGCGCCGCGGTCAGCGGCAGCGGCAGCAGCAGCGGGTAGCGGAGCGGCGTCGGGCGCCTCCTCGTCGCGTCGGTCAGGCCTAAGTGGCGGATATCGAGCGAGGTTGGTGTGTGATCGCTTGGTTGGTTGCGTGTGCGAGCCAGGTCGCAGGTGCCAACACAAGCACCTCGTCTGGGAGCGCACTCACAGCTCCCCGAGCGCCGACCAATGGATGCCAATGGCCCGGATCGTGATCGCGCAAGCGTGGCGACTCGGAGAATGGGCCGTCGACGCGCGTGCAGGGCGGGAGCGCGGGCAAAGCGTGAGCTGGCGTGCTGGTCGGGCACTGGTTTCCTCGTTTGCCGCGTTCCTCGTTTGGCGCGCGGGCAGCTGCGGTCTGCGCGTGTCTTGATGCGTTTGCAGGCAGTGGCGAGCCGGTCGGGGCGCTACACGATCGGCAGCGCGGGTCGTGAGCTCAGTGTCGGTTCGTCGTGGTCGGCCACGGCCGGTGGACCGGAGAGGAGTTCATGACCGCCAGCTTGCGGGGCGCGCTCCGCATTTTACCCATTTTACCCATTTCACCCAAAACAAAATACGGTTATCCAAGCACTTTCGCCGTGTCCGCCCGCCCGTCCATCTCTTTCGCCTCTGTGGTTACGTAAACATCTCCCCCGTCATTGCTGATCCTTTCTCGAGGACCTCGCTGAGCACATCGCCTCCGGCAATCTCAACTCTCTCCACGCTGCTCCAAATCGCTGCATACCACGCGCACCAACATGGGCAGGAAATGCCAGCTCGTCATGGGCCCCGCCGGGTCCGGCAAGTCGACCTACTGCGCGACCTTGATGGCGCACCTCGAAGCAGCGCGCCGCCCCGCCAAGCTGCTCAACCTCGACCCGGCCGCCGAGCACTTTGAATACGACTGCACGGCCGACGTGCGCGACCTGATCACGCTCGCCGACGTGGCCGACGAGCTTGGCTATGGCCCAAACGGCGCGCTCGTCTACTGCATGGAGTATCTCGCCGAGAACCTCGACTGGCTCGACGACGCCATGGGCGTCGACGCCAACCCGGACGCCGACGAGTACTGGATCGTCGATTGCCCGGGCCAGATTGAACTCTACACGCATTTCCCCATCATGCGGACCATTATCGCGCACTTGCACCGGTCGGCCGCGTTCACCATTTGTGGGGTGTATTGCATGGAGGCCGCGTTTGTGACAGACCCATTCAAGTTCTTCTCGGGATGCTTGTCGGCCATGTCGGCCATGGTCCAGCTCGAGATCCCGCACGTCAATGTGCTCACGAAAATGGACCTGATCAAGGACCAAATCGACCCTGCACGGCTCGTGTTTTTTGGTTCTTCAACTCAAAACTCGAGGACTGCGATTGCCTGGAACCTGACCTCTTCCGCGCACCTGATTCCAGACTCGAGCGCTACCTCTGGCCCGACTCCTCGCTCATGGACGAGTGGACCGAGGGCGAGGGCAAGTGGGCCTCGTCCAAGTGGAAGGGGCTCAACATGGCCGTGACCCAGCTGGTACGTTGCGCTCGCGGTGTGTTTTTTATTCGCTTTCAGCCAACCCACTCATAATTTCTTTCTCCACCTATTTGTTGCCCCAGATCGACTCGTACAGCATGGTCTCGTTCATCCCGCTCGACATCACTGACGATGAGTCTATTGGCGCGTTGCTCTTGCAAATCGATCACGCCGTCCAGTACGGCGAGGACCTTGAGCCCGAGGAGCCAAAAGACGAGTTCGACATAGAAGACGGCGGCGGCGACGAGTTTTGATGCGCGAGGAGATTAGCTTTTGGTGTGTTTCTTTTGTTTGGGTGTGTGGTCTGGGTCTGTGGATCCAAGAAATGAATCTACAGTTTTGCGGCCTTGGGCACGTCGTCCGAGTCCATTTGCCCTCATCAACACGCGCGCGTTTTGCCAAACGCGCCACTTATGCCCAACTGGCCCAGCAGGCACTTTGATAGAAAATGTGATGCGGCGTACCGTTCACAGTTCCAGACCTCGAAACGCCAGGGCCACTTCTCCCGTGCGCCTTGTTCCAAGATGTCGTGCGGCAAGGGGGGTCCGCCAAAACCCATCTTTTGCGCCTGCACCAATAGGAATGAGGCGCGCATCTCATGAGCATTCCGGAACCATCAATTCCGCCCACCATGAGACAATCCGGCGAGGCCCTCGATCCTCCCCTCTTCCTGCTGGTTCACGACAGTTTCCACCACACCCAGCAACCGGTGATTGATTGCTCGACATAGACTTGCTTGACGTTGGTGGCGCCAGGCCCAGGTCGAGTGCGCGAGCTGGCACACGTGGTCGGATGGTTGCCACCTTTCGATGCCAAGTGTTCGATGGCCTCCGGCTTGAAGTCGCGCACGATCCTGACCTTCCTCAATGAACGCCACGCGTCAGGATCCGCATGGGGTCGGGATGCGCGTTTTGGAGAACATGCTTCGGAGAACATTCCTTATAAGCACTTCCATGAACAAACCAGCCTGGCGACGTCTAGCGACCAGCGGTGATTTGTGCCTTGTCGGCCAGCAAATGCCGCGGCCTCCGCGAAGCCCTGCTCGTCGAAGGCAGAATCAAAGTGGACGATGGGACCTGGGCATATTTAAAGACGATGACTTGCTTCTTCCTCTTTCTCCTTGCCGTGTTGCATCCGATCCACGCTGAAGCCGAACAACCACGACCATGTCCGCCACTGCTGTTGCCTCGACTGCTCCTGCCTATACTATGCCAGTTGCGGATGACGTCTCGAGCTCCGCCGTCGACGTTGCCGTTTCTCTCAAGGACGAGGCTCTCGCCGCTCACGCCGCCGTTTTGAAGGCCGGCATGAATGGCGACGCGGTCGACAAGGATGCGCTCAACAAACTCGTCGACGTGATTGGTACCGAGACGGCCGAGCCCGTGTCGCGCGATGCTCTGCTCGCCCACACCCTGCTGCTCTCGACGTTCCACCGCCAGACTGGCGACAGCGAGGCCAAGGACCTGTACGTGTATTGTTTGATGTGCGGACGCGGGTTTGCCATGAGCGCGCGCCAGTGTTGGAAGCAGTGGACTTTGCTGATGCTGTGCGCTTGACCCGATTTATGGCCATCAAGTGCATTCCTGTGCGCTGCCGAAGTGCGCTATCTCGCGTTCCTCGACGCGCTGGCCAAGGCCGTCGTCAAGGACAAGTCGCTCATTGAGACCCCACCACTCCCGCCAATGGACGTGGCCATGTTTTGGCATTCGCACATGGTACGGAATAGTGTTCACATTCGCTTGCCGAAACTCGCTGGCCAATTTGCTTGCAAAAAGCAAGCAGTGATGGTTTCCGCTTAGTGTGCGAATTGTGCCTGGAACTGATCACCGTGGCCATGTCAGCTGAGCCCTCTCCGCTTTGCCGATGACATGACGCGCCGGTACGATAGCACATTCGATGACATGTCACTGCCGCTGATGCGCCTGGTACGTGCCTCGAATGCACCACACCGCTCCTCACTGCTCTCTGTTATTTATCTTTTTCGCGCTGACACCCCGGATGCGCCCCGGACGTGAAAATAGGCCAAGGTCGCGATCGGCACCAACAAGGACGACCTCGAGGCTTCGCGCCAATTCTGGGCCAAGAACATGCCCGCCGATATGCCCTACGACATAACACCTGCCGACGTGGACGAGACCAAGGTCATTGGCCGCGTCGTGTGCCCGTTTTGCACGTCGGAGCTGGCGCTGACCATGCCCGAGTACGCGGCGCTGCGTCTGCACGGCCAGGAGCACATGTGCACGCACTGTGCGGCCGAATTCATGGCCGAGCATGTTGCCGTGCAACGTTTCCTGACGATGGTCAAGCACGCGCCGGTCGTGCGCATTGCCGGCACGCAGTCGCACCCAAAGACGCGCGAGCCCAAGCCCATGCTCCACGCCAACATGACTGACCTCGCCGCGCTCTTTGACAAGGCCAAGTGGGTCAAGTATTCCTCCAAGCTGCCGACGCTCGCAACTTGGGACGACGTCAAGAACATGGTCATGGCCCCGATCATGAAGGGCGCGGCCGACTCTCTGATCCTGCCCGGTAACCGACTCCGCTTTGCCATGGTCATCCACGCGCACAAGGACGCCATAAACGGCCCGTGGGCCATGGACATGGTCCGCGCCGTGCGCCGCCAGCGCCGTTTCTCACGGAAGATGGCCGACCTTGTGCAGTCGGGCCCAAGCGCCGTCTACCATTTCCAGACGGAGGCGCTCGTCCAGTACCCAAAGTTCTTGGCCATGGCGGTCGCGCACCCAAGCAAGCCCTTGGTCCCGACGACGGCGATTGACCTGGCGTGGCACACGCACCAGCTGTTTCCGGCCGTCTACAGCAAGCACACGCTCATGCTCACAGGTAGTGTCATGAACCACGACGACTCAGACGATGCCAAGTCCGAGGCGCGTATTGCTGACGGCGGCAAGGCCATCGAGACGCTTTGGATGCGCACGTATGGCGAGGAGTTCCTCGACGCGCGCGTGCCCTGTACACAGGGCGCCAAGTATCATGCGACCGAGACGGAGCTTTTGGCTTTGTACTTGACCCCGGGCACCTGCAACGTTACCCACCTTGGTACGGCTGAGCGCGCCGCGCGGTGCTACTACGCATGCGCTCGCGAGGTGTGTGACAGCATGGACGTGGCCAAGGGCGCGGCCAAGGACACGACCGAGCGCGCCGCACGGTGCTACTACGCATGCGCTCGCGAGGTGTGTGACAGCATGGACGTGGCCAAGGGCGCGGCCAAGGACACGACCGAGCGCGCCGCACGGTGCTACTACGCATGCGCTCGCGAGGTGTGTGACAGCATGGACGTGGCCAAGGGCGCGGCCAAGGACACGACCGAGCGCGCCGCACGGTGCTACTACGCATGCGCTCGCGAGGTGTGTGACAGCATGGACGTGGCCAACGGCACGTCCCTGCGCGCCACGGGGTTCTAAAGGCTGATTTGGCCCAAAGTGTTATGCACCTGCATGCTCTGCAGAAAATGAGTCGGTAGTTTTACAGCTCCAGCTACTGCTGTCTTTTGGCCCGTTCCTCCATGAATGCATCCTCGATATTTTCTACCCAATGATTGTTGAGTGTTGTGATGAAGACATCATGCCAACAAGTTACAGAGATTGGGGGCAGTTGGGGGAGCTCGCATTGCTCAAGTCGTCCGGTGTCGGGATTGCTAATCGATGTATTGAGACTCAATCATGTTGTTTGATATTTGAATCCTTGTCTGAGCGCCTTGCGAATTGTGTCCACTGTCAGGATGACAGATGTGATTGTGTGAGGTCGGCATCGCGCGCTTAACAAACTCCATTTCTGGAGCGCGCGCGATCAGCACCCACCCTGCCACCCGACCGTGCTCCCCCAGTCTGCACCATGCCAGCCGTTGTGACAATTGACCCTCCGGCCCTCGCACGAGGCCGCAATCATGCCAAATACACCATGCTCACGCCATCCCAGTTGTTACGCTTCGCGAACGAAACCCGATTTCCCATTCACAGATCATCTCGAAACCAATTCTCCCTGATTGCTCATTTCCGCGGCGGAGCCGCGCGCCACCGTCATCCATGCCCACCGCCGCCCGCCATGAGCGCGTGCAGCCCGCCGAACCGCCGCGGCCGCGGGGATCCACCCGTCGCCGCTGATGCCGATCCCGCCGCGGCTGGCCGAGGCGACACAGCTCCCGCGCCTGGTCTCGGCGACCCGCTGCATCCCGCTGGCGCCACCCTCGGCGACCCGCTCCCCGCTGCCGACCTGACCGACCCCATGCCCGTCGGCGACCCGCCGCCACCACCGTTCGGCACCGGCCCACGAGACCGACTTCTCGCCCCTCCCATCGCTGGCGGACTCCGTGGCGGTTTCGGCCGTCTCCTCACCGATTTCGGAATGCACGGGATATCCGGGCACCCGGTCCCGTCGAGTTCCGACCCCGCGGGCGGGCCGACCGCCAATAACTCAACATCTTCGAGGTGTGAGATCACGGGCGTCGCACGTGGGGTCGGCAAGGACGGCGTAAGCGCGACCGAGTAACTCGCTCCCGCGGGACTCGGACCTGCGGCAGAGATCGCGGCCGACGTGCGCGGATCGGGGACCGGTGGGGCGAGCGAGGCGCGTGGGTCCGTTGCGGCGAAGGGAACGCGGGGGACCGGTGGGGGTGGCGAGGTCACGGCCGGTGGTGGGATCGGGGTGTCGAGCGCATACCGGCCCTGCGCGATCATGCTGAGTCGTAAATGCAGGCTCGAGGCGTCGCGGTGCAGGTCGGTGCACCGTGCGAGCGGGGCTGGAAGGCCTCCGGACAAGGTGGAGGCCGTTGGCGCGCGCTGGACGTGGCCGGAGGGACCCGCGCGCGCCGTGGGGCTGCCTGGAAGTGGGATGCGCGAGGCCGTGCGGACCTTGAGTCGGTCGGAGAGAGATCGGCTGGATTCGGTGCGTGGTGGGAGGGACGTGCTCGTGAATGCCGTGGTTGGGCGCGACGCGTCTAAAGAATTGAAAAGAGAGAGTGAGATCGAAAGATTTGGATCGCAGAAAAAGAAGCAAGATGGAACGCACTCGGCGACCCGTTACTCGACCCGCTGTCGCGCTCGTTGTGGATCAGGAACGGCATGAATGTCGAGAGACTGGCCAGTAGCGGTTCGTCTCCGGGACCACTAGCAGCCATGTACGTGGCCGCACGCCGCGTTGCAGGTGTAGCCACGAGCGGTGGCGACGGGCTCGTCGGCATTTGCAGGCTCACGGTGCGTGACGGGATCTGCGCGAGAAACGGGTCAGCACCGCCGAACGTCGGCGACAGCTATGCAATGGACAGAGCGCAAATGCATCAGCACAGCGATTCGTCACAGGCTCAGCAAACGCATCAACGTACCACTCCACCTGGTCTCTGGACGTGCCTCACAGCCGGTGCCGCCGCTGGCACCGTCCACACAGCCGGTCCACTTGGCCCCGAACTGCTCGCCACCGGCGTAGTGTGCAGTGTATCGTCGTCTGAGATCCAGATCGGCGAGAACGCGAGTGGCGCATGCCCCTCGTTGCGCACCGGCAGCTTCGGTGGGGGTAGTGGCGGAAGCGGGTCCTCTGCCGGCGCAGTGACTGCACGGCACAACGGATGCGGTGCACGCGCTGTCGTCGGTGCTGGTGCGAGCGGATCAGCATTCAACGGCGTCGCCGTACTCGCTCGACGTGGTCTTGGTGCCCGCGGCGACCTTGGCGCCTGCACGTCATGCACGAGCTGCTCGACGCGCGCCTCGAGCGCGGCAAGCCGCGCAGGCCATGCAGGTTCCGTCGCGGGCGGCGGGGAAACGGTACTCGCAACCTTTACGGCATCCAAATCGGCGCGCACAGCGGCCAGATCGTGTTCGAGCCGCACGACCGTGCGGCACGTCTCTTCGAGCGCAGCGACACAGTGCTCGATGAGCGCCTGGAGCGCGACGAGTGCCGTGGCCGCGGCCGAGTCTTCGCTGCTCGCCACATGGATGGCCGTCGTCGATCGCACCGACCGCGGCGGCTCGCTGCGCCCTCGACTCGTGCGCGACGACGCCGGGCTTGCTGCACGGCCGGTACTGCGATGATATCGGTCTGCGGGCCGGGCAGAGGGCGTGCCGTCGGTACTGAACTGCGTCGACTCGTCGAGACTGCTCGTGTCGAGGTACGGGTCAAACGACATGACCACGTTGTCGTGCGCAACCTGTCGTGCCGTCACGGGTCGCTGCACGGGCTTGTCGCCCGCATCGTGCGCGGCACTCGGCGCATCGTGCGTGGGCGGGTGCGACGCTGGATTCTGCGTGCGCGCGGGTCCGATCCGCGCGTTGCTTCGTGCCGACGCGAGCCTTGGTGGTGGTGGCGGGAGCGGCGCCATCGCAACGGGCTGCTGTTGTGGACTGCTTGTCGACATGGCCGCCAATGGTCGATCAGGGCGTGCAGAACGATCGGTGCGCCGGCACTGAGTTGATCAGCCGTGTATGGTGCGCACAAGGGTTGGGTGGTGGTCGTTGTTGTCACGGGCCAACCAGTGGGTGGTCGTGGTCGTTCTTGGTTGTGATCGTGGAGGCCTGGTGGTCGCTGGCAGATTTGCTTGGGGGTGGTCGCCCGTTATTGACGAGCAGCTCCACTCCATCGCCACCTGACATTTTCATTCCTCCTCGGCGAGAAGCGGGAAGCACGCCGCGCCGGAACGCTCAAAGTCATGACCTCCGTCCGCCCCGCCGCCGTCATCGTCGATCTCGTGTCGTTCTCGTCGTGCCGTTGCCGTTGCCGTTGCCGCTGACGGTTGCGCTCCATGGAGAAATAGGAAGCGAGCCGCGTAACTTTGTTCTGACCACGGCCCAGCGTATTGAGGAAAGCGGCGCCGACGGCCTTGCCCTTTTCGTGCTGGCCAATAGGTACGATATGCAAGGCCTCTACGCTCAAATTATATCCACTGCTACCCCTAAAATACGTCAAGTCGCGCGCCGTGATGGCCTAGTTGATCATGGCGAGTCCCGCGCCCCCCCCCCCCCCCCCCCTCCTAACGGCGGAACCGCCGGCGCTTAAGCCCCTGGATTTGGCGAAATCGTCGCGCCCGTCAACGACCGAACCGCGCTCGGCACACGACTCCTTGTCGAACCAGTCACGGGCCGTTGCCACGCGCTTCAGCGTCCAGCCACTGGACGGCGGGACCGGCGGCGCCGGCAGGATTGCTGAGGTAGATCTCCCGCCGTTCCGTCGCACTGCGTCGAGCGCATCGACCCACTCGACCTGCGCGGCCGCGCCACCCGCGAGCATCACGTCCAGAATATCGCCCGTGGCGAGAACCACGTGCAGTCGCGCGGTGGACTGGTCGGCACCGCTGCCCGTGGTGGACGCGGCGGGCGACGACGTGTCGGACGCGCAGGGGTCTCCGACGACGCGCGTGACGTGCGCGAGTTTGATGACACGGCCGGGGTCCTTGCCCGACCATGGACGAGATCAAGAAGTGAGAATCCGTGTCCGAGAGCAGCAAACCGTGTCGGCCAGATCGTACCGTATCGAGCGGCTCCAACACCACGATCCCCAACTGCGGCAACAATAGCATCTGCGCCGTGCCATGGAACGACACGCAATCGCCACGCGCTGCGCGCCGACCGGTATGAGACGACCGCGGCCTTGACTTAGTTGAGTGCCGCGAGCGCCGACACTGACATGGGTTGCGATGCGGGTGCCCGCGGTGCCGCGGGCTTGGCTCGCTTGGCGAGAAACGACACGAACGCGGGTTCCATCTCGGCCGACGCGGACGTTTCTGGTTTGTCAATGCGGCCAGAGCCGACGAGTTTCGGTGCGAACAATGCGCCGAGAAGGCCTGTTACGGGCAGGATAATGGCGAGCGAGCGGACGGCGAACTGGAACGGTTGGCCGAGCGCGTCGGTGTAGGCAAGCGGCAGCTAGGCATCAACGAAGGTGAATGGCCAGACTCGACGTTGCACGTGAAGGCAGAGCGTACCCCGATACATAGCACGAGCGTCAAGTTATAAATCGCAAACGCGATGCTCTTCGACTCCGAGTACCCGCCGCCCGCCGCGCGCGTCTGAGCCGCGAGCCACAGACTGAACAGGAGCAGCGCAGCCTTGGACACGTACAGTAGCGCAACCACTACCGTCTGGAAATGCGCGTTCTTGGACTGGCACGCCGTGTATCGCGACGTGGCCAACTAACTTGACGTCTGTCGGGATCGGCGCGTCGACGGCGGTCCAGTGACGAGCAGGACGACATCGACGGCCAGGATTTCGGCGAGCCAGCCAAACAGGACGTGGTTGCGCATGACGAGAGTCGATGCAAACGGGTCCGAGAAAATACGGTAAATGCGGAAATTCTGCAGGGGCCAAAGTCAGAAACCAAAGCATTAGGCTCAATCAGACGCGGTGGAGAACACGCACCCGGACCGTGACGGCGCCAATCGCGACCGAAAACGCGCCCGCGAGCAGCCACGGCTGGACTGCGCACACCGCGGCCGTCGGCACCCCGACGTAGGTTGGAATTTCCGTCAACGCCATCCCGATCCCAGCGAGCGTGACGCCGAGAAATACGGGAGACGCCTTTTTCATTTCCGGGTGCGCGAGGAGCCGTATGATTCGGACTGCCGTAGCCGCGACCAGGACCCGCCAGCCGCGGCGACAGCGACCACAGCCTGTGCGACTGCATCGGTCCATTCCACGTTGGTCGGGCTCCCAAGGATGTCAATGTCGAGCGTGGAGGCCAGGTTGCGGTTCATGTCAGCGAGCGCGGTCGCGGGCGCGGCTTGCCCGAGCAGGATCGAGGACCAGGCCGTGTAGATGAGCGTCGAGGCCTACATGTACTTGGCCCCGGCGGGCGCCGACGGGCGCGGGGAGACCTGCAATTGGGTGGACAATTAGTGGACTGTGTGTGGGCAGTTAAACTACAGCGAGCGCATACCGAGAGCGTCTTGAACAAGCTGCACTGGCCAATCGTCGCGCACACTCCGGCGTCTGTTCACGTCGTCCGTTAGCCAACGTATCTACGCCCAAATCGTCCAGCACTCGAACGCGTACCGTCAAAAAGCGCTGGTACCGACGGCATTACCCCATGCCGGACCGCACGCACCCTCTGAAACTCGCGCGATGTCATGAACTGTAACACGCGTGCCGCGGCCTCGATGTTCGTCGAGTACTTGCTGACGGCAAGAAACCACCCACCGAGCGCCGCGGCCCCCGCATCCTCGCGCTTGTCGCCCGGTATCCTGGTCATATTCCAGGCAAACGAGACGTTAGCCGTGTGCGTGGCCACGCCCAAACTCGGCCAGTGCCGCACAAACACGGCGTTTCCCTGCACCCACTGCGCGCGTGACGCGGCTTCGTCAGCGTTTACGGAAAGCGGGCCGATCAGATCGGACGTGAGCCATGATCGCATGCGCCGTCGCACGGCGATGGCGCGGGAAGAGGTTGGGACCGGGAGGTACCCAGAGAGCGTGCGGTTCGGCTCGAAAATGGATCCAGTGCTGGCGCCGGCGAGCCATTCGATCACGTTGCAGGTCAGTCTGTTGGCGGGAAGGGCGGGTCAAGTGAGTCGTTGAGGGCAATCACGGGGGAGAGTGACAGTCGTGCGCACGCACCCTTCGTAGGCCTGCATTTGGCCAATGTACCCGACGAGCGCTGGGTTGGCGGAGCGTTCCGCGGGCAAAATGCGCGTCAGCATCGCTTGCATCTCATTCCACTAGAACACATGCCGCAGCATCAGCAACGGTGGCTCAGGACGGTGTATGAAAAACTGGCTCACGGTACCGTCTCTGGTGGGCTCGCGAACCCGGTTCGCTGGAGCAAATCGGTGCGATAATACATGACACCAAAGTCGACAAACGTGGGCATTGCAATTCTACGGCTCCGTCGACCAGACATCAATCCCATGTCGCGAGAAGCACGACAATGGATCGCGATCAACGTACAGACGACCTCCGACGACCCCCGCCGCCACGATATTCGGGTCATGTTGCGCGACCGCGACTGGGTCGAGGAACGGGGTCAGATCGGCAAGGTGGTCGCCCAAGGCACCGGGCCAGACAACGTCGAGCATGTAGAGATCATAGTACGGGTCGTGCGCGTCGAGGTAGGCCTGGACGGCGCCAAAATTATCTGCGAATGGTCAGTGGCGATGCACCTGACGTCCACGCGAGACCAACGATGCGCGCGTACTTGAACTGCTCAGCGTCGCCTACATAAAAAGCGTCGAATACGGATGAGCGTCGCGAACACGGTACAACTGACACGGAAAGAAGTGCACACATAGTAATGGTACTCGACGCGGATCCCGCTTTGCGCCATCCATGGGATGAAGAGCGTATCGAGGATCTGAGATTCGTAGGTTGCGTCCTCGTTGAGCCGGGCGAGCAGGACGCGCACCGTCGGCGGTGTCGCTACACACGCGCAGGGCCAGTGACAATGAATCCTCAACAACCAGACCACCAATGTACCGCCCGTGAACGCTTGAACTAACCTTGGACCTGCTGGGTCGTATCGGACACGAGCAACACCACCAAAAGAAGCACGAGGATCGTCGTTGGCTTCCCCATGGCAGGAAATAATATGGGTCGCTGACGCGCATGCCGTTCGCGGAGATCGCGGTGTCTCGCTCCACACAGAGCGCTTGTGGTCGGCCGATTGAACACAGCCATGGCCCAGACGACGGAATCAAATGAGAGCAAGTGCGTCGTCGGTGACCGGTGCCGATCTGGTGCTGAGAATGTACCGCGAGGTGGACAGTTGGGAACAAATGTCGCGAGATGGGCGGGGCCACGATTAGTGCCCCGACAATTCGATCGACAGTGACTCGAAGATCATGAGCAGGTGGAACGGCGAACCGAAAGCGTTGCCTGAACAAGAATTGGTGGTTCTTATTGCAGCCGGTCGCAGAGCGCCATGATCGCGTCCAAGTCCAAGGGTGCAGCTGCTTGCGGTTGCCAACGACGACAAATTATGTGCGTCCCTTTGCGGGGTCGGCGGTCAATTCCGACAGGAATATGACGCGAGTCGGCCAGATCACCGACGCGACTTGCTCCTTTCTACTTCAGCAGCGAGCGCGACTGGCGCGTGCAAGAGGTCTGGAACGCTGACGTCGTTTGCGCCCAACCACAGGCTGAAATGGACCAACAGAGCGAAACCGAGCGAAACCAAAAGTCGATCACAACCAAAAATCGATTGCCACGATGCAAAAATGACAACCACCCGCCCACAACGCCGAGACGCGATCAAAAAACCATAAAAAACAGCACACGCGGACCAATGGCCGCACTTCCTCGACGCAACCACGCGGCCATCGGCCGTACTCGGTACCCATGCGACATCGGCGCGCGCAATTTACGGCTCGAGGCGCTTCGGGTCGCGCGGGAACAGCGACGTGCGGCGAATGTTGAACAGGTTGAGGTACAACATGACGACGCGCTCGAGCCCAATGCCACCGCCGCCGTGCGGCGCGACACCGTACTTGAACGCATCCAGGTACGGTTGAATCGTGGCCGGGTCGACGCCATGCTCGCGCGCGCGCTCTTCAAGCATCGCCGCGTCGTGCACGCGCTGCGCGCCCGACAAGATCTCTTCGCCACGCATAAAGAAATCGTACGAGTTGGAGTACATCTTGTCGTGCGGGTCGGGCATCGTGTAGAACGGGCGCACGCAGAGCGGGAACTTTTCGAGCATGTAGAAGTCGGTCTTGTACTTGTCCTTGACGAGCTTGCCGAGAATGCGCTCCTTCTCGGTCGACAGGTCCTCGTCGTCGGCCATTTCGTGGCCCGCACCACGCATCAGCGCGACCGCCTCCGGGTAGGTGAGCCGCAGCGACTTTTTCAGGTACTGGAACGGCTCGAACGGGTACTGGCGGTTGATAATGTCGAGTTCCTTGGCAAACCGCGACTCGATCCCCGAGAAGAGGTGCACAAACAGCTCGTCAAACAGGTCGAGCACTTCCGAGTAGTGCTCGTTGATCGACATTTCGAGATCGAGTCCCGTGAACTCGGTCATGTGCCGGTGCGTGAGCGAGTTTTCGGCACGGAAGACGGGCCCAATCTCAAAGACGCGCTCGAAATCGGCGCCAATCATCATTTGCTTGTAGAACTGCGGCGACTGCGCCAGGTAGGCCTTGGTCTTGAAGTAGGTCACTTCAAAGACATTGGCACCGCCCTCCGACGCGGCACCAATCATCTTGGGCGTATGGATCTCGGTAAACCCGCGCGCATAGAGGAACTCGCGGAACAGTTGGCAAATGCCCGACTGGATGCGGAAAATGGCCTGGTTCGTGATCGTGCGCAGGTCGATCACGCGGTTGTTGAGCCGCGTGTCGAGGGCCACGCGCGAGAAGGCCGGGTTCAGGTCAAAGTCGGCCTCGGGCCGCGCCGCGTCCTCGAGCAGGAATGGCAGGCGGTCGGACGCGGCCGACTCGACGTAGACGCGGTGCACTTGCAACTCGGCGTCCTGGACCGTGCACGACCGCACGGGTTCCGGCGCCTTGGCGATCGTTGCTTCGATGATCACGAGCGACTCGGTCGTGATACTGCCGGCAAACTTGATCATGTGCTTGGAGACGGTGTCCTTGGTCGCGGTCAAGACGGCCTGGATCGTGTCGAACCGCTGCCGCAGCTGGAAAAAGCACAGCTTGTTGCCCTGGAGACGGCACGTCTGCACGCGCGCACGTAGCTTGATCGTCTCGCCGGCGCGCGCCGCGTTGATGTCGGCAATGGCCTCGCGCTTTTCGTTGGTGCGCTGCTGCGACATGTTGACCGGCAGCTTGCCGTAGCGGTCGGTCGAGTAATCGACGTCGGCGGCCTCGCGGGCGGCCTTCTCGGCGGCCTGTCGATTTCGGGCAAGGATCGGTCAACAAACGATCTCGCGTTTTCCAATGTCCAATTGCAGCGTACCAGACGCGCAGCGACCTCGGCCTTGCGCGCGGCCTTTTCCTGCTCCTTTTTGAGCTTCTTAAGCTGCTTGTCCGAGAGCTGGCCGTCGCTACAATGCACAGAGGACGGTCAGCGCCCAGTCGCGTCTGAGTTGACCCGAAGTGGACAGTGAGATCTCCGCGTACCCGGACGCGACCTCCTTCATCTTTTGGGTGATTTCCTCGACGGTGGCAGCGGGCGCGGCGGGTGCGACAGCGGCGGCCGCGGGGGCCGGGGCCGGGGCGGTGGCGGGCGCGGGGCGCGCTGCGGTGGCAGCAGCAGTCGGTTTCGACATGGTGTGGATTGCGGGGGTTGGTGGAGAGACGCGATGTCGAGCGCGTCTTCTTCAAATGCTCTTGGCCCAACGCAAAGGCGGAGCCATGCGGCCGCGATTGCAACGCTGATCGCTCGACTTGGCCAAGCCACCTGGACAGGTGAGTGACGGTCCACGTGGACGCACATGAGCGCACTCACCGCACAGTTCAGTCCCTGCCCATGCTGCCGCATGCGTCTGACGCATCTTGCATGACAACACGGCCGCCTGTGGCGCAGCACGCGTCATGCAGCGGCAACCCGTGGCGATGCTTCGCTCCGCTATTCAATCGAACCGTGTCGTGTCGCCCTGCGCCGTCGCCGAGACGCTCGCGACGACCGCGGCGACGGCGGCAGCGGGAGGCGACAGGCCTGCAAGATCTTGGTGCACGGCGGCCACGGGGGCGTTGCACCAAGTTCAATAGGCGCGAGCCGAGCGGCCGCCGCAGCGAGGAACAGCCGTTGATCATGGGCTGCTGTCGAGCATGGACCGGGCGCCATCCGCCGCCCCCACACCCACCACGCGCGGCCGACCGCGTTCCATGGAGGAACGGTTCCGGCACTGTCGGCCCGGGACGCGGTCACCGGGCGGCGTGTCGTGGGTCATCCGCGAGGGAGGCGGGCACCAGCCCCGCTCGCCGCGTCGTCGGTGCGAGTCGAGCGTCTTGGGTCTTGTTGCCCAACTCATCCACCCTCGCGATCCACGAAGAGCGATCGTTCGACGCGACGCGACGCGACACGCGCTCTGCTCGTGCCCGCCCCGTGCTTTCCGGCCCCTCCCGCCTGCCGCCTGTCGCCTGTCGCCTGTCGCCCGTTACGCCTTGTCCCGGCGACTCGACGCCCGCGTGTCGATCCCCAACACGCCCAGTGCACCCAGCCATCAGCCGACGCCGCCGACGCGTGCCCCGCCATATATAGACCGCCGCCATCCCTTCTCCACTCTCGATGACCGTTGCCGAAAAGGCTGCTGCAACCCCATCTTCTTCGACACCCAAGAAGAGCGGCTGCCTCGACCCGCTGCGTCGCCTGTTCTCCTCGCCCAAGTCGCTGTCTTCAGCAACTCCTCGCACCATGATTGGCGTGTCTGCCCCGACTTCCGCGAGCAACGGCACCGCGTCCAAGCTGGCCGCAGCACATGCGGCGCCCGGCAAGGTCCTGACTGTCGACACGATCAACCCGCACGTGCGCACTGCCGAGTACGCCGTGCGCGGCGAGCTTGCGATTCGGTCCGAGGCATTGCGCAAGGTGCGCTCCATTCGCATCGTTTCCGCTCTTCAAACGACCCAACCAACCAACCCGCCAACGATGAGTAATTGCAGAAGCTGCAAACCGACCCAGACTCGCTGCCCTTCTCGCAAGTGATTTCGTGCAACATTGGCAACCCGCAGCAGCTCGGGCAACCGCCCATCACGTTCCTGCGCCAGGTCACGGCACTGCTCGAGTACCAGGCGCTGCTCGACCCGGCCAACCGCGACCTCGTCCAGAACCTGTTCCCCGAAGACGCGATTGCCCGTGCCGAGAAGCTGCACAAGGCTATTCCAGCGCTCGGCGCTTACTCGCACTCGATGGGCATTCCGGCGATTCGCGAGTCGGTGGCCAAGTTTATCGAGAGTGCGTTCTCGTTGTTTCGCTTCACGACACGACAACGACCAGGATCTAACCCACCGTCTCTGTTTAGAGCGCGACGGGTTCCCGGCCAACCCAGAGCACATTTTCCTGACCGCGGGTGCCTCGCCCGGCGTGCAGACGGTGCTCCAGACGATCATTGCCAACGACCACGTCGGCATCCTGATTCCGATCCCGCAGTACCCGCTCTACACGGCGGCGATTGCACTCAACAATGGCCGTGCCGTGCCCTACTACCTCAACGAGACGGGCGCGTGGACGCTGCGGTCCGCTGAGGTGCGTCGCGCGGTCCGCGAGGCGCGCGAGCAAGGCACCGACGTGCGCGCACTGTGCGTGATTAACCCGGGCAACCCGACGGGCAACGTGCTGAGCAAGTCGGACATGGAAGCGATCGTGTCGCTGTGCTACGAGGAGAAACTGGTCTTGCTCGCCGACGAAGTCTACCAGACCAACGTCTACTACCCGGCCGACCAGCCGTGGCACTCGTTCAAGCACGTGTTGCGGTCGATGCCCATCGAGGTCGCCAACTCGGTTGAGTTGATTTCGTTCCACTCGATTTCCAAAGGCATGATTGGCGAGTGCGGCCGCCGCGGCGGGTACTACGAGTGCGTGAACTTGGACTCGGGCGTACTCGCGCAACTCTACAAGCTGGCGTCGATCTCGCTGTGCCCGAACGTGCAGGGCCAGCTCGCCGTCGAGTTGATGGTGAACCCGCCGCAGCCGGGCGACGCGTCGTACGATCTCTACCACGGCGAAATGACGGGCTTGTTCGAGTCGCTGCAACGGCGCGCGCAAAAGCTCGGCGCGGCGCTCGCCACACTCGAGGGGGTCGAGTGCAACCGTGCCGATGGGGCCATGTACCTGTTCCCGCAAATCACGCTGTCGCGCGCGGCTGTGGCAGCCGCCGAGGCGGCGGGCAAGGCGCCCGACGCGTTCTACTGTTTGGCGCTGCTCGACGCGACGGGCGTCTGTGTGATCCCCGGGTCCGGGTTCTTGCAGAACCCGGGGACGTGGCATTTCCGCACGACGTTCTTGCCGCCGGAGAACCAGCTGGATGATTTTATTGAGCGGATTGGCGCGTTCCACCAGCAGTTTATGGACAAGTACCGCGACTAGACGCGCGGAGAGGTGGTGGATGAGAGGAGGAGGGGGGGAGAGGGGGCCTGATGGCGGGCCCCGGTTCAATCGTTTTGCTGCGCCGCACCGCATTTTGATTTGTACCGTTAGCAAGAAATCAATACCAAGCGCTTTTCGCTTTGCCAACGGGATTTCCATCGGCGCCGGCGTGAGTGGGGGGACGTCGTGCGCACGGCCACCCGCGCCTGCCAAAATCGGCGCATCCCTGCCGTTTCAATGCGTGGCGACAGATTTGGCATTGCAAAGTCACGCCGGTTTTCAGCAGGGACCGGAAGGGACCGGCGGGACGCGTCGGGGCGTCCGCCTTCCCGCGCGCCACCTCACCCCACGCCCGCCAGCATCCAACCCCTCCACCGCGGCCAGCCGACCAACAACGTCGAACACCGACCAAGCAGCACACGACGAGACGCCGCCAGCAACCGCATCGGCGCCCCTTACCAGCGCCACCCCGCCAGCAGCAGCTCGGTTGATTGCTGCCCTCGAACCAGGGCACCTGTGCGACTCGCGCGCGCTCCGCCAACGTGTGCAAGCGCCTCCAACCGGCCCGCCGAAGCGTCGCACGTCTGTCGCGTCGCCGACCCGACCCACGAACGAACCACCACCGCGCGGTTTCCGCCAGCCATTCCCTGCCGCGATCACGCCGACACGCCCCCCACCGGACCTTGCGGCCCCGCTGCACCCGGCCGCCGCGGGCGCGGCCGCTCACGCCGCCCCCATGGTCGTGACGCTCTCGGGCAGCCGCGTCGCGTTTGTCGCCTATGCGGGCGCGTATACCGCGCTCGCGCTGGTGGCTCTACAGTCGGCTATTGCGCGCCTCGTTCGGATCCGGCACCGTCCGCGGGACTTGAAGCTGGCGATTGCCATTGCCAAGGCCGTCATGGCACTCGCGTTTGCCGCCGACGGCGTCGGGCATGTGCTGTTGAACATGCCCGGGGTCACGACCGACGCGGCGTGTCTAGCGCGCACGCGGTTCACGCAACTCGCGTTTGTCGCGGGTTACGCCATGGCCATGGGTGTACTGCTGGCGCGCGCGCACCAGATCGCCACGGCGATGAAGTTGTGGCGCGGCGGGAAAGGTGGGTTGAGGAAGCAAAGGGTGGTGGAGACGACGATGCCGACAAGAGCGGCGGTCGCGCGGTATACCGGGTGCGGTGCCGGTTACGCGCACGTGTTGCTGTGGATCGTCTACGCACTGCTCGGCACGATCGACGTGACGATCCTCCGCTCGTGCCTCGATACCGACGGCGACGCCGAGATGGACAACTCACCGCTTGCGAGCTCGTATTGTCACTGGTCGCCGAACCCGGTCGTCTATACCGCGCGCCGCCTGCTCGACCTGGTCATCGAAAGCTACCTGTGCCTGGTCGCCATCTACGGCCTGTGGATCCAGCGGAAAGCCGAGCCGGCCGAACTGAACTCGACACTGCAGTTTGCCAAAGCCCTGTCAGTGTCGTACGCGCCGCGCGCAGCGGTGCTCATGCTCAATGTCGTCTCGGACCTGTACATCCTGTGGGCGAATGCGTACAATGTGGCCGTGCCGTTCGGCTGGCTCGCGTCGAACGTGCTCGTCATGTTGTTTGTCGCCTACGACGAGGAACTCGTGCGCGCGACGCTGCGCGGCCTGCGACGACGGAAACAACCGCCACCACCCGCCGCGACCACTGCCGGACCCAAGGACGACTCTGACGCCGACGTCGCACCCCCTGAAGGCGTTCCACCCTGCGCCGACGACGGCGACGACGTGAA